>CM038724.1:19201139-19585880 GCA_021613375.1 Megaleporinus macrocephalus
GGACCTAGACCCAACACATTCAACATGAGGGTGTATGTTCATTGAAGCTGACTGTCGTAGCTGTAATGCCTCCATGCTAAACATCAAAACCCAACATCTTCAGTTTGTGACTTATACTCATTGAATTTGATTGTAAGAACTCTAGGGTAGCCAGGCTCAAATGTGGAACACAGCACCTTCAGCGTAAAGGCCAGGCATATTGAAGTTGACTATGGAAGCTCTGAGACAACCACACTCGGACCTGAGACCAAACATCTTCGGAAAATGTTTCATATTTGTTGAATGTTTGATATGTTATTGTCATGATAGAAAAAAGAAGCTTAGAGTGATAATCCGAGGAGGTATGCTGATTATGGTTTAAATATGCCTCAGTAGGCTTCTGTACAGCTGTCTTTAGTTGCATTATAATGCAGTTTTCTTTATATCTTATTTTTGAACATTTTCTTGTTTTGACCACTAGATGGTGGCAAATACATTGATACATTAATTCAAGGTCTCTGAGATGTTACCTTGTGGAACAGAACATGTATTTTAATTTAATTAGTATTTATTTAGTATTTAAATCTAACATAAAATATTTAATAAAATATTATATATATAAAACATATGTAGCAAATGGGTTGCTAAATGAGGAAGCTGTTCTGAGTTTATTGGCATTATTTATTTAAATAATTAGCCAATTGTGGTCAAACGTGGAATTAAATTAGAAAAAAAGATGAAGATGTTGGAAATCTATTGTAATTACTCAGATTTTCAGGGGTCCTAGAATCCAAGGTGCTGTAACCCTATTGAAATTGATCAGATTTTTTTTGTCTTCTTGTTCTCCTGTAAAATATGTTATGGAGAAAACACTGTAAACCATGCAGACCCGAAACTTAGAGTCTCAGGCCTGAATATGGCTGCCTAAGAGATCCAACAGACACCTTGTATTACAGTTTTTCTTAGTCATTTTGATGCCTTTCAAAAGTGAACTTCTCAAAACCATTTGTCTTACTCCCATATCCTCAGATCACATATGCAGATCATAAAAGCCATTTCGCATTCATTTTGAACAAATAGCAAATGCATAGTATGATCATGTAAATTATTCTATGCACCTATCTGCTCTTTCCTACATTATGAATAATTTCTGTCATATCAGTCAAAATGTTTTATACTTGCTCTGTGCTGAATTGTCCTAACCCCCAAAATATCTAGGCATTCATTCATTCATGTCCTTGCATTTAAAAATGCTGAACCTGTTATCAGAATCTGTGGTGCAGATGTTGTACATTTCCTTTAGACTTTTCTGGTAAATTCTCTTCAGAATTGATAATTCGTTCTCAGGTAAAAAATATGATTTTCATTGTTGAAGGGGAGTGTGTGAAACCTCAGATCAACCAGTGATCAGCCAATTGTCTAAAATGTCACAGCATGAAACAACTGTGCAATTTGAAAGGAATGGTTATAGTAAAGGAACTATGGGATTAGTATGTACAGGTAAAACGTCGATGTGCATACAATAACTTTATTTTTTAGTTAACAGTACAAGGCTGGATTCAACTTGCCAAAGGCAGAAGGCATGGTGGAAATAACTTTGGACACAGAGCTACTGTTTGATGTGCCAGACTAATGGGGAGAGAACTTCTCTATGTGTGCAGCTATGTCAGAGCATGGTGTGCTAACTTACATTCACATTATTTCATACAACACACAGCATCTACCACATTCTTGGATACACGCCACTGGATTCCTGATGCTAAGAAGACACTGATTAAGTTGATTTACCTAAACATGTGGTAATTTGCCACAATGTGTGTTTTCATCATTCTGCAGCTATTAGGCAGTGGTTTGCAACCACTAACAGGATGCTGATGGAATTTCTCCCACCCCATTCCCCAATACTTTTACCATTACTCAGATGAGGAGTTCTACTCTCCTCTGTTCCGTTAAATGTGTCCTGTTATTATTTGAGCCTGAAGAAACACATGCAACTAATTGGTACTGGCAGCACGAAGGAAGAAGCTATTTTAACATGCTGTAAAATAGAATCACCTATTACCAGAGCACTTTGAACAGGCATCTCAGCAGCAGGCCACAACAAGTGCCCTTGAGCAAGGCACCTAACTCCCAACTGCTCCCCAGGTGCCATGGATAGGGGGGCTGCCCACCACTCCTGGCATGTGTGCACACTGCCCACTAGTGTGTATGTTCATTGGTGTGTGTATATGTGGGTGTTTAACTGCACGGATGGAATAAATGCGGAGATCAAATAGTGGCTAATTCTATTTTATGTGTATACGGTGACATTTCTGAAGAACTGAATAACTTTCATTAACTTTAGCGTATATGCATTTTTTCATATTGATGCTTTGTAATCTGCTATGTCCTCTGTTTTGTTAGAGCAACATGCATTAGCGTTCATAATTAGCTGTCAGTTAAGTCAACTAGAATGAGATAATTAAGTTCAATTTCAATATTTGAGTCATTTTAAAGTTTTATGCTAATATTGCTGTAACAAATAATTCTTGGTTATTTTGAAATAGAAGTCAAATATAAACAAACACTCACACCTATGGGGCCAGTTAAGTCATTTCTATGTCACCTGACTGCATGTGTTTGGACTGTGGGATGAAACCCACACAGACATGGGGAGAAACATGCAAGCATTAGCACAGTTTTTTGAAAGCATAATTTGTAAATCGCAACAAAACTAGCAACAAAAAACAGCAAATCTTCTGAAAGTACAGTTATTATTGCTGAAAGTTTGGCTCACAAGACACATTTTGTAAAAAGTTACAAAAATATACTTTAATTACTCAATGTATAGTTCAAGTATACTATTATTATTATGTTAAAATGTATATATATTTCTTTTGCCAGGGTATATAATCTTTATGCTAAACAGAGACTTTGGCAATCACACTCTATTTGCTTCCTGTGGTCTCGTAAGTCTAAGGGGGAAAGAAGCATTGGCTGGGGGCTTACAGGAGGTACAGGCACCTAAAGAATCCTAATACTCAGCCAAAGTGTTAAAGAGTTTCTAAAAACATTATGTGCTGCAGTGTCTCGTTTCAATAAGGAAGTACAATAGCTAAATTAGCTTCTCGACAACTGTGTGACATCTTATCCAGAGCTGAGAGTGCAGGTCTGAGAGTGTGGGTCTGAAAAGACTGTACTGCAGTTTTGCAGTTAGATTATTCTCCCTGCAGAAGCAATCAGTCCCACACCATCACACCACCACCATCATGTTTCACTGCTGGTATGATGTTATTATTGTGGAATGCAGTGTTAGCATTACACCAGATGTAACAAAAGTGCCACCTGAAACTCATTAGGCCACAGAATATTATCCTAAATAATAGTTTTTGGGAAATGCAAGACATGTTTTTTTTGTTCAGCAGGGGTTTGCGCCTTGCAGCTGTCCCATGGATGCCATTCTTATTCAGATTTTTGGGGAGTCATGTACATTAACCTCAACCAAGGCAGTTCTTTAGATGTTCATCCGGGTGAGTCATGGATGAGCTCTAGGTGAAATTTAACAGGCCAGTCCTGGGAAGGTTCACCACTGTGCCAGACAGGTTATATTTAAGTGATCTTTAGATTCCACAGATCTGGCAGTACGCATGTCTGGGTGTGGCTAAGGGGGCAATTACTTTTTTCACATAGGGACAGGTAGGGCTGAACAGCATTTTCCCTCAAATTAAATCATCATAAAACACAGCATTAACCTTTGTGTAATATTTAAAATTGTTTGATTATGTAAAACATTCAAGATGGACAAATATGCAAAAATATAAAAAAATTGGTAGCAGCAAATATTTTTTCACAACACAGTTTCTTGTAGCTGATTATGCAAAATACATTTAAGCAACATTTTCTTCACGGGTGGCCTGTCCACAGTGACTCCGGCTTTCCTCCCAGTGCGCACTGGGGTAGGCTCTAGCACCCCCCCGCCCCCCCAAACCCAAAAGGATTCCTTAGTACATTCACTTCTTGACATGATTAAATCCTACATGCCTTAAAAACATCACAAGGCTTGGCACAACAGAGGCAATACACATCAACCTTTACTATGTAGCCCTGCTTTTTCTTTGAAGTGTTGATTTGTGCTTTCTTCCACATTACACAGCATGTCCTGCCATAAAACAAATTACATAACGGATGTCAGGAACTAAGAATGTCTTAATACTGATTTATCGTTGGGTTGCTCGTTTGCTATTTGAATTCCATTTTGTAGCCACAGAACACTGCATGACAGAAAGAGTATAATGTCAAACTGCATCCAAGTCTTTGTTAGGGTCCAAACACAAAAACTGAACTGTTTTTTGGCACAGAATAATATATTACAGGTGATTGAAATATCGTGCTAAATGTAATTGGGGCAATACATCAAATTTATATGGAAATTGTATAATATAGTTTGTGTATGAAAAGACATGTACATTCATAAACAGTAAAAAAAATGGCAAGTACAGAAATCAGTAATCTATTAACATATACTTCTTCATAGTTATCTGTTAACCTATACTTCTCTCTTAATCATGAAAAAGAGCATTGAAAGGCATTTGAATTGTGAATGCAATGTGTCCCCAACATCAACAATCTGCCAGCTAAAAAACTGTGTACAGTAGCATGTACAGGCATTAGCAAGGGAAAGGGCTAAAGTGCGTAAAATCCTATTGTTTTTGTTAATTTTCTAAGTTAACGTGGAAATCCCTACGAATATTTGCAAGCGGGACATATGGAATGTGGGATGTACCCCTATACTCAGCGGCTGATGTAACCAGTATGAGAATGGGTTGACCCACCATAATATCTTGGAGGGCCCCACTAACCAAGGTGACAGTTAATGTGAAACCCCTTGGAGTGGGAGGTTTTGGGTTGACAGCCAAACCCGTTGACCTACGCAGAGACGCCTCTTGTGATCAGCAGCCTGCTAACTTTCCTATGTGGTAGTTTGCAGGATTGCATGCACCTTCTATGACATCGAATGGCCTGTGGGAAGAATCTACTTCTCATCATCTCTTCGTTTGTCCCTTAAGGAGTCCATGGCTGGGGTGCTTCAAGAGTAAAGAGAGAAGGTTATTTTGGCTCAGGAGGATTTTGCACAGGAGCTTTATTGCACAGATCTGACATTTTACTGTTGACTTTGTTATTGAAAACAAGAAGATCTTTTACGTGTGTGCATATGTGTGTGGGGGTGAGTTATTCTGAAAGGAATGCACTACGTTAGACAATTCCAGCTTGTCTGTGTGAGCTTAAGTGTCCTGAAGACATAAGACAGTTTACTGGAACACAACAACATAAATATTCCTTTCCTCCTGTTTCTATTTTTTGTAGAAGTCTTAATGCTGATGTATCCTAAAATGATATCATAAAATGATACATACTACAAAGAATGACCCTAAGAAAATGGACACATTCAGGACATTTTGTTATCAAAATTTAGCAGCTTTGTTGGTTTATATATATTTTATTTACTCACCAGTTTTTTTTATGTAAAAAGACATTGCTGTCATTTATTTTATGTTCTGTTAATATATATTATCTGTTAATATATGAATCACAAAGTATAGGTATTTCATCAATATTTTTTTGATACTAATATCAGAATATATCCAAAATATGGGTCTGCCTTTTTGCCTTTCTGCCAGTCTGATTTTACAGGAAATAAGTTATACAATGTGTACAGATGTGTGACAAGTGTACCACATAGTATTAACAATTAACATCCTACTATGCTCTGTAATATATTTAAAATACTGTACTGTGTTGTGTTGTCTGTCCGCACTTGTTTGTTTGTGTTGCACTTGTGTCTTGTATGCACTGTCTATGTTGCACCATGGTCCTGGAGGAACATTGTTTCGTTTCACTGTGTACTCTGTATGTAGTTGAAATGACAATAAAACCCACTTGACTTGACTTGAAAATGCTGAACATGCCTAGTTGACAAGTCAGTGTGACTAGATCAAAGTCACACAGGCTATGCACCTTTGTTGTGAATGAGATGTCATGAAGACATTTCTGCACTTCTTTATCCCTCCACTCTTGTGAAATGCTTTTCTAAATTTCTCTCCATTGGTATTTTTTTCTTCCTTTTTAGGGCTTCTGAGAAATGACAGTGATAATGGTTCCAAGGAGACAGAACACTTAGCAATGATCTGCCAGAAACAAAAGAGGAACAAACAATTTTTGTAGCCAAAAATAAGGCCAAGGACTGTCAGACTAGCTGCCTGTTTAGAAACAAGGTTTGAATGATTCCGTCTCTGTGATATATTTTCCCTTTTAATAGAATTTCTTATTTTATGGGAATGACATTTCAAGTAGCTAAAGCTGTAAAGCATTACTAAAGATCCATATGCAGGGAGAACAAAATGGCGGAACAGACATGTGGTGAGCACGCTCCCAAGCAAGTCTTCCTGTGCACCTTGCAGTGTAACATTCTGTCAAATTATTTACCAAAAAGCTCAACAAAACTAACTGACAAAATGCCAAGAGCTATAAAAAGAAAAAATATAACCTGGAGGACATGCCTAAAAACAACAAGGTCAAAGCCCTCTGGTGACCAGGGGAGAAAAAAACAAAAAGAAGAGGACAAAAGATTGCAAAAAGACAGAGGTGATGTAACGTGATGAATGTACACTTTCTTTTGCATAGTAACAGTTCCTGTCAGATGCAAAGTTACTAGCTAGCTTGTGTTCATTAATTAAAAAAATAGCTACTAGCTAGCAAGAGATCGTCAGAAGAGAGCGTCAGTTACTCCCACCCTAAATTCATTAACCCCCTAAATCCCCGTATGTGAGGAATTGATTTGTGAGCGCCATCTAGCTAGGTAGCTAGTTAGGTTACAACAGTCATGACCTAATTGATTCATGTCCTATAGTAAATGCTTACTTTGCTATTTAAAAGTTCATTTTCTGCACATTAGTAAATGTTTACTGTATAAATGTAATTTCCTTTATTAAAGCTTCACTTACAAATAGCAATACAGTTTATGACCACTGATGGATACAGTAAACATTTACTAATGTATTTCTTCATGTTTATGTCCAAGTTTATGGCAACATTCTACTCAATAAACGTTTTTACAGAATTTATTTCACATTTGTACACTATTTTATTCATACATTCAACTATTGATGTGAAGCTAAGGCTCTGGTAAATCCATTTCAAGCACCAAAACAGTTTGTCCACATAAGTAAAATACATTTTTTACAAGATATATGAAGAGTTTTAAAATTGGACTTCAAGATTTTCAGGTTTAGGACCAGATAATCTCCTCATACTTTCTTTAGGTCACTTATTCCCTCATTATTGAGACAGCAGAGACTGTTCTGAATATTTTTATATAAAATATGTGGGTATTATGTTACCTGCAAGTGTCTTTAAAGTATATATTTAAAAATTGAGATAATGCCCTTAGATCCCAAAGGGTTAAGGAAATCAAGAAAGATTATTCAGGTGTTGGCACATAATCTTCATTAAAGAATTATATTTACTGCTTGCATGAAGCATCCACTATCCACTATCTGTCTCTAAGTCATCTGCCATCTTAGTCTAGTTAGCTAGCCATTGTTGGCAGTTATAATAGAAACAAATAAAAAATGTGTTTCTTTTTGTCATTATTAGATATAAGTCTCATTTCATTTCATTCATTGCTTTTGTATGTAGCAACAGCAAACATGCTTTGTGTGAGAGAAGTTCTAACTGAACACAGTGTTGTGCATGAATGCAAGCAGTGTGTTTGTGTTTAGAATATTCTAGGCTATAATGTGTCATAAGTGCTATTATTAACTTACCTCAGCAAGATTTTAAAATGAATACATTGTAACACACATACACTTCTCTGTTCTCTTCAAATATAAAATCCTGGGTTACACCTTCTCAACCAAATTCAACTTCCAGTAAAACAGCATCAAGTGATATTGCCACCTTCACCAGTAAAAACATTTTGCTTTTAAAATAAAGTAACTCTCAGCAACATAAAGTTCTGCACTGTCTTTGTGAGTTTATAAATACAATGATTGATGGTGCAAGGGGCACCAACCAAAAATCTTGCCTAGGGCATCCCTTTGGTCAGGGCTGGCTCTGGTCACTGATGGTGAAACCAAGGGAGAAGGAGACCCTGCGCTTTGAGAGGAGAGTGAACTGTTGAGCAAAATAAAGGACATCTAATTATCCAACAGAAGAGTCTAATTTCTTTAAGAAATTCTATAGTCTTCAATTTCCTATACCGTCTGAAAAAGTTAAAGAAATGTGTGAAAGCCCACTAACAAAGAAGAAATCATATGTTCTGTCATCAAAAGAGGTGGGAGAATGGCTGGCTCAGACAGTATACCCATTGATATATACAAACAAAATTGCCACCCCACTATTAGATATGTATAAAGAATCCTTTGAAAATTGTGACTTGTGTGATTCGTACAGGGCAATATCTCTTCTGAATTTGGAAATTAAAAAAAAATCTAAATTATTTCTTAGCATTTAGATTAAAGCAGCACTTATCTTCTGTTGTTATTGTTGATCAGCGGCCAAAATAGGCAGACCTTTTATAATATTAAGCAAATCCTGAACATCATGTATAATTGAGATGGTACAAAAAACTCCAAAAACACATTTTATACGGTTGAATGGCCATAACTGTTTTAGAGACGTATGTACAATGAGAAAAACCATATCGCCCTATATGCTAATGATATGCTTCTGTTCATATCTAATCTCAAAAGAACTAATCCTTCTTTATTACAACTGTTTACTACATTTGGTAAATTCTCTGGGTATAAAATTAATATGGCTTAACCCTTTATTTTATTTCTCCATTAACAAGTAAGACTACAACCACCAATACAACATCCATTCACTAAAATGGTGGAAGAATTTCAGAATCTTGGTATTACTATCACTGTTAACCTTAAGAACCTCATAGCTGCTAATTATGAGCCAGTCATGACTAAAATAAAAAATGATTTTAAAAGATGATCAAATCTTCCATTTTCTATAATTGGCAGAATAAATATTTTCAAAATGAATGTTCTCGCCAAATTTCTTATCTGTTTTAATCAATCCTAGGCCCTCTGAATTAATTTTTTAATTTAATGAAGAAACAATTAAGTTTTACACAGTGAAGCCATAAAGGCCTTGCAAGGAAACATATAACCTTATAATTAGAACATTCCTTTTTGGCTGGAGGATCAAGATGTCGCCACAGATTTTACCCAGATTCCTGTTGGGGTATTGACTGCTGTACCTAAAGACAGCCAGCTAGGTCCAAATGCCATGCACCTTCTTCCATCCAGCATTGCTACCAAACTTGAGCATCATCAATCATTATGGATGACTTTAAAAGCTACATTCAAGCTGTTTGCCTGACTTTTGGAACAATATACAACAGCCATTTGAACAATCTCAAAAAGCTCAGGAATGCCTTTGATCCTGATTCTGGGAGTAGGTAATAAAAAAATGCTGTTTTTATTTGTGGGACACACTAACACTAAAGTTTTTACTTATTTGCTGCCGTAATGAGAATAGACAGGTAGTAGAATTTTCTATTATTATTTTTCACTCATATTTTTCACAGATTAGCCAAGACCACCAGTTACACTATGGTACAAATGAACCACGTTTATGTTTTAATTATTATTAAGATTAAAAAGAAGAGTAAACATTCTTATTTACATTGTGTTATTTCTAATTTTTTTAATTGGTTTGACATTTTGTTTATTAAATGTATGTGTTGTTTATAAAATGTATGCTAAGATGCTCAGAATGGTATTTTGTTCAAATAAGACTAATTATACTGCTCACTAAGAATTCTTTGTTGTGCTAAGGCAATTGATTTTCTAAATTTTAGCAAGTAAACAGGACTCTTTTGTTAAGTAACATCAACTTGTGTTATACAAGTTGCCAACACTTAATATTGACAACTTACACTGGCATACTATTTCAAGTAGTACCCTATAATAGTATACATAAAGAGAACACAGCTTAAAAACAATAGTTACTTAACTGTTTCAAGGAAACCTGTTTTCAAGCTTCCTTTGGGTAAGGTAAACTTATCAAATTTTACAGTGTATGATCTACCTTAAAGGAATGACTGAAAGAGTTGGCCCAGCTCCGCTCTGCCGGCTTTGTCAGCTTAACTGCATGTTTTTTTTTTTGTTTTGTCTTTTCTCATCTCTCTTCACATCTCCCCATTCCTGCTTCTGACGCTGTAGTTCCTTAAGCTTAGTAATTTCTCCCCATCCCTTAATTATTCCTCCCCTTCCATCGATCAGCCCATGTCCCGCTTCATTAATCATCCCCCCAATCATCCTGCTCTCTGCATCAAACCTCCCACTCTCTCACTCCACCAAATTCCCCCTTCGCTCAATCTTCCTAGTACCCTCCTACTGTTTCTTTTTCAGGTCTCGCTTCTTTCGCACCTCCTTCTCTGCCTCCAGCTTGTCCTGCTGGCACTCTGTTCACCTGTAAATCCGCCATACGATGGTGGATTAAGCCACTGTTTTGACCAAGCTTGCTGATTGCGGTGCTTGACTTTCCAAGACGGACACTGTCTCTGCTTTTAAGATTCTTCCTCTCCACCCTGAGTTTTGGCATCTTTTTGGGGTTTGTTGGAAATGCCATTTGTCTTTGTCATCTTTGGCTGCAAAAGTAGTCCAAAATATTTGACACCTTGCAGAAGCCTTCTGCTGGACTCAACATGCAGAAGCTAACTTTATTTTCCATGTTGTGTGACGACTTTCTGGTTAGCAATCCACATCTTTGCCTCAAGCATGCACCTTAATTGTTCTATCTAGCAACTTTTGCTGCCGCAAGATTCCTCTCTACAGTAAAAAGAGTACTGGAGTACTCTGAGTACCGTCCTGCACAGAGAGTCTGTAAGCAGTGTATCAAAATGTCTGAAGTGATTCATGGCGATTGTTAAGGTAGAAGGTAAGGTTCAGACTTTTGAATTCCTTTGAGGAGAAAAGAACTGATTTAAGTAGATCGAGGTGACCCAGTACTTGAGAATAAATTTATTGCAGCCACATGTACTATTAGGGTAGAGGAATAGATGGAGTATGATGAGCTGGCTGATGTCAAGAAGGACACTCGCCGTACTCCATCTATTCCTCTACCCTAATAGTACATGTGGCTGCAATAAATTTATTCGCAAGTACTGGGTCACCTCTACCTTAACAATCGCCCTGAATCGCTTTTATGAAGTCTTTCTGAATGAATTTCCATCCTGACCAGTAAGTCGAAAGTGTTTGTGGGAAAATGGGAAAAGTGTTGTTTTCTGGGTCTGTTGTTTTCAAATATTTGTTGTTTTAGATGTGGTTATGTGGCATGTTGTTTCTAAAACTGAAGGTACTGGTGTGGGTTGATGATCTGCTTGTGGCACTAATTTCTAAAATTGAAAATAAGAAGTGAGGTGATGGCTTTTGAATGGCCTTGAACAGTAACAGCTCAATAATAATTAGGTGTTGTACTAAGTATATAGTGATTGGGAATTACTTTGTTTATTACATGGATGACAACAGAATTGTCTGAGGTTGTCTGAGGCTTTTGAGGTGGTGGATGATGTGGTGGCTGTGAAGTCATTTAGACTCCTTGCTAACTGTGCACTCTCTGATGGTAAGGTGTGTGTGTTTTTTCTGTTCAATACCTGGGTTGTTATAGGTAATGATGCTTAAGATTTCAGTGCAATTTATTTCAAACATGAGTCCAAACAACAAAACACATTTTTCCATACAAACTAGATGCATATGACCTACTGCCATTTTAATGACGTATTTTATCACAAAAGCAAGATACTTCAAAGATGCTAAAGAAATTATTTTTTATGCTTGACAGCAAAATGGCACCATATACATAACTATTACATATTATTAATTATTATTTAATGACCTTTTTATATTCTAGTATGTGATGATGCAGAGAACATGCATTTCAAAAAGTCTTCTTTGAACATAAAAGTTCTCTCCAGGAACTATATATCAAGTTATGTTAAACACCACCATTGTTTTCATGCTTCTATGAAGTCTCCCTTTGCAGAGAGGCAGCCCTGGTGCTAAAAGACAGACTCGACTTCAGTTCTTAATTCTTAATTATTTACCAATGAAGATACATACTTTGGCTGGTGGTTGCCTCGCCGGACCTGTTTGCCCTGCAGCCACGGACACCCTGCTGTCTTCCTGCCTGTGAGCTCCGCCTAAGAGACAAATAACCTCCAGACCGGAGACGATCCAGCTTAAGCTTAATTTTTTTTTCTCTTTTTTTCCTAGCCATTTGTCTTTTTCTTTTTAAGCTTGAATGAAAGGAAATGGCTGAAAGCCGTGGTCCCTCCGCTACCCTCAAGCAACTCATAATATGTAAGCAAAAATGACATACTAGAAAAATTATGGTAAAAATTTGTTACTGCGAGTGTTACTGTAAAAAAAGATGTAATTCTAGATGTTGATATATACAGTTATTACTAGTAAAAATATCAGATCAACATATCTAAGAAGTCATATTGAATTGTTATATCTTACCACATTATTTGCAAAGTGCTTACCACTAAGGCATGGAAAGGAACTTGGAAGGGGAACTTGGGCTGGAGTTCTGGGTGGCTTCAGCTGCTGAGACTTGAAGCCAGGCCCCCCTTGCCAAGCAAAGAGTGAGAGAGTGAGTAAGAGTTGGAAGAGAGGAGCTGGGGTTGTGGTGAGGCATGATTTTTGTCATGAGGGCAGGTGAGGGCAGAGGACTGGTTTATATAGGGCATGTAATGACAACAAGGAGGAGTTAGGGGGTGGTCCTTTTCCCAAACTTGCAAAGTGTGTACCACTAAGGCATGGCAAGGAAGGGAAACTTGGGCTGGAGTTCTGGGTGGCTTCAGCTGCTGAGACTTGAAGCCAGGCCCCAAAAGTTTCAGCTCAGAGAGATGCAAGAGAGATGTAGTATGCCTGAGAGGACCAGCGTCAGAGTAGTTGGATCGCGTGGTCAGAGAATTCCTGACAGGAAGCCATAGCAGCTGAGCCAGTTCTGAATGAATGTCATGAGAAATGCACTGGAGAATAACCACTGAGAGCGGACGTGGCGAAGATGATTGTGAAACCAAAGGTGTGATTCTGTGATGAAAAGTGGTCAGTTCGACGAGTGTTCTGGAAAAGCCTCAGGTTAAGATGACGTAAGTTCATAATGTGGACTGATCAATGATTTTAACTTAAAGGTAGAGAAGGGTGGTTAGCCAAGTCATTTAGATTGCTTGTTGGATGTTGAATGTTTAGAGTATTTCAATCAAGAAGAGAGAAGTCTAACCTAAGCATGTAAATGTCAATTCAAGGTTATTTATATACTGCCTTTCACAACAGATGGTGTCATGAAGCAGCAAACCTGGGTTCAAGCCCCCAGTGAGCAAGCCAGGGGCAACAGTGGCAAGGAAAAAACCCTTAGAGAAAGAGGAAGAAGGGTGAATCATTTTCCTCTGATTGACACTGGACAGCAAAAATAAAATCGATTACCTTGTGCATCAATGAATATAGAGAAAGGTTCCACCAGTAGCATAGTGTTGATGAGTCTTTAGTAGTATGCTGCCGAGTTTTCCACTAGACAGCAAGATGTGGACGTGTTGAATTTCCAGCCCGAACACTGAGGAGATGAGAGTATTGTATCCTGGTTTGCAATAGGTTGTATTAGTTTGTGGCTTGTTAGGACGTTTTCTGAAATGGAGGTACTGGTATGGGTTGATGGTCTGTTTGAGGAGCTAAAAATCTGAGTGGTTACATCTGAATTGTCTGGAATGAGAACGGCTATGGATGATTTAGTGTTGTACTGTTTGACATGTGAGACAATGATTGAAGAGCATAACAACCTTGTTATTATATGAATGGCAACCAAAATGTCTGAGTGAATAAAGATAACTTTCCTGTTTGCTTGTGCCTCTAAAGGAGACCAATAACATTGTTGGGATGGCCCAGAAGAGAAGAAGCTGCTGTTTGGTAAAATGGGAATATCGATGAAAGCAGAAAGGATGGGTGATATGATAGAGCTGCCCAAGGAAGGGAAGCTTGGAACGAAACAGTACAGACAGCGAAAGGTGTTAGACAGAACACTGAAGCAGTTATATCAGAGTACATGGTAGCAGAGAGCGAGGAGTCATAAACACAGCAGGACGAAGCCACGGCTATGTTGGTGCAAATTTCGTCACAAGATGGTGAGGGCAAAGGAGTGGTTTATATAAGGTATGTAATGAGAGCAAGGAGTTTGGGGCTGGTCCTGCTCTCAAATTTAAAATATTTTAAACTACATTTAAATGGAATCTTATTCTCTCTAAAATATCATTACATTTTTATAGTAAAGCACCAAATAAAATATCTATTATAACTATTATTTACTTTTACTTTTAGATAGATATTGTTATTAGATGCAATGAAATTAGTGAGTTGCATTGTCGCATATCCTACTTAGAACAACTTAGCTATTTATAATTAAATCTCAAAATAATGTTTGAGAATAAATTGATATATTCAACACATTTTAAGTGTTTTAATATTTGTCTGTGTTGTACTAGTTCAGCGACAATAATGTTATTTAAGATACCAGGTCACAAAAACTACATTGTAATAATATTTCAGTACATATAATATACAATTTATATCAATTTATAGACACATTGCAATTAAAGGAGGCCTATTATGCTGATTTTCAATGCTGATAATTGTAATTATTTACATGCATTTTTACCTAAACACTTTTTCTCTCACACTGTACATCTTTATTTAGCAGAATAGTGGAATTAAGTTTTTTGGGGGGCTCTCTCTGTACCTTGGGTTTCTTTGGGCTGTACCTCTGGGTGACTTTGCAGATTATTTACATGCACTACAACACAAAAAACTACAACACACTAAAATAAATGTTGGGAATGTTGATATCATTGTTGCTGCCTTGCTCCTCAGAGAAGCAAGCACGCATTAACAAGCAGTTTTAAGTTAAAATAACAAACAGTGGTGGCTGGAAATTTTGATTTGTGGGCCATTCCACCACATGGTGCCATTTGCATGCTGTAACTTTTCCAAACTAAACTTAATTTTGTATCTTTTTTCATCTCTGAATCCAATAACACATATATTTAACTATTTAAAACCTGTATTGGTCAATCTCAGGCAGATTTATTTACGATTTTACAAGGTCTCTAAGCTTAAGATGGTTACATTTAGTGTTGTGTTACCAAAACTCCTGTGTTATTTAAAAAGCATGTTTAAAAGCATCTCAACTAAATCCTTTGTTTTTTCCTCAGAAAAGTATTTCTTTTAAAGAACTGGTTCAATATTTCTGACTAAAAAATTCACTGTAAGTGCCGTTGTAAGGTGCAAAGCCCTTTTTATCTATTCAAGAAGACCCAAACCTGAACTTGATAAATTTTTGATTTTTTAGAAAAGTGATTTACCTTAGCACTGGGTAACTTGTGACTGGCCTCATTTTGTGCATGCAACAGACCTCAACATTTGTTTCAATTGTATGATGCCAAGGTATAGGTCACCCTCATACTTCACCACACACCATTTGCCAACAACTTCAGGACTTTGCCACTGAAATTACATGACCATGGGAGCCGCCTGTTGATGACTCAACGTGAAATGCTTTTTATTGCCTTTTTAAGATCCAACTGATGCACCTGTTAAACATGTGATTTGTGGAATGTTCCAAATTTTTCAGATGGGGTAATGTGTTACCGTAACAGGACTGAGTGAAAACCTAGGGACACAACTAAAATGTGTATTTTGACTTAGATATCAATTTCTTATGGAAAAAATACTTTTAAAGCATTGGGTAGATGCAGTGGGTAGAAGTTTGCATGTTCAAAGACAGGCAGTTAGGTGCATTGGAGATGATTAATAGCTCCCTAGGTGTGAGTGTGTGTCTCAATGTGTATAACTATGTGATAAGCTTTTTTGAAGATTAATCAATTAACTAGTAAACTTACAGTATATCTATAAGTTTACTTTTTAAGTTTATGTTCACTTTTAATTTAGTACAAATGACTAGTTGTGTACTCAAAATGTACTACACTTATACTTAAAGATTACTTTCATGAACTAAAAAGCCAATTTAGTGCCAAGAAGTATTTAAATAGTACACATACAAGTATACAAGTGTACATTGATATTAGTATAGGGAACTAAGCATTAAAACTAAGCTTGCTGTGCTGACAATGGTCCATTGTCCAAACAATACCTAGTCAACACTGGTCCTGTGGTCAGATACCCAGTACTGATGAATCTGTAGAGGATGGACAACAATAGCCTACAGTGTATAATTACAATTTTATGACCTATAAGGTAGGGAGCCCACACTTTAGGCCTGGGCATAGGGTGATGTAATCAAATAAATAGCATGACTAATAAGTGATGAGACATTAAAGATGATATTTGTCATGTTGGGAAACAGCTGTAAATACTTAGTGTTAATGTTCAAGAAAGACTGAAGATTAAAAATAGAATAGTAAGAGGTAGGTCTAAGTACGTCAAAGCTTCAGTGGACCTTGTGTACTGGGGAGGCATGTCAATAATTGAGTTTTTCCACAATAATATATTATGATGAACACTTTTAGTTATTGTGTCGGCTTGCATAACAGACAGGAGTATATAATAACCAGTGTATGTGAATCTGTATGTAAACTTATAAGAACTAACATGAACAATGTACAAGAAAAAAATAAAACAATCTTTGTGTCAATCTTTTAGTAGCAGCAAAAAAATAAAGCAGGATTTTACTTTGAGTGACGTCTGATATCTACCTGTCAATCTTGTATTCAACACAGTGTAGCAGTAGTGGTGTTTGATTCTGCATATGATGTGATGTCTGAGTTCTATATTGAACCTGTAAAAAAAAGAAGACCTCAAATAATATTGATAATTATTTTAGCCTACAACAGACAGAGGAATATTCTGTTTAAACTTTCAGACTGTAAATAAAATTGGAGAGTATAAAAATAAAAGAACACACATTAGTTTCATGATCAAGTTCCTTAAGGAGATGCTTTATAAAAGGCAAGAATTAACATGCAAAATAAGCTTATACACAAGTAATATTGCAACAAATAACAGACGTGAGTATTGTCAAAATATTTGGTGGACACTGGTCAAATGACTTGTTTATTTGTTTTGTTGATTTTTTACGTGGAAATAAGGTTCACATACAGAGACACACTACAACACATTTAATACCCAATTACTGTGTGTTCACTGAATTAAACATATTGATAACAAAACAAAGCAAATTATTTTTGGTCTGAAAGTTTAAACAGAATATTCACCTGTCTGTTGTATGCTAAAATAATGATCAGTATTACTTATAATTACTGAAATTAACAGGCTGATGTGTCTAGTTACCTCTTTTTGCATCTGCATAACTTTACATGGTCATCATCATTCAACAGCTATGCTGTGTACTGTGTTTTATTTAAGCAGTGAGTTTTGATAGTTAGAAGTTAAAGTTAGAAGAAGTTTTAGAAAGATTTAGAAATGACAAGTCCTATGCATTTTGCAGTGACAGAGTTAACCATAAAAGCTTAATACAGAAAAAAAAATATATATACAGCATATTTAAACTGAAAAGTATATGAACCAGTAAATTTTTGCTTGCTTTCTCTGCAGATGATTACCGACATTTAAATTAGGAACAGATGGAGTCAGCTAGAGAAAAGAGAGTGTGTGTGAGTGTGTTTGTGTGTGTGTGAACGAACTGCATGCAAACCACCAAAAAATCTTGGTAAGCGTAGTGACATCCACTGTGAATGTGTGTTTCCATTGTTGCTATGAAACTCTTGCAGGTGAGACAACAGAGATAAATACTCTATAAACATGTTTACACCACTTGACCTATGTAACATGTCGCTTTAGCATATGAAGCTGGCTGGCCACTAATGTTAGGAGATATATATGTAAAGATGTTACTACCCCTTTGAGGGGGGTTTCGGCTTTATGTGTGTGGCACGGATACCCCAACTGTCTAGTGTAAAAACCAACTACGCCACCCCTTGGTTTATTCCAAAAGCAAAGAGGAGCTCTGAATGAATACAATTACACCAATTACTTCGTTAGAAATGCAAGTTCTTTATTAACAATTGGTCACTTAATATTTGCTGACTCAAAAAAAAAAAAAAAAAAAATAATAATAATAATAATATATAATTGTTTTTTTTTTTTTTAAAAAACCCAATATACTACTAAAGGAGTACAACAAAATAAACCATCATTATAAAAGAAATAAAAATATATCTGCAGTCTCCAGAAAACTATCCTGCACACTGGGAGTGGAGTAACATTTAATTGCTAGAACTTCACACAAAAGGAAAATAAAGTGCCCAAAATAAAGAGAAAATAAAAAATAAAATAAATAGAATAATAATAATAATAATAATAATAATATTTTCACTACAAATCCAACCTTGAGTGAACATTGCACACCACTCAAAAAATCACTACAAAAAATAGTCTTCCAGTTCTCCCAGGCTAAGACAGCTTTACAAAAAGATTCCCAGCAAGCCCAGTGTTATTCTACAGACCAGTAAAAAAATTAAATAAATAATAATAATAATAATAATAATAATAAAAAAAATAATAAACACTGTGTAAGGCGGAGCCAGAGCAGATTGGACTTATAAAATCTTTCAGCACGTATTAAAAACACGACCTATATTTTGAATTTATAAGAACAGCACCATTGCAATAAAAAAAAAAAAGAATACAAAAAGCTTCCAGCCCACATTAACCAGGTGAACACAGGTTATAATACATACCCCGATCACAGGCAGTACGTCTCTAACGTTCTCCCAGTACACTTTGTTACACCAACACCAACTGTAGTCCTTGACCGAGCATAAATAAAATAGCTGCATTACTGAGCAAACAGCAACTATAACCAGCCGAGGCCAGATAAAACAACCATACCTTTTAGAAACCTTTGTGTTCTCAATACAAAATAAAATTTGACCAATGCCTATCCGAAATGAATTAGACATAGCCCTAGGTCTCTACCGGCCACACGTGTACCTAAGAGGTTAGGTCTGTGATTGTGGGTTGGCATATAACAGGAGGTACTCAGATGAATAAGTGCAATAAGTGATGTATTGCATGACGTGAATAAACAAACAAAAACACTGTACAACACGAAACAAAACAGAAACATAAACATATACACTAAATACAAATGGGTCACTCCAGCGTCAGGCAAACATGCACAACTACTAAGTCTGCTAGTAGCGATATTTCCCCCAGAAGACTCCAGAATGAAATTTCCCGCGGCTCTTATTCTGTACACCCCGCCCCAGGCCAAACCATTATATCATCCTAGGGGTGTATTTTTAACTCCATGATAACTCCATTAAAATACAGCTGTTAACTCTTCTGATTACAACGTTGCCATTTATCATTGCTACTGGTGACATCTCTTATTTTGCTTAATTATTTTACTCTCTACACTTTTCTTACAGGACCCGTAACCTTAGCAGTGCAAGGACCCCCCTTCCCTCCTAGACCAGTGGATCCTCCCGGCCCAGAGAAAAGGGACCCCTGCTTCCGCCAGCACTCTTTTAGCTCCCCTCGACCATGCAGGATCTCAGGTAAGTAGTTTCTTATACATCAGCATCTATTTAAACTGCTAACGCTTTAAAGTCTTTGCAGTCTCGCAGGACCACGTCAATGCTGGTGATGGGTATGTAAGTCACCACATCACAGTATATACATTCATCTTTCCCTCAATTCTGACTAGTCTCTCAGTTCCTGCAGCCGAAAAACAACCCCACAAGCCCGTCTAGCTAAATTTCAATATCATTAGTTAGGCAGTATTATAATATAGTATTATTAAAATAGTAATATTAACCAAATATTAACCAAAGAAAAAAAAAGTTTACTCACCTGCCATCAAATAAAGACACTAACTCAGACACTGTTTCACTTACAAATCGTCACAGTTTTCTGTGAACTCAAGCATTGAGTTTGGCCCCAATGATTTTCACTGACATCAATTGAAATGATTCTGGCCAAGAAAAAAAGATCTGTGACATAGATTACTATGGCTAGGCAGTAATCACAATTGTAGAAAAATGGGTAAGTTCAATTAAGTTTACACCTTCGCAAGCAAGGGCTTTGTTTAGTAGGCAATGACATTTTTCAGGTTGATTAGTTTTGAATTAAATAACATCTGTCTCTTCCATTTGATGGTTATTTAGCAGCACTGGCTGTAAGTTGCCTGTAAACCTCTAAACAAAACAAACATTTCCTAATATAATCACTTATTATAAAAATAATGTAAGATTCCAAGAAGAACTCTGATCCTGTCCTTATGAACTAAATTTAGCAACCATAGACATATATACATAAATATTGCACTGGCTGCTTCTGCTAGCAGCAGGGAAACATCAACATGTCCATAATTTTGGTACAAGCAAGACTGACCTGTAAAACAATATAAGTAGATGGGGGAGTTGCAGTCTGGATAAAAAGCAAAAGGAAAGAAAACAAAAGGACATCCAAAAACTCCTTTGTTATGGTTTTCTGTTAAGACCAGATAAGAGTAGAGAGCAGCTCTACTCTTAGGAAGCACTTTCGTTTTTTTTTTTTGGAGAGCCTTAAGCATGCCATAAGCACATGCTTATTTGTGTTTGTTCCTGTGTCACCCCCTCGCTTGGGTTCATCCCTTGCCAAACTGTAGCATTGTTGCTGTGCTCCGGTGGCACATGCTATAGGGTGCGTGGTTGCAGATTGGCGGTTTGAATCCTGCCCTGTCTCTCTGCCATACCCACTGTGGTCCGGTGGCTCAAACAGTAGCGTGGGTGCTAATGAAGTGTGAGATTGGGGGATCAAAACCCAGGGCGTGCACAAACAAACCTTCTCCCTGAACTATACATCAGTGTGCTTTACACAAGCATAGCTCATACACATTCCTTTCAAACACACCTACATTGGGTTTCCACCTCTGTGCTTGGCTCCTACCCACCCTCCTGTCACATAGCAGTTTACATTTCTCAACCATTTTAATGAATCATTTTTAAATTCAAGGGTTTATTTGGAGTGGAAAAAATGTGTTCTGTCTCCAGTAACTTTGAATCTAGATGCTTAAGAGTTAGTGTGTATCAGCATTACACTTACAATGCTGTGAATATTTTTTTAAACCCTTACAGATTTCTTTTGTTTGCACATTTGTCACACCTAAATGTTTCAGATTATGAAACAAATTTCATAACTTGAGTGAATACAAAATGCAGTTTTTCAATGTAGATTTCATTTAATATGGAAAAAAAAATATCCAAACAGTTATGTCCCCTAAATCTAATAATTGATTGTGCCACCCTTGGCAGCAACAACTTCAATCAAGCGTCAAGAGTCTTTTACATCTCTGTGGAAAATCTTTGGCCCTCTCTTCTTTGCAGAATTGTTTTAACTCAGTAGACAATAGAGGGTCTTTGAGCATTAGGTCATGCTATAATAATATAGGGTATGCTATAATCTCAATCGGACTTTAACTGGGCTACTTTAAAAAAATTTTCAGCCATTCAGAGTTGGACTTGCTGTTGTGCTTCAGATCATTGTCATGCTGCAGAACCCAAGCTTAAGGTCACAAACTGATGGCTGGACAATCTTGGGTATTATCAAGATGCTTTTGGCAAATGTGAGAGGGGCCTATGTGTTCTTTTTGGTCAGCAGTGGTTTTGACCTTGGAATTCTCCCTTTGATACAGTTTTTGGCCAGTCTCTTCTTTATTGTTGAATCATGAGCACTGACCTTAACTGAGGCAAGTAAGGCCTGCAGTGCTTTAGATGTTGTTCTGGGTTCTTTCGTGACCTCCTGGATAAGTCATCGATGCGCTCTTGGAATGATTTTGGTAGGCTGGCCACTACTGGGAAGTTTCACCACTGTTTTCTCTATTTGGCACTAGCCCAAACCCTAAGTTTGGCTTTGTAACCTTTTCCAGACAGATACATGTCAATGACTTTTCTCATCTGTTCCTAAATTTTTGCTTTTTGAGATCCTTTCATTTCATGTTGTCAGACAGATTCTATTTAAGTGATTTCTTGATTCCACAGGTCTGGCAGTAATCAGGCCTGTGTGTGGCTGGTAAAACAGTTTTTCAAAAAATGTGTTTAATCACAGTTAATTAATGTGTGTGGGGTTGTGCTTTTTGTAGCCACTCAGGTTATCTTTGTCTGATATTGAAATTTGTTTGATAATCTGAAACATTTAAGTGAGACAAATGTGCAAGAACAAGAAACACAAGAAATCTGTAAAGGGGAAATACTTTTTCACAGCACTGTACATGACCTGAATTACTAACGTAGTGGGAATAATTAACTGTCATGAGGAGTTAAATAACTTGCCAAGTGTGGATTTAGCTTGCGTTCCTTAACTTACTAATTTTCTTCAGTTTTTTCTACTGCCCCTTAACTCTTTCTTTCAAAGCATGCTGTCAGATTCATTCTGTCGCTTAGCTGACCTTAGCTTGTGATAAATTAGATTAGAATAAAACAACAGTAGCAATAAAAATGTTGATTATTGGCAATCAGCTTTTAATCATTTTAATATATCTCAATATGGGATACGCAGCCTCGCCTCAGAAGCCAAATTCCACTACGCCAGCCTAATGGCTGGCTGACAGACGTGATGCTCAAGCCCAAGAGGTTGCTACCCCTCTTATTGAATGCACACGTATCCCAGCCGTAACAGACCTTTGCTAGAGTACACCAACATGATCGCCTCAGTAATCCAGTGCCACAGCCGCTGTTTAGTAATCACTTTACCCGTATATGGCCAGGACACGAAAAGCTGATCACTGTACTGTACTGTAAAACATCTTGTTCTCTCCACATAAATCACGGGAAACAGCGCATTCAGTTGCTGCTGGCCCGGCGATGTAAATGGTGATCCTGGTGGTCCTGGATCTCCAAAGACAGGGCTGGACCACTTTTGGAACAACCTCAGGGTTTGGCCGTAATGACCCAATGAGCCTCCCAGTGTGAATTGCATGCACGAGGAGTGCGCAGAAAGGGCATGGATTTCACTAACGCGCTTCGCTGACGTCAAGGCTACTAATAGCGCTGTCTTGACTGACAGTGCTTTAAGATCCACTTCATCTAGTGGTTCGAAAGGCAGTGCCGTTAAGGCTCCTAGCACCAGTGATAAATCCCACGATGGGGACAACAGGAAGCAATTGCTGTTCATGAAGCGACAGGCTAGGGGTGCTACTGTCTTCCCCTCAAAGCCTATGTAACAAGCTGCATTAGCTGCCAAATACACTTTTATAGTTGAAAACGATTTCTCTTTATCAATCAGGTTCTGGAGGAACGATAGTATTACCACCACAGAACACTGAAAAGGGGTTTCACATTTATCCTAGCACCACTGTTCAAACACTTTCCACTTGTACCCATACAGGGATCTAATGGATGAGGCTCTAGTGTTTTGGATGGCTTCTATGACTTTGGGAGGTCACCTCCAGTTACCTCCAAGTTAAAACACTCATGGGCCAAGCCCACAAAGTAAGGCGCTCTGGATGGGGATCATAAATGACCCCCGTCCCTGGATCAGTAGATCCCTGTGCAGAGGGAGAGGCCGAGGAGTTTGGAGGAGCTGCATGATCTCTGCCAACCAGCGCTTCCTCCGCCATCGCAGAGCTACCAGACCAATAAACATTTGCGGTATAGGCGGGAACGCATAGAGCAGCGTTTGTGGCCATTTGTGAGCTAAAGCATCTATCCCCAGTAGTGCTGTGTGATTGTGCAGAGAGTAGAACAAAGGGCACTGAGCGTTCTCCCTTGATGCAAACAGATCCACTGTCGCCCTTCCATAACACTTCCATATCTGCTCCACCACAGAGTCGCTGAGAAAAAATCCGCTGCCCTGTTTAACACTCCCCGTGTAGTGATATGCAGCCAATGAGGGTTCAGTTCTAGTGTGGTGTTACGCGCATGTGCAAGTGAGTCGATATCGAACCTGTGCATTGGTGTCGCAGAGAGTAAGCTTCATCATGTAATGACTGTCAAGTAACAAGCTAACAGAGTTTCCTTTCTGAAATCATGATTTTATTGTGAACCCAAGACATGGCATCAGAAGTGTTGATTCAGAAGGGACAATACTGGAGAAAGCATGTTTTTTAGACTGCACACACCGTGCTGTGCTAGCTAGCAGGCTAATCAAAGTGAAAAGGACAGTGACTGGAGAGCGGGAGAATGGAAGGCTTACAGCCACCCCCAAAGCTACAGTTAACCGGTAACGTTGCAGAGAATTGGAGATGATTCAAGCAAAGATTTGAACTGTACCTATCCGCAATTGATGCCGATTGAAAAGCAGACAGTCAAGGCTTCAATGTTTTTGCACGTTATAGGGACCCTAGAAGTGTACAATAATTTTGTGTTCACGGAGGGAGACGAAATTAAGTTGGACATAACGGAAAGGTTCGAAGCTTATTGTATTCCCAAGCGAAACATGACTTATGAAAGACACAGGTTTTTCACGTGTGCAAAAACTAGAAAACAATTGATCAGTATGTGACGGAGCTGAGAAACCGTAGCAAAACGTTGGTGAGTTTGGTGAGTTAACAGACTCTCTGATTAAAGATAGAATTGTCTGTGGGATTCCGAAGAGTTAAACCTAGAAAAGGCGCTAGTATTATATAGAGCTGCTGAGACCGTAAAGTCAAAGTTTAAAGAGCTAGTGAGTAAAAGCTGTGCTGTGGATGCTCTGAAAAAGCACGAGAGGAAAAGCAGTAATGCACAGAAAACCACCCGCCTGATTGGTAGAACAAACAACCTGCTGGATCTAAGCAAAAAACAATGCAATCACTGAGGAACTTAACACTTGCCATGAAAAGGTCCAGAATACAGGAAAAACTGCAATGAATGCGGTAGGCCTAATCATTATGCACCATGTTGTAAAAACAGCAGGAAACAAAGTCAAGTTCCACTGCAAGTGCAGAATTACATAATACCGTTCAAGCTGGATACCGGGGCTCAAGTAAATGTAATCTCAGAATGTATTTAATTAACTAAAACCAAGACCCAAATTGTCAAAGTAAAAGCCAATTGAATCTGGTAAAGAGGGTCCTTGTAGTTGAAAGTGGGCCTGAAAATGACTATAACACCAAGAGTACAATGATCAGTTCAGAGGACAGGGCTGTTTGCCCGGTGAGCACACCATTTGAGTTGACAAGATTGTACCTCTTGTAATGCACCCTTGCAGAAAGGTGCCATTTATGCTAAGACATGAACTGAAAATGGAGCTAAACAGATTTGAAAGTCTTGGGGTCATTCAAAAAATTGATAAGCCTACTGAGTGGGCCAGCTCTCTTGTAATAGTTAACAAGAAAAATGGCAAGGCCTGGTGGAGAAATCAGTTTGAATTGTGAAATAATTGATGAGAAAAGCTAAAGACAGTGGAGTTGATTTCTACAAGGCGTTACTTGCCTATCGTA
Organism: Megaleporinus macrocephalus; assembly: GCA_021613375.1. NCBI lineage: Eukaryota > Metazoa > Chordata > Actinopteri > Characiformes > Anostomidae > Megaleporinus > Megaleporinus macrocephalus. The sequence goes on from CM038724.1 coordinate 19,226,550, forward strand.
GTACACCACTTGAGTGCGGCCTGGTCAACTTCTTATGGGACGACGTCTTCGCTTCAACCTACCGGTCAAAGGAGACCTTCTTGAAACAAAGAAAGGCAAGACAGTGAGACAGCTCAAGGAGCATGAAAGGTCAAAACAGAAGATCTATTATGACATAAAAGCGAGCCAGCTCCTAGAGTTACATAAAGGTGATGGAGTAAGGCTGAAGGACAAAGAGGACACCTGGGGCCAAAAAGGTACTGTGCTGGAAAAAGTACAACAGAGGTCATATACAATCCAGACAGAGGAAAGCGCTTTTCTAAGAAGAAATCAACGTGACATCTTGAAAGAACCAGAGCTGAGTCAGACCAACAGTTGTGCAGAGACACTTCAACCTTATGCCTAATTCAGACCTGGAGAAATCAGGTGTCAGAAGGTTGGCGCGTACACACAACCGTCCTGAGAGACAGATTGAGTCATGCTAATAATGACACTTGACACTGCACTTACTTTTGTGTACATAAGTTTAAAAAGAAACAGACAATGCAGTAAGTTTTGAGTTATCTAAAATGTGAGCTGGGAAATGTTTAGAAAAAGTCTGGTGAAAACTGTATTGCAAATAATAGCACAGAATGCTAACTGTCACCTTCTAATTAGTTGTTTTGTTATATAAATAAGAAAGGTGAGATTGTTTTTTTGTATAAGGGAAGATGTAGTGATGTGCAGCCAATGAGGGTTCAGTTCTAGTGTGGTGTTAAGTGCATGTGCAAGTGAGTCAATATCGAACCTGTGTAGTGGTGTCGCAGAGAGTAAGCAGGCAAACTGCCTGCATTTTCATGCAATTTATGGACAGCGATTGCGCCCGTAGTCAGCAATTTTCTGGAATGCACAACGTCCATGGGCACTCCCTGTGTCATCCCCAAGAGCCTTACGCACTACTGAAAGGGAATGGAGGTGCCCAACTGAAATGTCATCAGACACTTGGCAAATTTTGTATGAGGCTTGCCCTGTATGACAGTGCCTTCAGGTTCAGACCCCGGTATAATATGCACTGGGTCGGACTAAGCACACAGTTTCGTCATGTGCTTTGTAAGTACTGCCACATGGTCTTTCACCGCGTATTCCGACTGCGCCGCAATGAGCCAGTCATCTATGTATATTGCAATGTGGATGCCCCTCTCCGTCAGAGGTGCTATTGCAGCCTCTGTGCATTTCAAGATTACCCGTGGGCTCACAGAGAAGCCGAAAGTGAGTACTTAATATTCTTCAGCCACTCCCGCGAATGCAAGCCTCACAGATATTTCCTGTGAGGTGGATGCTGATGTGAAAAGAGGGTGTGAGCATTCTGGAGTTGTACTTGTACCTCTTCAAGAATGTGGACAGGTTCCTCCGCACGCGGGAAGAAATGTTTCCTTTGAGCTGAGAGGGACAATTGCATTTTCTTTAGTACCCAGCGTGACTTTACGCAAGCTCTCCAGCTCTCCTGCGGTAGCGGAGTGAAAGATTCAATGGTCAGAACTGCGCATGCACAGTGACAGCGTTTACGTGGCTTAAAGGTACCGAGAGCGTGTAACTCTCTGTGAGCGTTTATGATGTGTTTTATGTTTTGCAACATTTTCTCTTTATTTTGTTTTGTAACAAATTGTGAGACAACAGTGACACATCTTTTCGTATTCTCAAAAATGTCTTTACTGAGATCCGTGAAAGTGAGTTGGGTGTGACCCGTGCCTCCTGGGCCACGCGGCGTCCGTTTGCCACATCAAACGCTGTTGAGAACAGGTGTTGTGCCGAAATCCGACTCCCCTTTGCATGTCACACAGACAAATGGACGCTTCATTTATACTTGTGGTTTCTGTGGGTCAAAATACAATCTTTCATTTTCCAGCAAACAGCTCAGTAAGACTTAAAGTCAAACACAGAGTAAAATGCATTTTAGGTCACAATCTACATACCGAGACATAACGGAGATGTTAGTCAGAAATTGTAGTACTGGTTAATATCAAAAAAGTTTGAGATGAATCAGAGCCCCTCAGAGATGGGGGGGGGAGTATAATTTTGTCTCATTCAAAATACTTCTGACTATGTGAAATCTGCTCATATTACAACCAAAATTGTTATGTTATGTAAAAATATGTAAAATGTAAAAATATTTTTTTCTTTCTCTCTCTCTCTATGGTAATAACTGGCCACCTGTCCCATCGAATACTGTTGGAGGTCCGACAGTCAGGGCCTCCTCGTCACTTGGCACCAACTATCTCTCCTCTTTCTGCTACAGCTTGACATGCATTACTGTATCCTCCAGATGTAGCACCTGTGCAGCTTCTCTCGTTTTAGTTCACACTCTGAAGTGCTTCTCATCCTCTGTACTAACCCAAACCAAAACTAACTGTCTTTTTTCTCTTTCTGAGGTAATAACCGCCCACCTGTCCCGCCGAATACTGTAAAGAACTGACCACCAGAGCCCACCCTGTCACCTGGCACCAACCAGTTGTCCTCTCCATTGGTGCCATTTGCTCCATCCTTGACTGCATCGCTATATCATCCACCTGATGTAGCACCTGTGGAGTTTCTAAAGCTTTTACTTTCAGACTCAGTTTTAGTTTAATAAACTGTAACTACTGTGTGACCAGAAGAGTCTGGTTCCTCCCAAGGTTTCTTCCTCCAGTTGAGAAAGTTTTTTCCTTGCCACCATCGCCTCTGGCTTGCTCACAAGTCTAAGTGTTGTGATTTCATGTTTTCATGCTTTTAAACTCCTGTAAAGCTGCTTTGTGACAACATTGTTGTAAAAAGTGCTATACAAATAAACTTGACTCGACTATATGCAGTACAGTGGACTTACATCAGTTTTGTGATCCTGTTTGCATAACATGAATATCAGTTCATTTTGCATTTTGAAGATGAAAGTCAGTGAGGCATAATAGCACAAACATATTTATGTAACCTCACCAGACAAAATCCAGTTCAAATGTATTTATAGAAGAGTGATGGGCCTTTTTGAAGCCTCAAATGATTGCTTTCTCTATGTGTATTAAAGTTGGGACACAGTGGAAAAAAATAAAAACCGAATACAATGATATACAAATCATTATTTACACCCAATATTTAATTGAAAATAATACAACATAAAAAATAGTAGAAACAAAAATGTGTTTCATAACCTCTTATACAGAATGTGGTTTGGCATTGTCTTGCTGAAAAAAAGTAAGGCATTTTTCATATTTCTAATTTGGTTTTATCAGGCCACAGGCCACTTTTAAACATTGTCTCAGTCCAAATGAGCGTGGGCCTAGAGAAGACAGTGGTAAGACAGTGGTATTTCTGTATCCTGTTACTTGTAGTTTTTTCTTTGCATGGTAGAGTTTTAATTAGCATTACCGAATGCAGCAATGAACACAGAGTGGTTTTTGGGTAATTATTTTTTTTTTGCCTGTGCAGTTTTTCAAAGAGTGGTGAACACTTCTACATCTTTACTTCTGAAAGTAAGTATTATTGACCTGGTGCTAATTAATGTATTTACTTGTGAGTATATATATCGTGTTATTGACCTGTTGCCATTTAATGTATTTACACAATTCACAGGTAATATTGTCAATTGATTCAACTGGATTAAGCAGGATTGTAAAGATTGTAACAATGAAACATTTGGCTTTGTTCATTGGACAATATCAAAAGGAATATAACACAACAAAACACCAAAAAAATACATTTTATATATATATATATATATATATATATATATATATATATATATATATATATATATATATATATATATATAAAAATTAGGCCATAATAGGGTAACTAATGAATATGTATAAATACTAAACTTAGTGGATAGTAGAGTTTAACAATATGTTGGCCTAGTTATTGTAGGGGCCATTGAAAGGCATTTGACCTCAGTGATTATCATATGGGACTTGTACAATACAATGGAAAACAGTAGTGGCTAGTTTTGGAGTAGTAACCAAATTAATTAAAAATTTATTTCTACTGTCTCTGTTGCATATCAAGCTTTGCCTTTATTTGACTAAAGGAAGGACAATAGCATCCACTTCCCAAGCAGTTTTCCCCATACATGTATAAACATACTGACTGTCTCTGGGGGCGCAATAAAACCTAGTACATCGCACACTACTTACTTTACAAAGCACAATCACAGTGCTTCAAGACTAACTTGACATTTACCTTGGTCACTGCTGTATTCTAATAATATTCATGAATGCTTGCTGAAAAACACTAAAAGACCTAAAAGCAGCAGGAACAACTGTTACACATAGAACAGCATGATTTGAACCACATTTATCTCTGTTCCCACAACAATGAACTGCACTTCAAGTAAAATACACGCCCCCGCAAAACTCCTCTGCTAAAGAGAAGTATGCATGACTAATATCTGCATAAAAGCCTTGTAAAATTAAAACTCTTTCAGAACAATGTACTCTAGTCAGGCAATAATTCAACTCATTATGTATAAAAAATAAGGATGAGGGAATGTGAGCATGATGCATGAACTAAAACTAGATCTAAAAGAAACTAGAACTAAAAGAAACAGAGACTATGGAGCATAAAGGTAAGTAGAAGACATCCAGAGACACAGCAAAACAAACAGAGAAACAAAACATCAAGCAAACACAAGGCAAACAACTATGATTATAAAAACACAGTGAACAGGGCTAACGAGACAGTTGCTAATGAAATGATAAGAACACCAAATTCATCTGCAGAGAAGACAGACTTTTCAACAAGACAACAACTTTAAACATACAGCCAAAATAACTGAGGTCTGGTTTAATTAAATATTAATATGAACTTAAAGCACTAATTACTGACTGCATCAGTATTAAAATGGAGCTGTATGTTGATAATGTACTATACTTATGCCTAAATTTTACATTTTCAAGATGATTAAGATACTTCAGATCCAAGAAAATTCTGATTTTAAGCCAGTTTATAAAAAAGGGAATATTGTGTCATTTTGACCTTACATGGAAATAGAAGCACATTCATTCTCTGAAAGAGAACAAAGCTATCATATTACACATTAATGTTGGTAACATTCTGATACCTGTAAGGCTCCCCAAAATGAATCTTTTGGAAAGTATTCCAGTAGGCTGTTCCAGAGTGACACCGCAGAGGAAAGCCGAGGTCTGTAGAAAAATTCTTTCCAAGCGAGATGATGTTGCTTGGGCCGAAACAGGCAAATGTTAACCTTCCTCTGTTAGAAATGTCTACCACTACTGAAAGCATGAAGATATGTTTATATCGAACAAAAAGAAAATCAAAACAGGCTTAACTGTATTCTGTTACATGTACAGAGAAAAAGACAGTAGTCAGATAACAGATACATTATAAAAAGTGTATATACAGTGATTACCAGTAGGATTCCACTGACCTGGTTTTAACAAGCAGTTCTGACATGTAAAAAGTAAGCACAATCTTGTGAGTGATAGTTAATTTTGTTTTCATATGTGTGGTTTCTTTCTTTAATTATTACATTATCTATATTATAATTAAAAATTATCTATATTTGTAACTAAGACAATCACTTTTTTTGTGTTTCTCAGGTTTAATGCCTTATTGAACTTGTTGATATTTGTAGACTGTTGAGAGCTGATCAGATAGCATATACAAAATTATGATCATCTAAATTTAAGCATGATGCAACAATATAAAGCATTATAGAACCTTTGAACATAAACAGTGGCAAAAAAAAGTATGTAAACCCTTTGAAATTACCTGTTTTTCTGTATTAATTGGTCATAAAACATGAGTATAGACAAACTAGGTAGTAGGTACCTCTCGAATAGACAGCAGTGCGTCACACTGAAGCAAAATGAATCAAAACTGACTGTCCCTCAAGGATCAATTATTAGGCCAATATTATTTCATATATTCATTTATGATATTTTCACCTCCATTTTCGACTGTAAAATACTCTTATACGGTGACAACAATTTGTACTGCTCAGCTGATGCTGCAGTGGAAAAACTGCAGTATTCTTTAATGCGTCCGTCTGTTTTTTTTACAATCCTGAACTAGTTTTAAATATTTTAAAAGTATTAATATTAATATTAATACTTTTAAAATCACAACCCTAAAGGGACATCATGGGGAAAGAGTTAGTGAATTTAAGAACCTTGGCACATGGCTTCACGACACATGTACTTTTAAACATCATGTTTAAGAGCTTACAGGCAATCTGAGGCAAAAACTTGGCCTCCTGTAACAAAACAAAATGTGTTTACTAATACACACAACAAAAAGCACTGTTGAAGCAACACTGTTGTACATCCCAGATCAGGGTTATACAGACATGCTTTAGCTGTTTCTCGTAAACCTTTAGTTTCTATATGTGAGGCTATAAGATTAATTAGCAGTAGTTTACATATTATTACATATACAACTTAAAAGAACATCTCTGAGTTATGCAGAAACTTTGAAAAATGACTTTTGTTCTAATAGGCAGATAGCGTCCCCTTGAACCTCCTTTGAAGACTTAAACGGTTATCACTTTTTCTACAAAATCTCTCATCTGGAGGATGAATCTCTTTTTACAGATGAGTTTTGACCTTTTGTTGAGATTGGGCAGACAAACGTGAGGGACGTTTTATTTCCTCTACACGCAACCCGACTAAGCCCCACCTTCTTCGCAGGGATTGGCTACTCACACATGTTCGCCCTGCTAAGGCCAGTAGTTCTTCCACACTAGCAGTCCGCGCCAAAAGGTGGGGCTTGTCGGAATACGGGTGGAGTGGAAATGGTAAAGAGCCACCGCAGACAGGTAGGGATGCCGGCTTTTTTTGCCATCCGAACGAAATTATGTAATTAAACCCCAGGAGCACACCCACATATCTCATATCCAGATACGACTGACAAGCACTTTCCAAAGTATATATAAGGCAGGGGACTGAAAACGGACGGCTTGTGTGGATCTACTGGACTGCGTGGAGTTTGTAGTTTACCAAGTGACCTGCTTTTCACCGTTTGTATGCATCGTGAATATTTATTTGCAGAATATATGCTTATTTTTCGTTTTTCTTCTTAGAGGATAAATTCGCCTTGACAGTGGGATTACGTATTTAACAGGTAATGGAATTTCTTTTTTCTACGCTTTGCTTTGGCATGCAGTTTCACATGGCGAAAGTCAAAAGTCTATTTTTTGAGGAACTCTTCAAGAAATCAACGTGTTACGTTTCTGTTGTGCTCAATAATGGTGGTAATACGTGTGATGACAACAATAACCGTTATGTTTGCTATAGATTTCTTTATTTTAGAGGAGATATGATACTCAGGAGAATTCCTTTCTTGCTGCCCACGCTAATATTATGTACCACAGCACTACCTCGAGGTAAATACTGCATGTTGTCTTTATTACTGTAATTTTATCAGCTGACAGTACATAAATACATATAAATACGTTCATGGTCTGGTTTGTATCATTTAACTTGTAGTGATTATAAATTATTTATGAGTTATTACAATAATGAGCTGATGTGCATTTCCTACCGATATCTTTAAGATAAACTGTGGTATATAAAGTCCCCACTTTACCACAACCGGCCAAAAATTATGCCTTGGTCAGATAACCCCCCCAGTACTGAACTGTACTAATCATTTTTTGGTAATGAAAGATGACAAAGGTTTACTAATATTATAAATGCTACCACCAATAAATATAGTACTAAAAATAACTGCACTTTGTAGTATACATGAGAATTGCTAAACTGATATAATAATTATGGATCAAACTTTGGTTGCCCCCTCTCCTAGATCAACATTATGTGGTTGCACTCAGTAGAAATAAGAGAATATGTGTAAATATACCCCAGCACAGAACTTGAGAAGAGAGTTGTATTAAGCCAACATTTAAAACTATTTCATAGTTTGTATTTTTTTTTTTGGTAAGTTCATATAACCAGACATAGTTCTAATCAGTCTTCCATCTTGTGGGTTTTTGATTCTCTTCATTCAAAGAAGGCCAGGTGGAAGACGAGTCCATTTTTGACCTGTTTGAGATTAGCCACATCACCAGAAAGACGGTTGGTGCCAAACTCTTTAAGGGTCATAACTGGGATACACCGGCGTATCGCTTTGTCCGTTTTGACCACATTCCTCCAGTCGGTGCCTCAGTCCTCCAACAACTCCTAAAGCAGATCCAGAACAATGAGGGCTTTGTATTTGTGGCCTCCATACGTCAGGACCGGGGATCCCGCGGCACACTGATGGGCCTAGAGGGTCCTGATGGCCGCCGCCAGTTTGAGATCATGTCCAATGGACGTGCCAACACTCTGGACCTGGTGTACTGGATGCAGGGCTCTCAGAATGTGGTGTCCTTCGAAGATGTGGATCTATCAGACTCTCAGTGGAAGAACATCACATTGCATGTTCATGGGGAAAATGCAAACCTCTATGTAGGATGCAGTCTCATAGACAGCTTTATCTTGGATGAGCCTTTCTATGAGCACTTGCAAGCAGAGGGCAGCAAGATGTATGTGGCCAAGGGGACTATTAGGGAGAATCACTTCAGGGTAAGACACAGCTGTTTCAATTACTGCCTGTATTCAGATGGTGCATGTCCTGTTATACCTAAATAGCGATAACTTACTAAAATGGCTTGTAAGTAATATTATGTATATGTTTTAAGCCATATTTGTTCAGCTCTGTAGCATTTTAGCATTTTGTTAATCTGAACAGTTGAGACTTCACCTAAAAAAAAACAAAGATTCATAAATGTTTTTTTGAATTCCATGTATGGTTCTAGGAAAAATGGTATAGGAACATTACATCGTGTGAACATTTCTTAAATTGCCACATTTCATCTTCAAAAAAATTCTTTTCAGAATCATGAACACGTTTTTTTTGAGAATATTTAACATGGTTTTACCATGGCACAGCTCCAACAAACCTTGTTGTCAGTTTTTGTTTTAAAGAATGCTCCTGCTTAGTGAGTTAAGTCATTGTTACCTCATGCTTTATCTATAGAGAATCCCACAGAAACATCATTTAGCCAACTAGTTCACATGGTCTAACACTCACTCTGCCAATTACTGCCAATTACTCAAACTGCAAGTGGTTGTACTGCAGCTTATCCATTTCAGGCTTTACCACAAAATGTACTATAAACGGTTTAAGAATTACACTGATAGCAATGTAGACTGTCTGAAATTATTACTGTAGTAGACTAGCTCCATTAACACCATTCTCATCTTGCAGGGATTGCTGCAAAATGTTCGCTTCATCTTTGATACATCAGTGGAAGATGTTCTAAGAAACAAGGGCTGTGAGATTGCCAAACCTGGTAAGGATGCTGCAATAATTATGCTATAATCAACCAGATATTACTGTAACTAACAATTAGAAAGGATTTTTTTTTCATTCAGATAGCATGACTCGATATATAATGTAATTGGTCTCTTTGATTTAATTCATTATAAGGACACTCTAGCCTGAGTGAATACTGTTACCATGTGTTGTAAACATGCTTGCTCATATCCTACTACGTTCACTCCTGTCCTACTATATCTCATCTTGAAGATGGAAGGGACTTTTGAAAAACTACAACTGCTTTGGGGTAAATTTTTAAGAGGGAGCTGTTTTGAAAATGTGTGTTTTTGTTAGCTTTCATCCATTACCATTATCATGTTACCATTGCATAAAATATATTAACTCATTTAGAACTTGATGGCAACTATGAATTTAAAAAAAGTTGGAACAAGGTCATGTTTACCATTGTGTAGCGACTCCATTTAACAACAGTCTGTAACTGTTTGGGAAGTGAAGAGACTAATTGCTTGAGTTTTGGGAGAGGAATGATGCTCTTGTCTCATATAGGATTCTAGCTGCTCAACAGTCCTGGGATATCTTTGCTGGATTTTTAATTTCATAATGCACCAAATGTTTTTGGTGTTGAAAGGTTTGGACTGCAGACAAGTCAGTTCTGCACCCAAACTCTTCTTTAGCAAAGCCATGCTGATGTAATAGATGTAGTTTGCGGTTTAGCACTGTGGTTTAGTCAGGTTTAGTTAAATGTTCTTAAAGTGATAGAAGGTTGATTAGGTAACAACTATGACATGTCTGCTAAAACTGAGTCAATTAGTACACCAAGATTACATGCTGGTTCTTTAGATTTAAGGGCTCTCAAATCCAGATAGGCAGCTACTTAGTGTCTCTCTTTGCTAGCCCTGAATAGAATAATCAGATTTTTCTCATCCAGTTAGTCATGTGCTTAAGGCACCTACACTGTGAGTCAAGGGGACAGTAGTAGTTGGAAGACGGCTAAGTAGATCTGAGCGTTATCTGCACAGGTGTGGTAAGGTGTCCCATAATCTTGTAGTGTTTGGCCAAGGGGAAACCTGTTTAAATGAATAAGAGTGGCTTAAAAACCAAACCCTGAGGGACACCAGAGGTCGCTGGCATAGTTTTTTAGAAATATTATTTTCTATTTTGACAAAGTAGTTTCTTCCCTGCAGATATGAACTGAACCATTTTAGGAAATTCCAATGAAAGCTAGATTTCAAATTTGTCTGCAATTGCTTATTAGGATTTCTTTTTTCAAGAGAGGCTTCTGTCCTCTGGCTGAAATGCATTTTGTGGTGAATAAATATTGTTGTATTTATTAGGGCCATACATATTGTATTGAGAATACAAGTCTGGGGACAGCTTGTTAAACTTGTGTTGTATTGCAGCAAAATTCATCACAAGAAATCTTTACCACATGTAACATGTTCTCTGGACACATAACACATAATGACACTGCCCTGCAGACTACTGCAAAAGAGCACACATATTGCTCTCTAGTAATATTAATGGTCTTTCAAGGCAAATGGTAAAATGTTTCAATCCAGTGTCACTCTTAAAGCCTGCCTCTACAAAAACAAGTAACTGACTGCAACTGGGGAAAAATAGTGGGCATACAAATGATTTACCTTTCTGATAGAAATTAATTAATTTGTTTATTTTTAGTGAAAATATGTTCTTTATTATTTTGGTCATTACAAGCTAAATGTCTTGGTAGTACACCTGGATGTCTGCAGTTGTTGAACTTTTTTTGAGTCAGAAGACATGTTTGCAACTGGATTCAATGTTCATTCTGAATTTTTTGCCATTTCTTGGCAAAGTGGGTCACAAAGCCTGCAGTCCATGGCTTCTGTAGATGTTACAGATATTTTTGTTTTTTTATATGCATTGGCATTGTGCTCTGATGTCATGATTTTAAGCAAGGGAGTGGGATGAACCAAATATTGTCATGTTGAGAATCTTGATATTTATTCTTTATATACACATGCAGTGAGGTCATAAATTGGCAGGCATGATCAGTTTTCATTCTGAAGGCTCATTTATACTCCCTCTACGTGCGGAAACGTCTGCGTGAGTTTCAAGCGATATAACAGTCACTTTCCACATACTTCTCTGCGTCAGCTCCGTTGACATGGTTGTTGAGCAACAGTAGAGGGCAGTTCGGAGTAAATCAAACATGGCGATGGTAGATGAGCACGTAGTTCTGTATTTACTTCAAAAACAACAAAAAACAATTGTTTGTCATTGCGCCCCCGCAAAGTTACATCATGGTTAAAATTTCTAACTAGCTGGCACAACCAATCTTAAAAAAGTCCCGCTGTTTCTTCTTCGTCGAGTTCATATGGAAGTCTTTGCGCCTTGCACTGCCCCCACGCTCTGCAGTGGTTTTGCTCTGTCCCATACGTTATCCGTAAGCTTTCTGAAAAGGTGCAAATTACACACAAAATAAACACAGAGTACGGACAGAAAGCTCCATGCGCATCAGTATCAGTATAGTATCAGTATTGTGGTGGTATACAAAAATTGTCACTGTCCAAATATTTATGTACCTGACTGTACTATGTATCTGTTTGGATGGACAATAGAATGGATCAGATACAATAATGTAATAAAACTAGTTTAAGCATTTGTAGATTTAAAACTAAGTAGTTTTTATAGGATTGGTATTAGAGGACACTAGGTTTCGATATCAAAGATAAAATAGTATTGTGACTTTTCTAGCTGAAACATAATACAACACAATTTCACAAAGCAACTATAACACAAAACAGTTAAAAACAAAAAGTCTCATGCAACACATTCTATATTTTACTTGGATCAATGGTATTTAATATTAAAAAGTTACTTGGCCTCCATTTGAAGCTTCTTATCAAAGTTATGCCTATTATTTATCATATCATTAGCTGGGCAACTGGTTAACATCTACACTGCATCACAGCAACATGATGGAGAAAATGCCACAGGAAACCATTCTCCTTTTTTTCTTCTTTATTTTGTGCCAATTGAAAACAATAAGTTGAAATTATAGCATTTCACTTGATGTGGGACACTTACCAGTATTTTGACTGGCAGTTTCATGTAACTTGTTTTGCAAAGTTGACAGTTAAATCTGGTATCATTCTGCAAGGTGCTTGCCAACATGGAGATCTGATGACAGAATAGGCACACATAGTGTCCTAATAGATGTGCGGTCCAATGCCATGTTAGCAACCGTTTGAAAGTACTTGCAAACTTGAAAAACACTTGCAAAAAATGATTTTGTTGAAAAATGATTTTGTCACATAATGCTAGTATTTAAGTAAAAGTAAACTCAAGTAAGTTTACTTAAGGTACATAATTGTCTCTTCTTCAGTTGTCTGAAAGTTGCTTTTTATTTACCAGAATTATGTGAAGGAAGGCTAAACATTAGTTCTGGCACCTAGTGAAAGTGCCCATATACTGACCAATTACCCAATTTAGGAGTGCCACGTTAGACTGTATAACAGGCAGTACAGGCAATGAAAATACTATATGTCAGTGTGTTTCAGTGCATTTAAAAGATCACTGACCTACAGTTAAAACAATTTTTGTTCTTTATTTTTTCATGAGTTAAGTCTGTGTAGTTGAGTCTAGGAATATCCTGGCTACAAAGCATAATAACAAGTCTTAAGTTTAAGGATATGTTTAGCAGAGCCTTCTCCATATAAACAGACTTCTAGGAATAGCTCACTCCTTGCAGTAACTGCATACATACACTCACAAACAGCCATGCCCCCTCTCTCTCTCACTCTCTCTTTCTCTCATATAATCATGTATACATACATGCATACTTTTTCTCAGCTGAAACCTATGGGAGATTTTCCTGACTTAAGAAAGGTGCATGAGAAGCATTACCTTCAAAGAGACTTCTGGACATAAAGCAGGGTCAATAAGGTGCATAAGAAGCATTACCTTCAAAGAGACTTCTGGACATAAAGCAGGGTCAATCTTCCTGTGTGATTTAAAGTCTTGCACTTATCTTCAGGACCTGATGTGGATCTTGGCTGAATATTTAGCATTCCTTTTCTGCATTTCTCATCTCTTGGATATGCGCTAGGACTTGTATTTTATTTTAAATTCTTATTTTAAATTCTTATTTTAAATTCTTATTTTAAGCTTTTTTGGAGCTTCTGTTAAGTGTTTATCTAATTCAAGTGACAGTGGAAAGAAAACAGAGGGAATATCCTTTAAAATAATCTTGGTTGCTTTTCTACTTTTTGTAAACCATGTGCTTTCATTGTTAAGTTGTTCTTCACATTTGATTTGTGATCTGCATTGTCAGAAAGAGAGGATATATATATCAGCAGCCAAGCAAAAGTAATCTTGCTGCTTTTCAACAACTTGCTGAGCTAGTTTTGGATTGCACGCTGGAAAAGATTCTGACCCCCTTCCATGAATTCCTGGAAAACACAGTGGAAGCAGACATAAGCTGTCTCCGTGGCTCATTTCTTCTATATGAGGGAATGCATACCGGAGTTATATGAGAAGCAGAATATTGTCATGAACTGTTAGCATATAATTTTCCTCAAAATCAAAAATTCTGTCATACTTTTATTCTGTCAATACACTAAAGGGGCTTTTTCCATCATGCAATGCATTACGGTACAATGTGGATTTAAATTTACAATCAAGCACATTGTCATCATTTCATTTCAAGTAATATCCTCGTGCTGAATTAAGTTCAAGAGTATTAAGAGGGCCAAACTGGAAAAAAAGTGAAGCAAAAAAAATTAGACTCAGAAGATGTAGATCATTAGTAAAAAGCAATCGTCTGCTTGGGTCAGATAAACACCAGCTTACAAACTAATGTTGTTTGTGCTTACTGTTAACACTAGATTCGCCATATGATCTAACATTCTTCATAGAACTTCATCTATTATCATGTTATGTTGTGAAATGTGAAATGAACACATTAAATAAATGTATTTGCAATGCATCCCAAATTGTATACTGTTTTTGTAAGCTTTATGGATCAATACATTTTTCTAATTTATTTCCCTACAATGTGTCTCACTTAGAAGAAGTGAATGTGGTCAGTGAGAGTGCAGAGATTGTGGATGTCAGTCCAGCTATATCCACCAACTTCATTGGTCAAAAGATGGAAAAGGCCATTTCAGACAAATGCGAGCGCTCCTGTGAGGAGCTCAGCTCCATGTTCCAGGAGCTCAAGGGACTGCGCATTGTGGTGGGCAACCTTATGGATGGATTGCAGAAAGTAGTAAGTCAGTGCCTTACCTACTTGTCACTTGTGTGAGTGCTGTTAGTACTTTTAGCTTTTCCATTATTTTTTATTTAATACCGGAAACTATAGAATATTAAAACTATTTTGATGATGTTTTATTTGACATTGACACACACTACACCATTGACTGATCAATGCAATGAAAGCATTCTCCAAACATTTGTGTTTTGCATTCATGCTTTATTCCCAGATTTCAGCAGCTTCAAAGTGTACAACTGGTTAGTTCAAAACACTAACAGCCTTTGTAGAAATTGTGAAATAGCTACTGCACATATGTGACATTTTCACCGTTTATCTGCTGCTGCTCAAAATATTTGAATGGATCTGAGCTTTGTTCAAAACCAGCTTTTGACACATTTATTGTACTGTGGATGAGCAGAATGTGTAGGTGAAGCTGGGCTGCTGTGCTAAAATGTCTGCATTTTTAACCCTGTAGAATTTAATGTTATGTTTTACCATAATAATTGTCCAGGTAGACAGAGGCCCAGTTTTTCCATTCTGTAAATGTTTCAGCATTGAGATTAGTAGATATGCACAGCTGCGTATACATAATATAGCTATATTTCATATTTGAGACTTTCTTCACCTCAAATTTGTCTTGGTAGTATTTGTACTCACATTTGTCTCAGATAGGTGTGTAAGAAAATATCAGTACACTTTAGTATCACAATATTATGTTTTGTGATATTGTATTGATTCTCAGAATCACAGTATCATATTTCAATTAACAATTTACACATTGCACATTTTTAAATATTTTATATTGACAGCAGCCTCAATTTCTGTTTTGGTTAATTTTGTGTTGTGTTTAAACAACTGACTGCTAGGTATAGGTTTTCTTCAGCCATTAGTCTTTTCCACTCGCTCAGCATACACAAGTAAAATAAGGGTGCACCTCCTATCAAGACCATTAGCAAACCTATGCATATGGTGGCGTATTTTTATACTATGACAGTTTGTTATTAGATTCTAAAAATCACAATACACAGTACGCGTACAGTATCACAATATATCGCAACATATTGAAGCCTGTATCATGATAGGTATTGTATCACCAACTCCCCTACTCAGCCTCTCGTCTCTGGAAATAATTTCTGGTCTTAACTGCCTTTGGACTCGGGGGTTAAACTGAGCACTTTAATTTCATGGAAATGTAAACCAGTTTGTAGAAATCTTTGTGAAATGTATTTTTGTTATTAGAAGTAATAAACCATGCTGACAAGTAACTTCTAAAAATTATCTTCTGACCAAATGTATGTGTATAAGTAGAAGAGAAATTATTTTATTATGGTTTGAATTTGGTGGGCTGGAATTTTGTAGAAATAATTGATCCTTTACATTTTAATAATTTGTATTTAAAGGCGTTAAAGACTAATTAAGGTTTGGTCTTAAACAGGACACATTTGTGCTTTGGTCTTGACCTGATTTTTCATTTGGACTTCTGGTTCTGACTAAGTTATGCTCTCACTGGGTCTCAAAAATCTAAGCCCTAAAAGGCTTAGAGGTTAAATTAGAAGCAAGTTACTTGCATTTTACTGTGTACATAGGGAGAGCAAAGTTAATCATGAAACTCAAATAATGACTTTTGGCAAGAGTTACCATTGAATTGTAATATATTTTTCATATAAATGCTTGTGTGAAGTTAGTTTAACTAAAATAAGACTAATGGAACACTTTCCAGCAGCAATCTGGCTTTTATTGTTCATTTTATTAGGAGGTTAAGGAAGTATTCCCTTGGTTGTGAGTGGGAGCTGAACAGTGTCTGGCTGTGTTTAAAAACACACGCACACACATACACACACTTTTTCTTCCTTTGGGAGATTCTCAGCAGTGAGGGAGTCTGGGCAATGATCTCTGGGAAATTCAGCTGCTGCACACTGCCGGTCCCTGAGGCTCATGCAGACCGAATGGTGTGTCGTTTTGCAAGCATAAAAGCACAGACACATGCAGACCGTTTCCATCTCTCATAAATGTGCATGCTTCAGCATAGACTCACTCAAACCTACATTCTTAGTTTTTATTAAATAAACAATGACATCTTATTGGTTTCTTTCTCATTCTCTTTCTGCCGTCTATTGTTTGGCCTTATTTTTCATTTTCTCTCCATCACACTTGTCTTAAAAACAAAGGTGACTTGGACATATGGTTCTGTATTACAAAGTTCACATTAAGTAGGGGTTCTCGAGCGTTTACCAATTTCAGCAAAATTAAAACGTTAAGATAAATATAAAATAAATTAAAACTCCGATCACATGCAAAGACTCAAAAAGATGTCTAACTATGTTCAGGTCTCAAAAGCTAAACTATCAAGATATTATGACAGAACATGTCCCTCACAAAGTTCTGTTCTTTCAATATGCTTGCAAACATCAGATTCATGCATTTTTAATATCATGATTCAATGTCAGAATTTCAGCCTTAGGATTTTCTGCCTCACTTTAAAAAAAAAAGAATCCTGGATGTATAAATACCATGTGATGTACTGGCAAGATAAATTTTTCATTGTTGATGCTGTACTGCAGCCAGTCAGTCACTGGACAGCCAGTCAGTCACTGCACCACCCCTGTAATTGGGTCCACGTGTGGCAAGTTTAGAAAAAACATTTAATATCTCTGCTTTTAAATGTTTAACGTTTTAGCATTTTTGCACTTTTTTTAAAATGTGTGAATCTTTTGGGAATCTTTTACTTTTCCCATGTTAGCTGTATATAGGTAAGTTCAAACGTCTTCCTAATAGTCTCTGCATTTAGAGCACAATTTAAAGCTCCCTAATATCACTATTGCTGTCCAATACAAATGCTCCAAAATTGCTTGAAATAAAATCTCATTAACTTGCATTAAAGCAGAAGGCAAAAAACGTTACCATTTTGGAGGTACTTGCTTTTTATGCTTAGAGATGAAAAATAAAACTTAGCAAATAAATTGTCACTTTTCTGAGTATATTAAGAGTATCGTAGTGCTTCTAGAACACTGCTAAAAATTATCGATTTTTTTTAATGGCACTATGGCTCAGGCTTTTTTCAGGTTACTCTTTTGCACGTGTTTCTACAATACTTGTTCAGTTTCTCAGCTGCACTTACCATTTAGGTGCACTTTATCGTCTCTGACTTTACATCTACAAGGTGAACAAACTAGGTTGGAGTGTTTTGTGGAGTGATCAGTGAGTGAACACAGTGTTTAAAAACTTCAGCAGGACTGCTACATTGATACTAGCACAACATACACTAACACGCATAGACCCTGTAGATACTGCAGTACTCAGAATAATCCATCACTCAAATAATAACTCTTTGCAGGGGTTCAGTGAGCCTGACCATTGACGAACAAGTGACAAGTGGGCTAACCAAGTATGTAGAGGAATAGATTGACTACAGTCTGTAATTGTAGAACTATAATTGTAGAACTATATTATCTGTAAGGTACGTGGAGTTGATCAAATAGAAAATTAAATGTAGATATAAGGGTGTGGTTTGAATGATATGGCTGATTGATGTCCTAGTATGTCATAGTCCATTTGCTATAAAAACACATACATTTCAATGCTTTTCTTCCGGTATGGTAGAGGTTGGAAGTTCCGTTATTAATTTCCTGACCTACTGTTTGTGCCGTCCTATTTTTCTGACTTTCTCTCAGACAGAAGAAAACACAGTGATGAAGGAGGCCTTGGGTAACATGAAAAACATCAAAGACAAGAACATGTGCTGGCAAGATGGCCGCCTGTTTGAGGACAAGGAGGACTGGGTGGTGGATAGCTGCACCAAGTGTACCTGCCAGGTACATATAGACATATAGACAAATACTACAGTTCAACCCTATCCTCTCTAATAATTTTAGCTTGATTAGCTTCAGTTCTTTGTTGCCCTCTTAATTTTAGCTTGATTAGCTTTGGTTCCTTGCTCCCTGTTTGTAGTATGTTAGTCTGAGTAGCTTCAGCTCTTGTTCTCTTTAGTTTGATTAATTTTAGCCTAATCTTCATTTCCCTCTCTTTTTTAGATTCAGTAGCTTTAGATTATTTCTTTCCTAACTTTAATTTAGTTTGATTAGCAAGCTTCAGCTTATTTTGTTCCTCTCTTTATTTGACCTTGATTAGCTATAGCATCCGTTTTTTGTTCCCCTATTTTTATTGGTAGGATTCGAAGATTGTGTGCCATCAAATTACTTGTCCTCCTGTAGCCTGTGCCAGCCCAGTGTTTCTCGATGAAGAGTGCTGTCCTGTGTGCTTGCGTGAGTAACATTTAAAGTTTCGCTGCACCCCTGGTTCTAACTTGGTTCTTCTCTTACCGGGACTCAAAAATGGAGGTCCTGACTGTCTTGAGTACGGCCCTAAAAGGCTTAGAAGTTAAATTACAACTTATAAGCACTTTACTTGCATTTTACTGTGTAAATAGGGAGAGCAAAGCTAATCATGAAACTCAAATAGTGACCTTTGGCAGGAGTTACCATTGAATTGTAATATATTACTTTAGGACAACCCCAAACCTCTAACTTCTGTTTTAACTGTCTGTTTCTGTGACAAGCAGCATAGAAGACTGTAAGTAGCGTACTGGCTTACATTGCAAAACAGTGCTTTCCCTTTTTTTCTAACAGCATTTCAAAGATCACAGAAACTGCAGAAAAGATCTTT
The DNA here is from genome assembly GCA_021613375.1 of Megaleporinus macrocephalus. Classification (NCBI taxonomy): domain Eukaryota; kingdom Metazoa; phylum Chordata; class Actinopteri; order Characiformes; family Anostomidae; genus Megaleporinus; species Megaleporinus macrocephalus. Next base: position 19,245,709 of record CM038724.1, read on the forward strand.
ACTGTCATTATATATCACCTTTATGTGAATGTGTTATATGGTTAAGCTAGGGTCAACCACCCATTGTTATTGAAGTGCCAATACTGGATGCTTCACAGTGAGCTCAGAATAATGATGTCATGTATTACTCAACTTCCACAAAGTCTGGGCTTTGGTATTGGCTTCATTGTTCTAAGCATTCCCACAATAAGAAGTATTGCAAAGAGTGCTGGAAGGTCAAAATAAAACAGGTTCTGCTCTACTTTTGTCATACTAATAAGCATGTGCTCATGTTTACAGCTAAGGACAGTGAGGATGGCTGGTCACCTTGGTCAGAGTGGACAGAGTGCACAGTCACATGCGGGACTGGCACTCAGCAAAGAGGCAGATCATGTGATGCCACAAGCAACCCCTGCAGCGGCCCATCAATCCAGACCCGCAGGTGCAGTCTGGTCAAATGTGACAGCCGAGGTGGGAAAGTAGTGTACTTGTCCAGTCCAGCATTTTTACAACAGCATATTGATTTCTCCTATGCATGGTTTCTATCTGTGTCCTCTTTGTAATAAGATGGTATTTAAGACCAAAAGTCATAAATCCAGCAAAAAGGATGTTGTACACTCTTGAAAAATATTCCCCCCTCAAGCGTTCTTGGTTTAAACATATGGTTGAAAATGTTTCTTTAACAAATTAAACAAAAAATAAAAAGAATACTATATCTTTATTGCTAGCTAGCATTTTAGACCTGGCTAGCCAAAATAATGTGGTGAGTGATAATGGGTGATGTCTATGCTTAATGCATGCTGGATAATGTGGTGAAAGAAAACATGTATGGCTGAATTGTGTTAATGTGATAAGATTGACTACATGACAAATAAACCTTCTCACTATTCTGCCATAATGACAAGCTCTTCCTGTGTAGCCAGCTCATCCTTTCCACTGCTCCTCCTTGCTCTGTTAGTAAACATTGGTCCTTTGTCTCTGTTCCTACTATTTCTGCTAGTGCTGCTTCGTCTGGATCGTCTTCTGGATGTGGCTGCTACCATTTGCCTCCCTCCAGATCTCAGTGATCTTGGTGTCACTTGGTTGCTCCCCCAAATCATTCCTTCCCTCCCCAAATTATCCTACTCTCTGCCTCAATCGTCCCTCACCCTCCCTCAGTCAACCCATGTCCCACACCCCTAATCATCCTGCTCTCTGCCTCAATCATCTCCCCCTCCTTCAGTCCTCTTTGCACACTCCCGTTGTTTATTTTTCAGTGCTCCCTTCTGCCATGCCCCTCCTCTGCATTCTGCGGGTTTTGCTGACCCTCCATTCACCTTCTTCACTGCCCCAGCAGCCACTTTGCCTTCCAAGGGTCACTTGTTCAATCCTCTCATTTCCTCTCCAAGGTGTGGATGTGACTCTCCCCACATTGCCAGTCCCTTCACCTGGTCCTTCTGCTCCTTGCACCATTGACACTCGTGATGTGTTATTGATTATTGGCTCTGAAGTAGTCTGACTTCCCATACCTCACAAATCCCTCACAATTCCAGCGCTTGCCCTTGCCTTCTACTTTTACCGTGACATCTTGTGCTTCACCTTCCTTTCTTGACACCAGGAATTTGATGACTACCTGGCCATCATTCTAGATTTGGCTGCTTGCTTTGGTGGTACTGGTTTTCATAATTACAACAGTCTTTTTTTCTACACAGGATGCAGCCTGCCTCCAGCGGTGGAACCTTTCCACTTACTGGGGCACCTTGGAGCTTTGTCATGTCTTTACAGGTCTTCGGCCACCCTTCTCATCCTTGATTTTCCTGCTCCCTCTGCAATTGTCCCTCCAATTCATATCAGCCTGCTGATTCTCCTCCTTGTGCCAGCCGGTCTGCTCCTACCTGTCCTCTACTAGCACTTGCAGCAGCCATGGGTGACCCATGCATTTCCTGGATGGCCAGATGATCTGCAACAATTTTCATTCGGCTGGCTGTTTCGCTTGCTCTTGCAAGCTACTCCATGTCTGCTCATACTGTGGCTAAGTGCACTCCCATTCCAGCTGTCCTCAACACCTCCTACAGTTGGCAGCAGCTGACTGCTTCTATTTCTTCCCACTGCAGTCAATTTAATTCAATTAAACTTTATTGTCATTATACATGTACACGGTATAATAAATGTGGTAGGGCTACAGCTTTGGTGTTTAAACATTAAATTTAGACACAGTGCAATAGGAAACTATGGTGCAAAGACAATAACAATAAATAGACAATAGAATACAAATATGTGCAATAGAAAATACAATAAATAGACAAAATAAAGACAACACAATAGAATGACAAAGTGACTGTGCATATGTGCATATTGCAGTATGAGATAGTTCTGTAAGAGAAATATCAGCATGCGGATAGAAGCTGTTCTTGAACCTGGTGGTTCTGGCTCGAATGTTCTGATATCTCCTGCCCGATGGCAGCGAGTGGAACAAATGTTGGGTCCGTGGTGATACTGCTGGCTCTCCTAAGGCATCTTTTGTCATAGACATCCTGTATGGGTGGAACAGCTGCAGTGATGGACGGGGCAGTTTTCACCACCTTATTCTACAGCAGTGGAGGTACCGTACCAGACCATGATGTAGCCAGTCAGGATGCTCTCCACTGTAGACCTGTAATGTTGCAGAGGAGCTGATGTGGCAGGTTGACTCTCCTCAGCCTCCTGAGAAAATGGATGCATTGTTGAGCCTTTGTGATAAGGTGTGATGTGCTCAGTGTCCAGGTGGGATCCTCAGATATGTGAACTCTAAGCAATCTGAAGCTGTTTACTCTATCCACCATCGTATTTTCGATGCTCCGAGGTGTGTGCAGTCTGCTTAATTTTCTGAATCTTTTTGGTTTTGTAATTGTTGAGGGTGAGATCACTGTCTGCACCATTCTGTGCACCGTTCTCCTCTGTGTATGCTTTCTCATTGTTGTAGGTAATGAGGCCCAGTATTGTAGTATCATCAGCAAACTTGATGGTCAAACTGAGGTCTGCTGGTGAGGAAGTCAAAAATCCAGTGGCTGATTCCGAGGGTCTTGAGCTTGGAGGTCTGTGTATCGGGGATGATTGTTACATAGGTGTTCTTGCCTTCCAGGTGGTTCAGTGCAGTGTGCATTGCCAGTACATGGCAGACAAACTGGTGAGGATACAAGGTTGTTGGGATATATTCCTTAACATGAGTCAGGATCAGCCTTTCAAAGCACTTCATTGCGATGGGTGTGAGTGCAATTGGGCAATAATCATTGAGGCATGTGATATTGGGTATGGGTATGATGAATGTGGTTTTGAAGCAGGTGGGAACAGTACACTGTGCCAGGAAGAGGTTGAGGATATCTGTAAAGGCGGCAATCAGCTGGCTGGCACTGGCTCTTAAGACCTGGGATGCCTTCGGGTCTGGTGGCTTTGTGCATGTTCACTCTGACAAAGCTCTCCTTACCTCATCTGTAGACAGTGTCAGTACTGTTTTTTTCTGCCTGGGAAGTTGTAGCTTCACTAGTCAGCTGAGCTTGGTTGGTTTCAAAGTGGGCATAGAATGAGTTAAGTTCAGTTGGGTGAGGGACGTCTGTGGCTGGTGAGATATTAACTTTGCTCTTGTAGTCTGTCAATGTCTGGATTCCCTGCCACATATGCCGAGTGTCTGAGTTGTTGGAAAAATGAGCTTGGATTTGCATGCTCTATGCTTTTTTCACAGCCCTGATGCCTGTTTTCAGGTTGAAATGGGCCACTCTCAGATACTCTCTGTTACAAGATCTGTAGATGGTGTCACATGCTTAAAGTAGGCTGTGGGCCTCGCTGTTCATCTGTGGTTTTTGGTTTGGAAGAATGTGAATGTTCTTAGTCTGGACCAGTTGTGTTTACGTTCACATGGCTGGCCTTGGCGTCTTCCGGTCGGCTTGATCCATAGAAAACACTGTGGTTGGCTCCAGGTCTCCAGTTTGAACAATGGGTAGCATGATGGTATCTGGGTTCAGACTAGGTGCTGAGTGTTTGCACATGTTTCTAATGTGCGATAAAGTTTGCAAAAGAGATTTCTGATGGTTTTATGATATGTTCCTTTCTCCTTCTTTTTCTTCATACTGCATCAACCACATTGGCGTCGCTACTTGCAAGTATTCATGCAATAATCACTTTATTATCGATTTATTATCTGCCTCTTGCAGATTTGCAGAGCCCTCTGTAAACAGCCTCATACCCACTTTTTGCTGTGCGACAGTGGCCCATGCCATTGCCTTGATCAAGCTTGGTCACAGTGCTTGGCTGTCCAAGGCCCACATTTTCTATGCTTTTTAAGGTCCTCGTCCCCCTGATTTCTGGCATCTTTTTGGGGTTCAATGAAATAATTAATACTGCTTTGACGTTCACGTCAGCTTTGGCTGCAGAAGTAGTCTGAAAATATTTGACACCCTAGCAGAAGTCTTTTTTTTTCAATCTTGACTTATTGGTTTTTAATTTTCTCCTCTAGTACGCAGCCTCAGTATTCTGTCTATGCAGCCTCAGTGTGTCTATGCCCTTTTTGGTTTATTTTAGTTTTTAGGTACGCTGGTTTTTATGCATGCAGATGTACAAGATAGACATTTAACAATTCTCTGTATTTTTTTTTTGTCGGAGCAAAAAATGTCCAAAAAAAGCCTCTTTTGTTATAGTTTAATGTTTCTGGAATAGGTTATTGTTTAGAAGAAGTCAATGGAGTTACATAACATATTGGTCCCAAATGCCTTGTCAGTTCTTGAGGGCTTAAAATGTACAATACTATTTGTTTTTTTCTGTTCCTTCTGGTTTTTATGTTTTAACATTTGTGTGTTAGGAGTTTAAAAGACATTTTATCATGCAGCCCCAGTAAGAGTTTGATGGGTGCCATATGGTTTTGGTGTACCAAGGCAAGATGACTTCCAGCACATTGACAGTGATTCAAAAAATTATTCTTTAACAGTAAATAATATCACGCAGCTGCTATATGGCATGTTGGACAATCAGGGACAAAATACTGAATAGGCCATTTTCATACTCACCCTCCATAATAAGAATATTTGAAAATGATTTTTTCACAGTTCATCAGGATGGTGGCTGGAGTCTGTGGTCTCCTTGGTCCTCCTGTTCGGTGACTTGTGGAGAAGGACAGATTACCAGAATCCGCCATTGTAATTCCCCTGTGCCCCAGCTTGGCGGGAAAGACTGTGAAGGCATCGGCAGAGAGACACAGCGTTGTGAAGCCAAGTCCTGCCCAAGTGAGTGAATACTTTCAGACTTTTTCAGCTGCACACTCACTCACTTCATATACAGAAAACCAAAGATCTTACTATGCGTGGTGGTCTAAACATGTATGAAAACTTAAAGGTAAATATGTCTAAACAAAGCATCCCTTTGCACTTTTGCATTTTCACATTCAAAGTGGAATTTAAATGTATAAAAACTCATCGAATAGAAGTCCTACTGACTGGTGGTGTGGGAACATACCAGAAAGTTGTGTTAACAGAAAAATGGAAGAACACAGAAATATTAAGCATGGTAGCAGCTCAACCATGGTAGAAAGCTACATATATTAGAACTGCACATTCCACAAAACAACACATTTGATTTCAGCCTTTACCCCAACACCAGTCACTAAACTTGGCACTGCTTTTGCACATTTATTTAGCACACAAGTGCCCATGCCCCGTATGTCCTCATACTACATAGCACAGTCATTTCTGGAAGCTGTGTGAAGGTATTAAAAAGGGCATAATTAAGCACTAATACTAGTATAATACTAATACTATTATACTAATACTATAATAATATGTTTCTCTATATTGGAGAATTTCATGTCAAACAATTATGAATGACTAACATCTTATTATTAAGATTAGTTTATGCTAATGCTTCAAATGAATTGTTGAATTTTTGTCTAAAGAATGCAAAAGATAACAAAGTACAATCATATTTTAACTGCATGGACAAATAAAAATGAATAACATATAGAATACTATTTACTGAACATTTGTAATATACTTAACGGTTACAGTACAGTGTACAGTAGGAGACAGTAGCACAATTTATTAGTAACCCTGTTCCTCTTTATGAGTGGTCAGTTTCAGTGTACAGGTCCCAAATAATATTTGTTCAGGAATGGTCATATGGTGGTCCAGTTTTTTGAGTTCTTTTGCTTGTGTTTGCAGTTGATGGAGGCTGGGGCCCATGGTCTCCCTGGGCAATATGCTCTGCCACCTGTGGTGGGGGAGTGAGGAGTCGAACCCGAATCTGTAATAGCCCTCAGCCTCAGCATGGTGGCAAAAGGTGCTTGGGAGAAGCCAAGGACAGTGAGGCCTGTAGCAAGCAGGACTGCCCCATGGGTACGTTAATAGCAGGCAGGGCCTGCCTCTGCCATGCTCCCAGTACTTTTTTTGTTTTAGTTCTGCAGATGTTGCTCTGGCCCAAGATGACCTCCTCATCTCTGTTGTGTCTGCTCAAGCTATCTTACTTTCAATGGCTTTTTCTTAACAAGCAAACTTTGCGTTGACTCCTTTGTTACTGGCTGACAAGGGAAGTAGTAATGTTTTTACATTCTACCCCCCATGTGAACTTCTGGCATTATTTTATTGTATTAAGATTTTGAAGCCCTCTCTCTCTCTCTCTCTCTCTCTCTCTCTCTCTCTCTCTCTCTCGCTCTCTCTCTCTCGCCAATTTTCCATTTTTGTCCCTCTTGCCTGTCTCTCTCTGTATTCTTTTTTATTCTTACTTTCTTTCGCTCACTCCCTTTATGTTTCTCTCATCCTTTCTCCTTCAACCTTCTACTTATCTCATGCTCTCATTCTCTCTCTCTCTGTTTCTCTCTCTAACTCTCCCTCTCTATCTCTCTCTCAGACGGCTGTCTCTCTAATCCTTGTTTTGGAGGAGTGGACTGCACCAGTGCACCGGACGGCTCGTGGGAATGCGGTCCCTGCCCTGTTGGTTTCCGCGGCAATGGAACATTTTGTGAGGATGTCAATGAGGTAAGAGGGGAAAAGGACCTGGAAAGAGTATGTTAATGCAATCAGTATGGTGTTAAAAAAACTGCCATTCTACAGCAAAATGCTCACTTTTGGTACTGATTTAGCCCATACACCAAGTTTGATCCAATGCAGTACATTCATTAATCTAGTTTTAGTCTATTATTTGTGATGCTGCCAAAAAAAACTATTTAAGGAACAAAACCTAAAGTGTATAAAATATGTGGATCTTTTTATTAATAAAAATACCTGCAAGTTTAAGTAAAAGGTTTGCTATTAAAATATTGTGTGTTTAATTTTCAGTGTGATTTGGTGCCTGATGTGTGCTTCAAAGTGGGTGGGCGCCACCGTTGCTTGAACACTGACCCAGGTTTTCACTGCCTTCCCTGTCCTCCTCGCTTCAAAGGCAACCAGCCCTTTGGCATGGGAGTAGAAGTTGCCAAAAATAACAAACAGGTTAGTCTAACATCTTTGGGCATCTTAGTATCCTTAAGGACTTAACAACAATGATTACAGAGCAAAATCAAAAACTAAAAAAGCAAAAAAAAAAAACTCAGGACCAATGCACTCGTCGAATTAGAATATGCCTTTATTATACTATTATCCTATTAGGACTTTAAAAAAATGCTTATGTGTAGCAGCTCTTGCCTTCTGCGGGGCAAATACGGGCTGAAATGGCAACAAAAAAAAGCAATTTAACCTTTTTTTGTCATAGTAGAGACAGCAAAGCAAGATGTATCATTGTAGGCTGTAGAGTAGGCCTTTACATAAGATTAACTGCTAAAATAATTGTTGTTATGCATTGACAGTGGAATCAGCCCATCGCCTTTGATTGCCATTGGGTGGGACCTATTTGGTAGGAAAAAAAGGTCACTCTAGTCCATGCCAATGACATACAATAAAAGCTGTAGTCTAAACAGCTCTCAGTAAGTTCAGTCTAGCAGAAATCATTTTCATGCTATTTATCATTTTGTACATGTATTTTCACTGTTAAGTTTTTATTTCTAAAAGTTATGACCTACATTAACATTTGTAGTAAATAATTTACATACTACATGCAAATGTGCTGGCTTGAACTGTTGTTATCTTTGATTGTGCATATGAGAGTTAGATGAAAAAAACAACTCAATTCGCAGAAAGTCTTTGGCAAGTCAAGTTACCTTATTTATGTATGTGGAAGTGTTTTTTTGCTGATTTATTTAGTGCTTGCGTGTGTGTGTGTGAGAGAGAGAAAGAGAGAGAGAGAGAGAGAAAGAGAGAGGGAGAAAGAGAGACAGAGAGAGAGTGAGAGTGCAGGACCACGTGAACATGACATGCCTTGACCATGAATCACACACTCACACAGAAACAATCCAGACCATGTATCTTTTGGCACTAGCCTTTAAGTGCATTTCAGTCATGTTCCAAGTTTCCACTCCAGAACCTGCCCCCCCTCATTTGTCGCTCTTTTCCTAACTGTGACAATTACAGTGGAAACATAGTTGTGCTAAGTCGTTTGATTGTGCTTATGTACTACAAATTGCAATATACCTTGCAATCATGACAGATTTAAATATAAGGTTATCCACATAACAAAGATGAAAGTGAAAGAAAAATCATGGACAATCAAGACCTAGTAGACCACCCTAACGGTCCCCTTTAGATTAACTAAACAATAATCTTTCATCTTGGAACGAGAGGGTAAAATTCAGCTCCGTTTTGCTTCAGATTAAAAAAAAAACCCAAAGGGATTTCTGTTTGTCATTCTACTTTGAGAAGACAACTCAACGCAAAATGCAAATCAAACAACTAGGCTACAGTAAGACTACTTAGTGCTTGCGTGTGTGTGTGTGAGAGAGAGAGAGAGAGAGAGAGAGAGAAAGAGAGAGAGGGAGAAAGAGAGACAGAGAGAGAGTGAGAGTGCAGGACCACTCTCACTCTTGGATCATGAGAAACGAAAAATGCAATCACCTTCTAGTACAGAAGTTTGAAGGTATGGAAAAATGTTTTTTCTAAATGTGAATAGCTTGTACTTAATATATTTTGACTGGAGATTATATAAATGAAGGGTGGTCTCTGATTTTTGCACAGTACTGTGTATCAGGTTCTCCTATATGGTTTAGTTTATTGATCTCCTTTATACTTTTAAAATCAATGTCACATTTTCTTTGCAGTTCCTGTTGTTTTATTAACATACTAGTGTTGCATTGTAATCTCTTCAAGCTGTAGTACAGCAAGAAAAGATATCAGAGGCACTGAATAGTATAGTCAGTATAACGATCCACCTACGTTATTAAGGGCATTGGATACCTTTCGGTATCAGTAGAGTTGAGACAATCTGCCACGTTTTGTTTTCCACTTTCTTTGGTTGTGCAATCTGAGATATTAGCCTAAAGAACATTTAATCATGATTCCAGCTAAGTTGCCATGGCATCAATTTAAGATGTTTATGTTTTTGAGATTTAATCTCCTAATGAAGGACATAACATTGCACTTAGCTTCTAATGAGATTAATGAGTTAATGATTAGAAACAGATGGACACGTTTGGGATAGGTGAAGCTTAGAAGGACATTTTCTAAAACATCAAGGGCTGCTTTTTCCATCTTCACAACTGATGGCTTTTCTAGTTTGCATAACTGAATGGCAGGACTTTTCTTGTAATCAGAAACCATGTTAAGCATAGTTTTTAAAAAGCAGATTGTTTTCTCCTCCTTTATGATGTTTCTGACATGAATGACTTTTAATGAATAATGATTATTATTATTATTATTATTATTATTAGTTACTATTACTACTTATCACATGCTAGACTACTTTTACTTACTAGTGGCATAGATTATTATTATTGATAATAGCAAACAAAACAGCCTTCAGTCTTCAGCCTTTACCAATTCCTAATCTACAGGTGTGCGAACCAGAAAACCCTTGCAAAGACAAAACCCATAACTGCCACAGGTTTGCTGAGTGCATCCACCTCGGCCACTTCAGTGACCCCATGTATAAGTGTGAGTGTAAGATTGGCTATGCTGGCGATGGCTTCATCTGTGGAGAAGACTCTGACTTGGATGGTTGGCCCAACCAGAACTTGGTGTGTAGAGCCAATGCTACCTACCACTGCAAGAAGGTACGCTAACACCACCTGGATAAATTTAATAAATTCACTAGAGACTGCAAGGCCCATATCACATGTCCCTGGTACCCACACTTTAAACCTTGTACATGAATAAATGTGTAGAAAGCGTAGGCTTTGGCATCTGTAACAAAGAGGCTTACGTGTTATTCAGTCAGACTAACATTTAAGAAAGGACAGTTAGATCAACATTTAGAGATCATGTTACTTAATAAGAAAAATTATTTTCCTTATGTATAATTCTTAAAATAGAAGTCTGTTCTCTTTGATCATCTAGGACAACTGCCCCAACCTTCCTAACTCTGGTCAGGAAGACTTTGACAAAGATGGACAAGGAGATGCCTGTGATAAGGATGATGACAACGATGGAATCCTTGATGAGAGAGTAAATTATATTATTAAAGTTTATGATTTCTCTAACCAATGTTGTCACCAAAGGATCCACAACATGAAAGAGGAATCCAAGGCAGGTTCATTAGATCAAACACTGAAACCGGCAAACGTGAAGTCAAAACCAGGTGATCTTTTTCAAACTATTAGTCCACAGATGCAAACTGTACTCAAAAACCAAAGCCAAAGTTTATAAGTGAAGCAAGCAAACTAAATCCTCTAAAGAATCTATGACAAAAATTGGCAAATCCTGTGAGCATCTGTAGTTCCTTAACAGTGCATGGTTTAGACCATTGCACTACAGCTGCTACCATGCTTTCATGCATACACACTCAGTGTCTATAACACAACCCAAAAAGGAAATCTTGGATTTGTGGAACTTACATATTTCTCTTTGTACAAACAGATTGTTCTGTAACAGTCGTTGGAGGACCTGTCAAACATAACTCTGATGTGCCTCCAACATAAACCAAGATGTCATCCGTGTACACCATTACCCACCTATCTAACATGTTTCTAAGTACTCCATTAATACAAAGACACCCATTTTGTAAATTCATTTTCTTCCCATGTGATATAGGGTTGATGTTTATTTTGCCAATGGGGTTCTTTACTGAGTTTATGGGTTGTTCCATCTTTCAGCTACCCCACAGCATAAGGAAGGGTCCACAATCCCTGTTGTACCTAGAATAGCAATGGTTACTGTAACAGTTCTTGTGTCATTCTCTTCAACTATTCCATTCGATGTTCTTGTTGATAATTGACATGCATGCAATTACTTCTTCTTAACAGGACAACTGCCCACTGCTTTTTAACCCAAGGCAGTTTGATTATGATAAGGATGATGTGGGTGATCGCTGTGATAATTGCCCATATGAACACAATCCAGCTCAGATTGATACCGATAACAATGGAGAAGGAGATGCCTGCTCTGTTGACATTGATGGAGATGGTAGTTTGTTGTTTCTTTCATTATATTGATACCTGTAATGAATAACTGTGTATGCAGGTGCGCACAAAGAAGTAACTGTGACAGTATAAGCTATTTAACTAGCAAGATCAATTATGCTGTCCTCTGAGGAAAGGCATTTGATTATGTTTCAGGGGTCCTAAATGAACAAGACAACTGCCCGTATGTGTACAACAATGACCAGAAGGACACTGACATGGATAGAGTAGGAGACCAGTGTGATAATTGCCCTCTGCTTCATAATCCTGATCAGGTACCAACGATACTAACTCATGAAAGCGGCATTGCAATTTTGTACAATACTAGGGTTAGTCCACCAAACTAATATGTGAACTATCTAAAATATAAGCAGTTTAGCTGATGTGTTTTTATTGCTCAACAGGCTGACACAGATAACGATCTGGTTGGAGATCAGTGTGACAACAATCAGGACATTGATGAAGATGGCCATCAGAACAACCTGGACAATTGCCCTTACATTTCTAATGCCAACCAGGCAGATCATGACAAGGATGGGAAAGGGGATGCTTGTGACTCTGACGATGATAATGATGGAATTCCTGATGACAAAGATAACTGCAGACTGGTGTCGAACAAAGACCAGGTGGACTCTGATGGTGGGTGAAGGTGTCATACACACTTTGGTCACATGCACTTTTAAAATAATATTTTTACTCTACCTACAGGTATAATTGAAATGCTGTCTAACACCAAAATGGCTAATGCACTGAACAGTGAAAAACTATTCAATTTATTTCTAAATAAAAATTGTATAAGAAACCATTGTAGACTGCAATATAGGATTTTCCTTAAAGAAGTCCAGAAGAATTCTTAACTATATTAAATGAAAAAATTGACTGGTTAACATGATTAAATCAACATAATGCTATCTGGGCCTTAACAGGTTTCATTAATTTCCCAATAGAATTACTGATTGAGTTTTTGATAAAAAATAAATAAATAAATAAATAAATAAAAACGTTTAATTGCATCTAGCAATGTTTGGGATGTTTTATTATGCCTAATGCTAATTGGTTGCTACCAATTTTCCTTTGTTGTAAACAGCCTACCTAGTTTTGCACAAAGTAGGCTTACTTTAGCAAAAATATGAAACAGTCCTTACAAAATATTTCCAAAAGAATAGTAGAATACCTTGACATAATTATAGACAGAAATAAATAACTCTTATCATTGTGATTATTCCCAGAGTTCTGTATAGAACTGGCCAGATTCATTTGCCATTTCTCTGATCTCTGGTTTTAATAGACTTCATATTTTAAGATGGTAACATATATTGTTGGAGGTTTTTACAGCATGAAATAATACTTATTTCTATTGCCAGTGATTTAATAGCAGAGCTAGTTTGCTAGGTAGAATATTTGTTTTAATATTTTTTAATTAAAAGTTACTTATGTCAACTGATTCAAGGTCCATTTATTTGTTTTCTGGCTTAAAATCTGGAAATCATAATGCCTACACTTTAGTGAGTTTTAGAGAAGACATTTTTTAGAGCAAACTAGTTTTGAGCCATTAACAATTTAAAATCTTTTAGAATTTCTTTTGTAACCTGTCCATTAGAGGTAAAACTATTAAGTTGTTGTAAATTATGGATAATGGAAGGTATGGTTTAGCTGGTCTTTTTGGTCCAGGAAACAAATATGTTGACAATGATGCTGTAAATGACACACTATTCTTAATGGATGTAGAAATCATTAGTGATTTGTGACAGAACGTGACCTTGTCTTTACTCTCAGGTGATGGTCGAGGTGACGCCTGCAAAGATGATTTTGACAATGACAGCATCCCAGACATCTTGGATGTGTGCCCAGAGAACAATGGCATTAGCATAACTGACTTCAGGAAGTTTCAGATGGTGCATTTGGATCCCAAGGGGACAACACAAATTGATCCCAATTGGGTAGTCAGGCATCAGGGCAAGGAGTTGGTTCAGACTGCCAACTCTGACCCTGGCATTGCAGTAGGTGAGTTGGAAAGCCCTTAAATATGCCATTATAAAACTAATCAGTAGATCTTGGCTTGGTTTGGTATCTTTAAATGCTGGGAATTCATTCCAGGTTATGATGAGTTCAACTCTGTGGACTTCAGTGGCACCTTCTATGTGAATACTGACAGAGATGACGACTATGCCGGTTTTGTGTTTGGGTACCAATCAAGTGGGCGCTTTTATGTAGTGATGTGGAAGCAGATTACTCAAACATACTGGGAAGAGAAGCCTTCCAAGGCCTTTGGCATCTCTGGTGTCTCCCTAAAAGTGGTCAACTCCACTACAGGCACTGGCGAGAGCCTACGCAATGCCCTGTGGCACACTGGGAACACTCTTGGTCAGGTAAGCAATACCAATCCAGTTAGAACATTAGAGTAGAAAATTAACAGGACTTTCATTCAAACCATGGTTGTAGGAGGCCATCTTTTGTTGTTCATCTTTTGAGTAGTCATTTCTTTTTTTCTTGTTTTTTACAGGTTCGTACTCTGTGGCATGACCCTAAGAACATTGGCTGGAAGGACTACACTGCGTATAGATGGCATCTTATTCACAGACCAAAGACTGGATTCATCAGGTAAACAGCACCTTACCAGAAACGGCTTAAATATCAAATATGTTAACTAAATGTATGCTAAACATACAAACTCCTGTTTTTTCCCCCCCAGAGTGGTTGTGTATGAGGGAAAACAGATCATGGCAGACTCCGGGCCAATCTATGACAAGACGTTCGCAGGTGGACGATTAGGGTTGTTTGTCTTCTCACAGGAACTGGTGTTCTTCTCTGACCTTAAGTATGAATGTAGAGGTGAGTAAATGTACCTAAAGAGAATTAAAAAAATATTAGGTTGAATACATTTGTTGCCATTGTTGTGTAAAACTGTGGTTACATGTTTTGTTTTTTGAATGGTACTGAGAGACTCATTTGCCTCTTAAGCTGACAACAAAGACTCAAGCACCCATTGATGAGAACTTTACCCATTTCTACATTTCCAAACATTTTTCTCCTATCCTTCACTGTACAGTTGTAGCAATTTTGTAAATGTAAGAGTCTTATGAGTAAGTCTTGTCAGCGTAGTCTTTCAAGACTGGAATTAGTACCCCATTTTCTTAAATTAGCATGCACCATCCTGGTTTACCTTATACACAGTGGAGTCACATTATGATCACTACCTACTTTCAACAGCGGCAGGGCAAAGGTAACAGCTTTATAGTCTAGGGAATGTTTTCATAACATTCTCTGGGCCCACTCATCTATATGGAAGGCACTCTCAATCGGTTTGGATATGAATCCATACTTGCAAATATTTGAAAGACCATGACCAAGACTTCCAGCTACTACACTGGGCCCCTAAATCCCCAGGTTTGAACCCAATTGAGAGTCTATGGACCACCTTGATCATTGTGTTCGCTTTATGGATACACTTCACACTCTTTAGCAGCTGTGAAATGCACTGCAGTCAGTATGGCTCCAGATAGCTGTGACAGCCTACCAAGACCTTATTGAGTCAGCTGTTGTCCATGATGCACATACCAGTTATTACGGAATAAAAGCTATGTAGATATTAGAGGTAATAATAAAGTGACTCAGCAGTGTATATAATCTTTGGCTGAGCTAAGCAATTCTTATTGGACACCTATAAATCAGTTTGTCAAAACTTAACCCAAAGACCACAAAGTTTACATGGATTTGGAGTAAGAACATGTATAAGAAATTACCCACAAGAAATAATAAATGGTCTTAGGATAAATTATAAGTGCTACCTCAAATGCTTCAAACTTTTTCCTGTTCATTGTGCAGATGGTCTGGAGTTTTCTACTGTGTTTGAGCTAATTGTGGTTTTGGCTCTGTGGGGTTTGCTGCTTAACTGGGTCATGCTTTTTGCCTGGTAATGACGATGTAGAATTTTGGTTTAGTCGTCACTGGGTATGGCACATCATCTTTTAAAGTGATTCCTTTTTTCTTTGGCACTTTCATTGACATATCCTTGCACATGGCCATAAATAGCTATGATTTTATTATTTGTTTTCTGTGATCAGTCAGCTTATTATGGCCTGTCAAAATCATTATGTTCTTCGTGAAGCTCTCTCTTTTTCTCAGCCCTTTAATCACTTGCACCGAGCCTTTAATTCATCAGCATCATCATGTTTGGAATTTTCAACTTCCATGAGTAAAAAAGAAATATTTAAATCAATAAATAACCAAATAAATACTGGAGAAAATAGACAATTGGTAAAAAAAACATGTGATGTGGCACTTTCCAACTAAATATTCTAGTTTACCCAGCCTTACTGGGTAGTTTACCCAATTTTTGTGTTTCTGGTTTGTGTTTCTTTTATCCGTCTTTTAAGAATCACTTGCATTGCATGTCAATCAAACAGTCCTTTCTTTGCAAGGTAGGTGGCCAAGTCTCTGAGGCAGAAGTTTGACTTGCAAATCCAAGAGATCTAACTAGCATGAGAAAATTGGTCATAACTTGGTCAAAACTTAGGAAAAAAGGAGAAAAGACATTGGTGCTGTCCACCGCTAGCTATAGTTACTAATAAATGTATGCAAAATAAATATCTTGATTGGCTGTGATTGCTTAGCATTATTCAAATAATGAATTCTTTTTTTTCCCCAGATAACTGAACAAGACAAGGCATGGAGCATGTAAAGGATTGTAACACGAAGAAACACACACATACCCACTAATTTTGCCTAAGTATATTGAAGATGCCCATTCAGTATGAGGAACATCCACGATGGGCATAATGGAAAAGATTTTCAGATCAGTGGTGGATCAATGAACTTAGAAAATTAACTTAAATTGTAACTTTATGTGCAACCACTTTATTCATTTTTCAGAAAAAGTAAATACAGTTTGAAAGTAAAGAGTAGCAGAGCTTCATTCTGAGGGTGAAATTTATAGACCAGGACATTTTTACATCTGGTCATGCAATACATTTCATTGCATTGTCCTGAAATCTTCATTACCAAACTGCTTTACTTGCACAATGTTTTCTTCTTATCTTTTGTTTATTTTTCATTTGTCCGTTGGATTTTCAAATTCATTTATTCATTTATTCCTTTTTTACAGCACTATTTTAATCAACACATTTTGGAACAAAGATGTTTATATCAAGACTGTATTATAATTTCTTTTGTAAATTATTTGTGTCTCTCACGATACAGTTGGTTTACGGCTAAATTAATGCTTGCAGTACATGAATATGTAAATAATTATTTATTTGTTTACACTGACTAAAACTGACTTTTGAAACATGATAAAAGGCTTAAATGGCAAAGTATTGTTTATTATTCATCACACGGTTTAACATGTACACAATAATATTTAGTCCTTGTCCTCTAAAATTTGAGGTAAAATATAAGTATTTTAGAGGTTTGTAAGTACCTCAATATTAAACAACAATCATCTGTCTCAAGTTCTGTTTTTACAGTTTTCATTTTGTCATTTTTTTAAATCAATAAGCCAATCAATGATGTAGCAATTTCTCTGGTTTATTTCTGAACATATAAATATATGTTCCAAAATTTATATTGGCTTTGGTTTCCAACTTCAATAATATCATATTTTGTGAAGTCTTATAAAATTTTGTATTTTTTTTATGGTTTACTAGCTTCATTCTTTTTTCATAAATAAAGATTTATATACAATTTTAAAGGTCTTGAGTATACATTTAATACAGTATTAGTAAAGTAATTTCTTGTAAATAAATGTATAATGAATAACAAGTATATGTTGTAAGTTTAATATAACCATGTAAAGGTTTACAATCACTAATTTTAATTATATAAAACAATTTGTTGCAGATAAATACATACAGTAATTCTAAAATGTTAGTGCACTAAACGGCAATCTGATTGGTTGATATTTGTTTTACCCATGTTGTTTTGGCAACAGCATGTTTTTTTTCCCCCCATTATCATTTCATTAATTAGCGGTTATTAAGCAGCCACTCTTATAGGGGCTGTTCCAATAATGTGTTTTCAAACAATCACACTTTTTTCATTATTGTCTGTGTTGCAACATGCCTTGCACCAGAACCAGTTTTGCACAACACATTTAAAAGCTGCGCTTTCTTAAAAGATGTGTTTATATTAAGAAATCATGAACTTTTATGCTAAACAATCACACGTTTGTATTTTAAAAAAACATTGAAAGGAACTGCTGAAATTAAAGTGTATTTGATACAATGTCTTGTTTTGGAAACTACATTTTCCAAAAAAGTGATGGGCACGGCTGTAGCCCTATAGTCTGTCTCACTGTCATTGAACATTCCATACTGAAAATCCATCTTAAGGTAAGACTATGCCTCAAGCTGTGTAAAATAAACTGACTTTCAAAGCTTCTAGCAGTCATGCAGCAGGCATATTTATGCGGCATCCTGTACCACTGTGTAAATAGTGAAAGAGGGAGTGCAAGGATTGTTAAGATTAAGGGAACCAAAGGTTATTAGGTTGGTGCTGGTGTGCATGGTATGACTGGTAAACTGGAAGATTAGGTAGAGAAGTTACCATAACACCTTAACATTGTCTAGCGTGTCTGATGGTGTCATAGAGAATGGTGAATGGAGAATGGAAACTGATGAAAAATATGGTTTGTATCTGTCGAAGGTCACTGTAATGTTCCCTCACACACTCTTTCGGCTCGATCAGAGATCACACCATTTCCACCTACATGTAAAATTCAATTCATTCAAAATATCTGCTAGCAAAAAAAAAAAATCCCCAAAATCAACCCCCTAGCTTTAGAGATGTGTAGAATCCAATGACAACAACACAGGCAAAACAAACACACACATGCCAAGAAGTGGCTGCCAAATTTGTTTTTTATAATAAAAGATTACAACTACAATTTCAAAGAAGTTGGGACTATGTATAGAACATAGAACACATTAGATGTTGAAAGAGAAATATTTTTATTTTAAAAAAATTATGAACTGATTTAGAAAAAGGTGGCAGCAACACATCTTTAAAAAGTTGAGACCGGGGCAACTAAAGCCTGGATCAATCAAAAAACTGCAACTAAAAATTGTGGAACAATTTCAAATTCTTTTTTTTTTCAGTATAAAATTGTGAAGACTTTGGATATCCCATTTTCTACAGTACACAATATCATCAAAATATTCAGAGAATCTGGAGGAATTACTGTGCACAAGGGACAAGGCCGAAGGTCAACATTGGATGCTCGTGATCAGGCCCTCAGGCCACACTGCGTTAAAACCAAGCATGATTCTATACTCAAAACCATTGCATGGGCTCAGAAACACTTACAGAAATCATTTCCGGTTAACAGAGTTTGCTCTGTCAACATGATCCAGGAAAACCATCATCTTCTCTGGGCCAAAGCTTATTTGAAATGGATCAAGGCAAAATGAAAAATTGTTCCGTGGTCAGATAAATCAAAATTTTAAATTCTTTTTGGAAACCACAGACTCTGTGTCCTGCAAACTCAAAAGGCTTGTTATTAGCGCACACTTCAAAAGCCTGCATCTTTGATGGTATGGGGTGGCATTAGTGCCTATGACGTGGGCAACTTACACATCTGGAAAGACTCTATCAATGCTGAACAGTATATATAGAGCAGGGGTATTTAATTAGAATTCAGGTCCAGTTAAGGGAGATTTCCTCAGGCCAAGGTCCGTATCATCATCATTTCTAACTTGTGTTATGATTTAGTGCTATATCGTGTATAGTGAAGTAGTCTGTTATCAGCATCTTATACCATCAGCAACTAAAAGGCGAACACATTAGAAATACTGTTCAGTATATTTCAGTAAATTTACTGTTTAAAGGCTGAACTGAATTAATTATTTATAAGCATCTAATAAATGTTTTTTTCCTCACTTCAAGTAAAAACAGGGGCTACATTTAAAAAAGACAGAATGCTTTTGAAGTGCAGTAAATAAAACGTGTGTCTTTTTATTTATTATCTTTTAAACGTGCGAGTTTTATTGTCATATGCACAGCAAAAACAGACAGTTACACTGTACAATGAAATTCTTACTTTGCTGCTTCTCCATTCACCAGTGGATAAAGATAACAAAAAGAAATAAAAAATATACAAAATATAATAATAATAATAAGTACAATAATATATTATATTGCAAGTTGAAGTAAATAAAATTAAAAAAAACATTTCTAATTAAAAATAAAAGTTACATGTGCTTTTTGTGCCAATAGTGAATGTAAACAGTATTCTGACAGCAGCAGTACAGTAAGTGTAAGGTGCAGTTAAAATCAGACCAGTTAAAACCAGTTCAGATCGGAGAGGTTAGAGAGTTACCCTTACAGAAAATAAGTGTACTTAAAGTTTATTTTATTAAGTAAACTTTATGCAGTTACTATACTAATGTCATTGTACCAGTAGTACACTTGTATATGTACTATTTTAATACTTCTTGGGACTAAATTGACCCACTTTCTAGTTTTTAAAAGTATACTTTTAAGTACACTTTAATTGTAAGAGTAGTAAACCAAGTATACAACTAGTTTACATCTTTTGTCTTGTCTTTTTGTCTATCTTTAAGTAAACTTAACATAAAACTTGTAATTTACTGCTTATATTATTGTTGTACTTTAAAGTATATGACTAGGTTTAAGGTTTTTTTCTACTTAAAATAGAACTTAACAACTTTTACTTACTCACCAGTGGACACATGTAAAATAAACATCTTTATAAATCTTTATAAATTTTAAATAAATATTTTACTGGATGTGTTTTTGTGCAGAGCAGGAATACTTACTTAAGTAAAGGCCAAATATACTTAGTCTGTTCTATACTTGTCAGTATAACCCAAGCATACTTAAGTATAACTGTGTTTAGTATATCACTGAGAAGTACATAAAAGTAAACTGAAAGCATACTCACTTACTTTTAATTTAAAAGAAGTAAACTAATGGTACACTTGAATAAACTTCTTTTTTGTAAGGGTAGTGCGTGAGGCGTTCACAAGCCTGATGGTCTGTGAGTAGAAACTGTTTGTCAGTCTTGTGGTCCTGGACTTCACACTCCTGTAATGTCTGTCTGAAGGTAAACGTGTGAAGAGTGTGTGCTGGGGGTGTGTACTGTCCCTGATTATGATGTGGGCCCTCCTGGTGACCCTGGTGTGGTAGATGTTCTGCAGTGAGGGGAAGGCTGCTCCTAAGATGGACTGTGCAGTTTTGATCACACGCTGGAGAGCCTTTCTGTCCTGTGCAGTAGAGTTTCCATACCAGACGATGATGGAGCTGGTAAGAACACTCTCAATCATACTCCTGTAGAAGGCGCTGAGAATTTTGGCTGGTGTGCCAAATTTTCTCAGCCTTCTTAGAAAGTACAGTCGCTGCTGGGACTTCCTTATGATCATCTGAGTGTTGTGGGACCAGCTGAGACCCTCACTGATGTGAATGCCAAGGAATTTGAAGGTTTTTACCCTCTCCACCTCAGTCTCCCCTATGTACAGGGGTGTGGGTAGCTCTCGCTTCCTCCTTGGATCAACAATCATTTTCTTGGTCTTGTCTGCATACAAGGAAAGATCGTTGTCATGACACCAGGCCACCAGCTTAGCCTCCTCCTTCCTGTTCGCTGTCTCTTCCCCACCAGTGATCAGTCCAATGACTGTAGTATCATCAGCAAACTTGATGATGCTGGTGTTGTTCTGGGAGGCCACACAGACGACTGAAGAGCGTGTACAGAAGGGGGCTCAGCACACAGCCTTGAGGGACCCGTGTGCTCACTGTTCTTGTGCTGGATGTGCAGCTGCCAATTCTGACTGGGGTCTGTTTGTTAGAAAATTCAGCACCCAGTTGCTGAGGGCTGGTGTCAGTCCAAGGGTGAGGAGCTTTTCTGAGAGTCTGTGTGGGATGACCGTGTTGAATGCTGAACTGTAATCAACAAAGAGCATTCTGACAGATGTATCCTTGCCCTCCAGGTGTGTGAGGGCTTTGTGAAGGGCTTTGTGAAGAGCAGCGTTGATTGTGTGGCTGAGGCACAGCTCTGTAGGCCTCTCTTTAGTTGCTGTAGACTCTTTGGAAAGCTCATGTGCTGATTATACTTGGGGAGGACAGTCCTCAGGTTGCAATGGTTGAAGTTGCTGGCAACAATAAACACGGCATCCGGGTGTGCGGTCTTTTGTTTACTAATTGCGTTGTGCAGCAGCCCCAGCGCCGTAGCAGAGTTTGCATGTGGCGGAATAAAAGCAGCCAGAATAAACACAGCACTAAACTCTCTTGGCAGTTAGTGGGGTCTGCACTTCACCATCAGCAGTTCTAAGTCCGCTAGACAGAAAGCTGAAGTCAGAGAGGCTAAAGGCAGGTTTGTGTCGAATGTCTGCCACAGTGGGCGCCATCTTGCATTGTATTCTTCTTGTTAACTCAGCTTCACATACTGACATGTTGGTTTTACAGGGCAATATTCTCCAAAACGAGACGAGCAAATCTCATTTTTAGTGCACATGTGCGAAAGTGCGTGCAGCGTTTGCAGTAGCTCCCGTTTGCGTGTTTGTGTTTTTTCTTTTTAACTATAGTTTTATCTTAATAATATTTATTTATTTTTACAAGGTAACTTAGTGAAGCTGTGCCCTCTCGAATCATGCTAGTAGAGAGAGTTTTGGTCAGTTTGTTCGCTGTGAAAGTTCTACTTTCACTCTCCTGGTGCACCGCGGCGCAGCATGGTCCCTTTGTTTATACTCGGGATCAGCCATATCAGGACATTACCAAACTTCACTCAGTATGTGGACTGTCCCACCAGAGAGGAAAGAACACTGGACCTGTTGTATGCTAATGTTAAGGATGCATACAGCTGCTCCCCCCTCCCCCCTCTGGGTGGATCTGATCATAACTTGGTCAGCCTTAGCTCAAAGTATGTGCCTCAGGTGAAGAGTCAGCCTGTGACCATGAGGACAGTGAGGAGATGGTCAGAGGAGACTTCTGAAGTGCTGCAGGACTGCTTTGAGACTACAGACTGGACAGCACTCTATGAGCCTCATGGAGAGGACATCGACGGGCTTCACAGACTACATCAATTTCTGTGTGGACTCCACTGTCCCAACCAGGACTGTTAAATGTTACCCAAACAACAAGCCGTGGGTAACAAAAGACATTAAAGCCCTCCTCAACAAGAAGAAGAGGGCTTTCAGAGCTGGAGACCGGGAGGAGGTGAGAACGATTCAGAGAGAGCTGAAGAGAACCATCAGGGAGGCTAAGAACAGATATAGGAGGAAGCTGGAGTGGAAACTCCAGCAACAACAGGGGAGTAGAGGGCAGTGTGGACAGGGCCAACAAGTTAAATTTGTTTTTTAACAGATTTGACACTGCAAGCCCTGACCTCCCCCTCCCTGACTCCTCTGCTGCCAGGCCTCAACAGCCCACTCCAGTTCCCTCCACTCCAGGTAGACCCCCCTCTCATGTCCTGGATTGTTGACTACCTGACTGGCAGACCACAGTATGTATGTCTGCAGCACTGTGTGTCAGACAGAGTGGTCAGCAACACTGGAGCCCCGCAGGGAACTGTCCTCTCTCCCTTCCTCTTCACCCTCTACACCACTGATTTCAACTACTGCTCAGAGAACTGCCACCTTCAGAAGTTCTCTGATGACTCTGCACTAGTTGGATGTATCAGCAGGGGTGATGAGGATGAGTACAGGTCGACGGTGAATGACTTTGTTGCATGTCACACCACTTTGTTGCATGTCACACCACTGCTGCGCTCCCTTCACTGGCTTCCTATAGCTGCTCGTATTCTGTTTAAAGTTCTGATGCTTGCCTACAAAGCCAAGAACGCACCTTGAGCCCTTCGCGCTTCAAATACAGCTCGGCTTGACCCGCCATCACTTAAGATTCATGGAAGACACGCAATAAAACGCTTCTCTGTCCTGGCACCCAGATGGTGGAATGAACTTCCACTGGCTGTCCGAACAGCAAACTCTCTCACGGTCTTCAAACGCAGACTGAAGACCCATCTCTTTGTAAAGCACTTCTAAACACTAATATACTAAAGTACTGGTATAAACTGTAATTGCACTTGATCTTCTAGGAGCACTGGCTAAGTACTGCACTTGTACTGTATGTAGTCTTGTATTTGTTTTCTTCTCTGTAGGTGTTTCAGTCTTGCTTGGTGTTGCATTGTCTTTTTTTTTCTAGGTTTCAGCACTGACCCTGTGTTTATGGCAGTGTTTGAGTATAAAGTGGTTTGGACTTAGATAGAGATTCATACTCTAGCATCTGCTAAATGTCGTGAATGTAAATGCCGTAAATGTGAGCTGAACCATCTGCAGCTCAAAGTGACAAAGACAAAGGAGTTGGTGGTGGACCTGAGGAGGGACACAACGCAGGTGACCCCTGTTTCCATCAGGGGGGGGTCAGTGTGGACACTGTGGAGGACTATAAACTGGACTGGGCTAAGAACACTGACGCCCTCTACAAGAAGGGCCAAAGTCGTCTCTATTTTCTGAGGCGTCCTTTAACATCTGCAGGACTATGCTGAGGATCTTTTATGAGTCTGTAGTTGCCAGTGCCATCCTATACGCTGTTGCATGCTGGGGCAGCAGGCTGAGGGTGGCAGATGCCAACAGACTTAATAAACTGATCTGCAAAGCCAGTGATGTTGTGGGTGTGGAGCTGGACTCGCTGACGGCAGTGTCTAAGAGGAGGACGCTGTCTAAGCTGCAGGCCATCATGGATAATGGCTCCCACCCTCTTTACCACACAGTGATGAGACGCAGGAGCACATTCAGTTCAAGACTCATTCAGCCAAAATGCACTACAGAATGCCACAGGAGGTCATTCCTACCAGTGGCTATCAGACTTTATAACTCCTCTCTTAACGTACGACACCTTTCACATGTACAGTAATACCAGTAGAACAATAATTTAATTATGTGTGCAACAACTCAAATGTGCAATAACTTCTTACTTCTAAACTCTTACTGCTGTATACAGTATATCTGTACTTATTACTATAGCCACAGTCACTTTACATTTTATTATTCTATTGTATAATAAGACATATATGTGTACATATGACAAATTTCTTTTATGTTGTAAATAAAAGAAATTTCGCTCGCTTTAGTCTATGGCTGCTGCTTCTCCTCGCCTGTGTGGGCACACCGCACACCCCAATGTGCACAGATCTGATTGGCTAAGGAGCGCCTTCGGTGATCTTACAGTGCACACAATTGGTCTTACTGCGCCGGAAAGCCTGTATACTGTAAAGACAAGAAAAGCTCTGCGGCTTGATTCTCATTAGTTAATCGGTTTGGGTCTGCATTGGACTCCATCTGGGTCCAGATCTGGACCGTGGTCCACCTATAAGTGACCCCTGATATAGAGGCTTTAGAAACATTAATCTCTCAAACCTCCAGCTATTGGTCTGCCTACCACCTAGACATTTACCTAGACATGTTGTTAAACAACGAGGGGATGCTTCACAATGGTAGACATCGCCCTGCCCCAACTTTTGTGAGATGCGTTGCTGCCTAAAGTTCTAAATAGGTTGATAATTTTTATGCAGTGATAAAACATCTCACTTTCAACATCTAATAAGTGTTCTATGCCATATTGTGTATAAAATATGGGTCTATGACATTTGAAACTCTTTGCATTCTGTTTTTATTTATATTTCTTTACATATTACACAGTGCCCCATCTTTTTTGGTACTGGGGCTGCAGTTCATAGCCTGCTGCAGCACCATAAAAACATTTAACATATTTAATAACATATGTTGAGTGTTTCTTTAGGTAAAGACTTATAGACTAGTTTTGGATACCTGAAATGTACAAGGTACTATTAGCTACACTATTAGCATCTAAAAGCTTGAAATTTGGATGACAGTATGTCATGCAGTGCAAGGGAACAACTGGCTGGTGTGATCATTAAGGCATGCTGTTTGAACTATTCTACTTGAAACAGTTCAAATATCCATTATGTATTAGCTACACTGGCCTCAAAGCAAACTTTGTTCAACTACATTTGGGCCATACATTCATCTGAACCCAACCATTGTTTTAAAGTAACAGCTAAGAATGGTTTTAATTACTGAATGTGGGTGGTTAGCAGGCATACCTAGAGTCAGCAGTAAAACCAGTACCTCTGTAACATTTATTTCTTACAGATGGAGAAGTGGTTAATGAGCCGATGAAAAACTGAAAAAGTCAAACAAAAAGAATTCATGGAAACTAACCAGAAAGATACCTGAAAGTGCTTGGACTGTGAAATAAAGCATTCTAATCATTTTCTGTTTTTGACTAATAAGACAGCTGAGAACTGACAACTGCTAGTTATTGATTCCTCAAAAAATATTTTCTGAAGGCAAATTGTGCAGTGGCATAAACAGGATCCGTGGTCCAACCTCAGTTAAAAAAATACTAGACAAAAATTACTTTTAATGAATAAAAATGATGATTTAATTTGTTTGCTGTTGATTATTTAATTTGTTTGTTTGCTGTTATGTCCCAGACTGGCTGTAGGTGTGTCACTGTACCCAAAAGCATTTAATGCTAACGTAGAAGCTTATGTTAAAACACCTATTTCAGATTTTAAAATAATAAATAATAACCATTGTTTTTGTTGTGTCAGTATCTATATAAGGACCACATTTAAGATCAGGCATGTTTTGATATTCCGAATAATTTATTATTCCGTTCATAATCTTCGCTCAGCCACTGCTACACATTATTTTAGAAATATTTGGTGACAAATTTAGGCCAGTTCATCAGTTATACCTACCACATAGCTTGACTTTGTTACTGCAGTCGATCTGCTGCTGTACATTTTAATGTTGTTAGTGCCGAGAATGGCCAACCTTTGAAGCCTGGTAAGCCATTGATGGACAAGAAATACATGGATAAATTGTGTAAACCTACCTGTGTGCACCTATCTGGTAGGTTTCCGAAAAAATGACAAATGAGAAAGCACTTATAGAAGGACTTCATCTAATGTAACTTTTCTGGGAAGCTCTTTACACAAAATGCTGGAACAGTTGTGAGGGTTAGGTTTAGGGTTAGGATTAGGATTTTATTGCATTCAACCACAGGAGCATGCTGAGTTTGTGGGGTGGTTGTGGAGTTTGTGCTCATTGTGTACACTGTCAGTGCAAAGAGTGATGGAGCTGGAGCTTTGGGTTAATTACATTTATTTCATTAGCCAGTGTAAGGGCCCACTGCAAATATTGGATTTGGGCCTTTGGTCCATTGCCTTCTCCTATAAGCTTGGGGCCCTGGGCTCATGTCTTCACTCACAAGCTTGGGGCCACAGACCCACTGCATTCATACTTTGGCTTAGGGCTGTTTTATTCACAATATAAAGAGAGGCATCCCGTGGATATATCTTGCTCTAAAAAGCATTTTTGTCACATTGTCCAGTTCATTTTTGCTGACTAGAATTTAGGAGGCAAAACAAAACCTTCCTCCAGTCAAGTGGCCTTTTATTGTTATTATTGACATCTGGAATTTAACCATCCTGACTCAGGAGGAGGTATAAACTTAGCTGCAACAGTGGGGAGTCTCTAAGGCCTTTGTGAGAGGAGCAAAGTACCAGCATGGCAGCAAAACAGAACAGATTTGAGTTTGACTTTTGATCACTCACTCCACTTTTCCTCCTTAAGTTTTTAAACTAGTGTCAGCAGAGCAATGTACTGTGGTGATTGTACTGTTTGGGTCCTTAAACAAATATTTGCTTTGTGTCTATAGATCCAAACAAAACAGAACAAGTTTAATGATAGATAGATAGATAGATAGATAGATAGATAGATAGATAGATAGATAGATAGATAGATAGATAGATAGATAGATAGATAGATAGATAGATAGATAGATAGATAGATAGATAGATAGATAGATAGCAGTATAGCACATATCCACATAAAACCCCAGCCATATTGTTTAGTGCATTTTTAATGTATCTTTGTTGTTTGCAACTAAAAGAATATGCTAATTATGTCAAATGAGTAACATCCTTGAGCTGAAAAAATGATGCCCTCATTATTGTCCCTAGTATGCAACATGCAAGTTGTTTCCTGCAATAAAACAATAATAACACGAACATCACATTCAAACAATTCTACAGCATGCAGAGCTCAATAAAGCCCAAAATGAATTAAAAATCTTCTGTGTTATTTAATTTAATGATTTTAGTATTTGAAAGCATGATGCTAAATGAAGATTGGCGGTCACCTTTTAAGTACAGGAATATTTTATTCAGCCTAGGCACAATTAGAGAGACAGTAAGGTTAGAGACTATTAGAGGATTGGGACTGCAGACCGGCCACTCTAACACAAACACTCTCTGATGACACTGATATGCAGGTGTAACATATATGGCTTTGTGTTAACATGTTGAAATATATCCCTGAAAAAGACTAATGGTTCTGGAAGGCAGCATAGGCTGCTCCAAAATGTGTTTAGCATTAATTGTGACACCTTCACTGATATGCAATACCTCCCTGTCAAATCCTGCCCTGTTTTTCTGCCTGTCTGTCTTTGTTTACATTCCCTTGTCTGTCCCATGTGCTTGCGTTTTTCGCCATGTGGCTCTGTTTGTTTTGGTCATGTGCTCCCTTGTGTCCGCCCCTCACCTGTTTTCCATCTGTGATCCCGCCTATTGTTCTCAGGTGTTTCTTGTTCCCTCTTGCTATCCTGTGTATATATTGCCTCTGTTTTTCTTTCTGTCTTGAGGTTCGTTTTCAGGTTTCTGTTTTATTTCCTGTGTTTCTCTGGTTCCCGGCCTGATTCCGGTTTGTTTGCTTTTATGTTTTGTGTTTTGTTTTCGTTTTGTTTATTAAAAGTATATTGTTAAATCTTCGTCTGCGTCCGCCCCGTTCATCCTGCCGTTTCCTCTGTCTCCTCTGCTCCACTTTTCATTTATATACAGGTGAAAGTATAATATCATTTACTGTTTTATATTTACATTTTATCTATTATCCCAACATTCTGGAATTGAGTTTGTAATACTAAGGCCGCTAGACAGCAGCACAGTTTATCCTTAATTTAGAACACCAGTTGATACAATAATGTACAATAATGTTTAATGTTGGCACAAGAAAAAAAAGGTTTTCTTTATGTGAGAATATCGAGTCCCACAAAGGTATAGTGTTTGGCTAGATAGATGTAAAAAACAACATTATACGGCCTATCAAGGAACGAAAAATGTTGGAGTCGCATGCGGGTCAGTTTAATTCATCATTCTTACTCAAAAATGTAGATACGATATAAACAAGCCAAAACTTTCTGTCTGTTTCAGAATATTCTAAGGTGATTATTTTCCGCTCATGTTTCCCTATTGCAATTCATCACACATGTCTCTCTTATCAAACTGTGCTAACTTGAAAGGCCTGTCTAGACTTGGAGAAATGTTGCAAGTCTTAAGCAACACTTATTTGCAATATGCTAGTGGCATTAATCATGGAAAAACTTTTGACCTAGTCATGTATGCTATTTACTTTTCAGTCAGGCTTATTGGGTCAGTTTTTTGTATAAAGCTCAGTCGAGTATTGGGTAGCTCTACCAGTGTTTCACTAATAACAAATCTACTTTTTGCTCTTCGGTTTAATGTCAACGTAGACGCGGGAAGTGGATACATACGCAAATGTCTTTTATTATTGTCCGCAATTGTTACTTAGTATTCTTTCTTCTGTGATCAAGAAAAGAAAGAAACATGAACAAACTGACTAAAACAAAGAACAGTGTGGATGGCTAGCGGACAACAACAAGACAGACTGGAACCATGACAACAGACAGGAACATTAATATTACGACTAATGGGAACCATGATACAATGGATACATGGCAAAGACAGCAAGAAATGGAGGAACAGGAAATAAATAAACAAATAAAGGAACAGGAGACAAGGAACACCTGGGCACAATGGAGCAGGTGAGGGGCGGAGACATAGACAGACACATGACCAAAACATAAACAGACGCACATGGCTATGACAGGACAATGTAAACAAGGACATAGACAGACAGAACGAGACAGAGCCTGACATTTGGTTTAATCATGATATAATTTTACTCCAAATGCAAATTTAAAAACTTGTCCTTAGTATATTTCTAATGTGAATTATTTGATTTGATATTCTTTATAGAGCAAATTAAATTACAACATACAAGGCAAGCAAACATTTGTGCATGAATGGTGGGGTGGGGAAAGATGAAGAACTTTTGATATTATAACTTTTTGATATTTGATATTATAAAGAACATCCAGATTTTGAAACACTGTTCACCTTGATATGATACTGCTTAGGGCCTCCACACATTTTGTGCAATGTTTGGAGGCCCTAAGCAGCATCCTACTCAAAGTTCTCCTTAACTAAAACAAGAACAAAAATTCAGCCAAAAAGACACAAAGAGTAGAGGAATGTAAAACAAGGTTTAATCTTTGATAAGATGTACAATTGTAAGTTGGTTATTGTAGGACATAAAGAAACAGTCCTAGGCCCAGGTTTTTAAACGTGCAGACCCTTGCAGATCCTGCTGGATATGGACAGCAGGGCCGAAGCCGCCTTCCAGGACAGCAGGTCTGGGACCCAACTGGTGGTGGCGGGGAGGAGGGTGGAGTGCGAAAAAATGTCAGCACGGGGCATTGTGTGTGGCTAAAGTTAAAGCTTAGCTTAGAATGGTTGTATTGTGTTCAAATGAAAACATTTGAATTATTTTTTTTATCTGATCTGAACTAAATTGAATTAAACAACTGGACTGAATCAAACTGCTTATTTCCTACAAATTGAAATAAAAACTAATAGGATGACATTTCGTGAAACATGCTTAGTAGTTACAAAAAGGATGGATGATTAAAGGTTAAAAACCGCTTTTAATGTGAATAACATGAAAACTGACATCAAAGTATATCTGTACAGAGTGAAAGGCAAGAGTGGAAGGCAAGTCTTCTGGAGTTGTAATCAGTCCCAAGAATCTAGAATCATATCACTAAATCTCTCTAGCAAAGCTCCTGCTTATGTCAAGACCAGCAGTTTGAATTCGGACGTACATCTTATTTTATAGTTGTGGCCAGTTACATACTTTCTTGTTGCCAGCAGGCATTGCGTCTGACCTAGATATGTCAGCTGTCGTTGATTATTTAGTGTTTGTACAACAAATGAATCACCCTGAACTATTTATGATTTAAGGAAAAAGAGCAACTCTCTGCTAACACATCCATTAATCATTTAAGTGACACCAGTTGGTGCAAAATGGCCTTAGATTGCAGATTTATGGGCTTGTGGCATTTCGATTTGCCAATGCATCACCGGCCAGTGGAACATGTTAAGCTAGCCTTAGTCCATGGATTACACATACAGTTTTGCTTGGCAAGCAATCATCTATCATCCAGTAGAATACTTACCCAACCTGACTTTTACATGGCTTAGCATTTGGTTCAGCTCTGAGCCCACAGTTTTGTGATTTGAGTAATTAATCCTTATTGGTCAGCTACCTCTTAACATAGAGAACAATCTTTTATTATTATAGGTTTTGTTAAAGCTGTTTTAAATATTTCTGATGTTTGTAAACATTTTCCTTTATACTCTCAAAATAAATCTGCCAGAAAAGGTTCTTTATGCCTTACAGTGATTGGGTTCTTTAAAGAAGCATTTTTATATATGAGCTGCTTAAAAGCATTAACTTCACTGGAACTAAGAAGCTAAGCTCAACCCCTGAAAAAAGTCCCAGACTTACAGAGCAGAGCATGCTGTTGGAACTATGCATTCTAGTAGGTAGCTTTCTTCTGGCAGCCGGCAAAACACTTCAGCAGACGCTTTGCACCTTCATCACAATGCTGTGCAGGCAGCAAGGCATCCAGACAGCTACCAGGTTTGGACACAGTCATTAATCATAGGTTTGTGCAGTAGCACAGATTTTAAGGGAATTAAAAAATTTCAGTTGAAAAAATTATGACAAAAAAGAAATTATACACAATAACTATATGAATGCTACATTAAAACAATAAGAGGCATTTTTATAATTAAACCTGTGGGACAGAAATGCCCCACAACGACGAATGATGTAAAATAAACACACACTATATCAGTAATAGAGGGGGAATTCAGGAGATTTCGAAGGAATTTCAGGTTTACAACAATTCCACAATATGACAATACAGGCCGTCAACATATTACAGTTTTAAAACGTTTTGTAAGCATATCTTTGCCAGGGTAAACAGACTCAGCAAAAGTTTACATTTTACTTTACATTTACTTACCATTCTTAACCATTTGATTTGAATCTGTAACACTGTGGCTAAGGTTTCAGTATTTTGCAATAGGTCTGTTAGTTTAATTACTTAACAACTTACTTGTATGTCCTGTTTTTGGTAATGGACCTATGTAGTGTTTTGTAGTGTTACTAGGGAGGTATTTTGCTCTGTGTTGTTTTGATTTTCAACAATACAGCAGTCTTGAACTGCAGCTATGG
This sequence comes from Megaleporinus macrocephalus, assembly GCA_021613375.1. Taxonomy (NCBI): domain Eukaryota; kingdom Metazoa; phylum Chordata; class Actinopteri; order Characiformes; family Anostomidae; genus Megaleporinus; species Megaleporinus macrocephalus. The sequence continues at coordinate 19,277,524 of CM038724.1, forward strand.
GGTGAATATTTACAGTCCGATATTTTAATGGTCACATACTCCCTCGTTGTGCAAATGCACAGCACACAGCAGCTTTACAGAGATCTTTTGCATAACAGCTTGTGATAAGCTCTGGAAAATGTTTCCTTCTTACCAAATAATGTTCTGAATTTGCCCTTACTTAGTGTCATTCAAGGTAACATCATGACCTATAATTAGGCTAAAAATGAAAGCTCCTGAACGAGGGGCAGGTTTTGGCATAACGTGAACTTTGCTTTTGTCATGAGTTATGGTAGGATGGGTGAATATGGTATCTGTGCTGACCTTTGCTAAAAGAGTTTCAGTTTGCTGTGAGAAATACTTGCTTGTCTGTTCACGGGTTGAGGGAAGCAGAGCAGATGGTAGAGCTGGAAAGAAATGGGAAAGGAAGAGATTTGCTCTGTTCATGGCAAGTTCACACAGTGCTGTGAACCATAAAACTTTTGCCAGCTGAATGGAGGTGCGAGATAAGCGTCTGGGAGCACAAAGGACGAGGAGTTGAGAAACTCTCAGTTCCCTACACTCTTAAATCAAAGGTTCTTTGGAATTACACTAAAGTATAACCACTTTTTTGTTCTAAAGAACTTTTCAGTAGATAGTTTAATAACTTCAGAGGTGATGTGCAAGTTTAAAAAACAGTTTAAAGAACTTCTAAAAGACTATATAATATAAAAGTCCTCAAGAACTTTTCTTTTCTGATATTAATACTAAAGCTTGTATAATAACATTGAGTATTGACTGCTGTAATAGTTGGGGTGAAATGTAAAAATGTAAGATGTAAACAAAAAAGCAGTGATGATAGGACCAAATGTCTTAGGAGTTTAATGCCTATTAAAAGTCCCTCAAAAAGCCTGAGAGTATGTTTTATGATAGTATTAAGATATTTAAAAATGCATTCATGGTGGAGAGGGTGTTACTAAGCTATACATTACTTACAGTGCAAAATAGTACAACATTAGAATATATTAAATCAACTATACTTCTAAAATAATGCTACCTATACTTTTTAATATTATGCTACATGTAGCTATCACATCGTCTAAATTATTTTTGCTTTTTTTATATTGTGCTACAATCAATTCCAGTGTTTCTTCTACATACATGCTATGTATATTATTGCCACTGCTGCTTCAGAACTTGCAGAGGCAGCCGCTGTCAGAAAAAATAGTTGTGGAAACATTAATTTCTGTTTATATTCCATGAGACATTTGCTGTAGAATCAGATCAGATTAATTTCTGTTTCAATTTCAATTTTCTAATACCTATATATATTGTAGTGCCCCACTACTCAAGGTCTAGTCTGCCTAAAGGTGGTGCTGTAACAAAGTGGCAGCAGTTGGCCTAGCAACTATAACTAAGCAGGAAAACTTTGAAACTCTTGAAAAGAGTAAATTCTTACCTAATTATCGAAAGCTAAAGAGAAACTAGGAGAAAAATAGAAGAAACTTTAAATTGTAAACAAGTTGTTAATGTTAGCATAATGATGTGTGCATGTGTTGTTGGTGTTGTTGTGTTTGTGCTGGGCTATGAGGTAGGTATGTGGGTCTGTGTATTTAGCAGTAACAGAAGGTACATGATTAGACGTGTCTGCAAGCTATTCTGGACATTATGTTGCGCAGTGGTTCTCCTCTGCTGTGTTCAATAAAAGATCATTCACTCAAAGTGCCGTGTTTCCTGCATCAGCAGACTGGAGACACAGCAGGCGACACAGCAGAGAGGACTGAGAACAGCCAAGGGAGGATAGTTGGCCAACACTGAGAATCACGGTTCCACTGTGCAGCACCTTGATGATGTCTGTGGCATGGTGGAGAAAGCAGAGAGCCGCTGAGGTGAGTCTCTGGCCTTCACTAACTCAAAATCTCTGGGATTAAACTGGGCCAAAGTAAACTAAAGCTTTAGCGTCTTTGATTTGTTTCAATATGTAACAGAGCTGAGCGCTAGTGCTATAAGTAAATATCTTTACTGAACTTGATAACTGTGCATCATGTTGAACGTTTTGGGACTTTTATTGTAAAATAAATGTAAATAAAAACAGAATTAAATGAATTCAGTTACAATATATATCCGCCAGTGAGCAAGCCAAAGGCGGTGGTGGCAAGGAAAAACTCCCTCAGATGGGAGGAAGAAACCTTGGGAGGAACCAAGACTCGCAAGAGGAGACCCATCCTCCTCTGATGAAACAGTATTTACAATTTAGTAAGCTAAATATCAAAGAAAAGCTAAGAGAATATCTGTTTGAATTCTGGATGGCAAATCTTTAGAAGCTCCACTGATAGAGGCAGTCTCTGACTGAGGCTTTATGAAAAGTGGGAGTGAATTGAAACAGTCCAATGCTGGTACATCTGGATGGCACAGTGATGTAATTGAGGGTGTTGCAGTTGGCACAAATGAACAGAAGAGCTGGCTGGTGATAGGTGAGGTTGCCCTGATGGTCAGTCCTCCAACATATTATATATATGGATGGTCTCTTTTCTCTTGAGTCTGCAGGACATGGCAAATTATGTGTTGCCCACTGTCCCAACATTTTTGAAATGCTGCCATCAAGTTCTAAATTAGTTTTTTTATGAAATGTTAAATATAGGGTTAGATTGGACAGGCATTTTCTAAAAGAAAGTGTCACATGAATATTTAAAGTCAAGTCAAGAGGATTTTATTGTCTTTCTATTTACATACAAGTACACAGTGGAGGGAAATTTTGTTCCTTCAGGAACGACATGGTGCAACATAGAACAAATAGTACAAAGTGCATACATACGTTTTAACTAGAAACAATAAATATGATAAATTAACAGAAATTAAACACAGTAAACAGTCAGGACAGTGCAGCACCAACACAGCACTCATTTCTGAGCTAGTAAATAAAGAGCAGAGATATCTAACATACTGTGATCTGTGAGTTTATGCAGTCAAATAACATACACACACACAGCAGTTACTGAGGTAGTACTTGGTAGAGATAGAAGTTAACAGTGTACACACAGCACTTACTGAGGTAGTACTTGGTAGAGATAGAAGTAAACAGTGTAAACACAGCAGTTACTGAGGTAGTACTTGGTAGAGATAGAAGTAAACAGTGTAAACACTGTGACAGCAGCAATGTTTCAGAGAGTGCAAGTAGAGCATTGAAAGAAGTGTATGTGTAAGTGTAGAGTATGTGTGAACAAAGCTGTTGCAGAGTCTGGCAGTGGTGGCACGGATGCTCCGGTACCTTCGGACGGCAGCAGTGAAAAAAGTCTGTGTGAGGGATGGATGGGGTCGTTCACAATGCTGGTGACTTTGCAGATGCAGCGTGTGGTGTAAATGTCCATGATGTAGGAGAGAGAGAGATCCCGATGATCTTCTCAGCTGTCCTCACTATTCGCTGTGGTCAGAGGCGGTGCAATTCCCAAACCAGGCAATGATGCAGCTGCTCAAGATGCTACTCTATTGTCCCTTTGTAGAAAATGGTGAGCATGGGATGGGGAGACGAGCCTTCTTCAGTCTCCGCAGGAAATGGAGGCGCTGCTGGGCTTTCTTGGCTATGGAGTTGGTGTTGATGGACCAGGTGAGGTTCTCAGTGATGTGAACAATTTGCACAGCAGAGCCAGTGTTTATTTTATATATATCTAGGTTTTATATATATATATATATATATATATATATATATATATATATATATATATATATATATATATATATGTTTAAATACATCACAACATAATCCTTGTAAATGTTTCACATCTATTACTTATTCTATTTTTTATTACGTTTAATTTACTGTGTGACGGTAGACTTCTGTAGTGAATACATATTTTTCGTGTTGCACAATCGTACACTCAAATGATGAAATGGGTTACATTGACTATTGTATTATATTTGCTTGCATTCCGAATGATAGAGCCATGAAAGCATTTGTGGTCATAAGTTTCCAAGAGTTGCTGTGAAGTTGGGAACCCCTGCCTTATTTTCTACCAATTAGAATTTTTTTCCATAGAACCTTACAACCATAACTTTTAAAAGTGCAACATGAAGCAGCTTTGCTCCTACATCGGGAAGCCATTAGTCTTGCTTCACATCTCACATTCATCCTGCCCCCCCCCTCCCCAAAACGAGTTTTGTTGTTAACAACTTGTATAAAAGCTTGTTGAGGGTTCTGCTGTCATGCTCCGCTCTGCTTTTTGTCTGCCTCCGACGTAGGACACATCAGGTTCAAGATCAGTGCAGACTGTAAAATATAAATATCAATAAATCATCTAGCTTCTCCAAGTGGAGAAAGTTAAGAAGCTACACAAAAGCACATAAATAATCAGACTGAAATGTGGCATGCCAAAACATGGTTTTTCCAGACAGATTCAGCAGCTGTCTAACTGCGCTGGGTATATGTGTGCTTTCTCAGCACAGAAGCTAGACCTCCCGTGGTGCCAAAGCCACAGATTTTATACGGCCTATAGTCTCTCCGAGCCTTACTAACTGTCTAAGACTGACTGGTGGTTTAAACAACTCAAACAGCCATGCCATAGTGCCAAGAGATCCATTTAAATGATCGTCTTAGGTTAGAAGTGTGTAACTGTTGTTTCAGCTTAAAGTAATTACTGACTGCTTAGTCTTTCAACAAGCTCTCAAATCACATAGTAACTGCTGAAGGTTCTTGTCTTTAACCATCATGAAGATTTTCTTAATTTTGCTTATTTTATTTAGTTTCAGCTCAAATGACACAGTGGATGTTGCCAAAAAGCTCTGGTTCGGATTATACTTCTTACTTCTCACAGCCCATTACTAGAAATTTTCTCAGTACTGAATTCCTCAAAGAAAGATATGATGTAGGGTATACGATGTATGTCCAAAAGTACTTAAACAACACTTTTAGCAAAATCAGCCACTTTAATGTGTACCGCTTGCTCATTCAGCACGAAAAGCTTACAGTACAATCTTAATAGAAAAGCGCTGCCAACAGAATGGGCTGCTCGGGAACAGCCACACTAATAATCTGTATGATAATGCCCACTAGTGGCCAGATTAGTAAACTACGTCTCGAATCACTTAACAGACTTCCACACAGTAGAATGTGAATGGGACGTTTTAGAGTAACAAATAGGAAAGATTCTTTCCCACTTCAAGGATTCTTCCTAAAACCTTTACATTCTTAAAATAGTTTTAATTTGCAAAACAATAAATAAACATGTCCAGAGAACCACACAATTTTTAGAGAACCAAATCCATTATGCAAAAGGCTGCATTTTGCTTATTAAACTGTTAATTTAAGTTAATTAAGTTCATGTGAAATGTGCCATTCTAGAGAAACTTAAGAAGAACTCACAGAGTTCACAGTGGTAGTGATGGAAATCAGATGTCTGAACAGTGCCATTTAGTGTCTAAATGAGACAACATATTTTTATATATTAATTGCAGAGAGTTAAATGGATTTTTGCCATTACAAGTAAATTTACTGTTTTTTGGATAAAATGAATAAAATGACATTGAGTTGGTATGCTTCTGTTCAATTAATTATTTCACATCAGTCCACTCTGAATGACATTATTTACTCTCAATAATTGAATTATGCATGCATTTTGCAAAGTCTGTGAAATTACTCATTAAACCAAGCAGCTTGTTTAATGAGTAATTAGTGTTGTTTCTTTCAGAACAGTGAGTAACCTCACTACTAACACATGAATAGCTACAAGAATATTATCTGTTCATTAAAACTCTCTAGTGGCAAAAGTCATTTTATATACTAGGTCTTGGTTGAATTCCTAACTGACTTGACTCTTCACAAAGTAGAACAGAGCTGTAGATGAATCTATAAGAACTGAGAAAGCAGTTTAACAATAATACATTTATAACAACATTCATATCCAGAATGTCTCGTAACCTGAAGGTTAATGACAGTAATTATGTGACAGGAAAAATATCATTCCTATCCAAAGAAAAACAAGTATATAAAAAATTATAGTTTTAATAGCATTTTTATTGTTTCAATCGTCACAAAATTTGACACAATGTCAAGAGATTAAATTATGCAGGGGAAAAAAAATCACCAAAAATGTCCATACTTGGTTTTCACTGGACAGCAAAGATACATTATTTTATTATTTAAGACATTTCTATTTTATCATGTCACAACAATTCTTTGTTCCCAAATACCTTAAATGTGAACAATCAACTGGTTTATGTTCTGTTTTTGTGCTTATAAGATTTCAAATGATATTGTATACGTTATTATTGAACAATCGTTATTAAGTGCTGCCAAACTTTTGAACATTTTTGCTGAATAATCCTACTGATTTGCCTATGCTAACGTAATACAAAATTATTTTTTAATTATTATTATTTATTTTAAGTAACTCTGATTTAAAAGGTTTTCCTGGGTATGCTGTGTATGGCAAACGACGTCTACTCTCTCAGTTGGCAAGTCAACAGGAAGTGACGAAATCGACACGTGAGTCTATTTCAAAATGAATCGATTCTGATTCAGTCAATTTGGATTCAAGAACCGACTCCATAGCTGTGACCGAATCTGGAGCAGCTCCTCTGTCAAAGGCGCAAATCAGGCTTAGCAAGTTGTCAGCCAATCATATCTGACGTTGTCCTCAGCGACATGTCGACGTCGATAATCTTTTCAAAAGTTAGTGTGAAGTAATTACGTGTCACTGCTATTTTAATTAAGTGAAACACAAACAGTTACAGACTGCATCCGTTTGGTCTTGCATATACTTGCACTGCAAAGAAATGTTCGTACTGCTGCTGTAGCTAAACGTAAACGCTTGTGTCAGCTGCCGTCTACTACACGTTGCCCTTTATCATCCGAAAATTGTGAAGTTAAAGTAAATTAACAGGGAAACAGTACAGTCTGGGTGTCTGGTGGCTTGTCAGTTAGTTAACTGTGTGCTACTTTGTCATATGAGTATTCTGTTTTAAGTATTTTAACCATAAGGGATGGTGGTCCAGGTATAAAGAAGCATTCTCGACCCCCAGTACCATAGATTTAACAATCTCCTGATCAAACACACCTGATCCAAAATTTTCTAAATCTATATCTTGCACCGGATCCTGACCGTGTGCTGCGTTAATAAAAAAACGACTCATAACATTGGAGATGCCAGCGTCGTAATCCTCTCTGCTTGGCATGTTGCAATCAGATCACCGCTCGTAGAGTGTTCAGAAGACCCTCCATTTAAAATCAGTTGAGAGCGCAATTTCAGAAGAAAAAAAGCGGTTCCGGTGTTGTGCCGAATTTTTTACCCCCGCCAGGAAAAGCACCCCCTCTCGGTAGCGCGCACACATCCTTTTCTTGGCTTTAATTTCATTAGAAAATGGAAATACCCAAGATACTGTTCTAAGCTACGCTGACTCGTCCGAAATAATGAAAAAATAATCATGTCACCTGCATCCCCTCCCGAGAGAGGGTGCTTTTCCATGGCGGGCCGAGTTTAGCAACCCCGTCAGGAAAAGCACCCCTCTCGGGAGCGCGTACGCACATTGATTAGTGAAATGAGACTTATTCAAGTTTATTTGGTCAAAACAAACAAAGTAATGTCAGCGAATCAGTTTTCGATTCAAGCGACAGAGCGTGCGCTCCCAAGAGGGGGTGCTTTTCCTGGCGGGGGTGCAAAATTCGGCACCACACCGGCAAAAAAACAGACTATCGCGATGAATAAGAACTACATTGTAGTCCATACCCTCAATAATAATACTTTATTGTTTTCTGCTTTCCTTGTTGACATATGTATCTTTTGATTTTTTGAATCGACAAAATGATTTTGTGGAATTGACTCTTGGAACCGACCCCACCAATTCCCTTTACTCAGAGAGCCGACTCTAGATGGAATCGATTTGCCAAGTGGGTGGAGTTATGTTGTGTTTTCGTTAGTCCCGCATTTGGTTGGTCACCGCTGAACGAACTGTAGCGAGCAGCCTTAGCATCTGAGGAAAGTCGGCAAGATGGCAAGTGAATGACAGCTAACGGTACTATATAAGATGGGATCATTTCTCTTATAGGTCAGACGTAATGCCAGAACTACTGATAGGTTCAGATAGGCTCAGATAGTCTCCCGCTTCTGAGTTGAACTGAATTGTCATGTTCACTTACCACATATAGTTATATAGCTAGTGTTTTTTTACGTGGCCCTCGTCTTTTCTGAAGCTGAACTGGAACAGGAACATCTTACATGACTGTTTCTTAAATCGGCGAAGTAGGTGAAGCTCGTTTTAACGGCTGTAATATGAAAACAGAAGTCTCAAAAGATTCTGAAACATTAGGCTTCGTTCCTCAAAAAGACATCGTTTACAACAAACTTTTGCCTTATGAGGACAAATTAGACGCTGAGTCAAATGAAATATTGGCCCAGATCAAAGGAAACCTCGGTCGGGCTGTCCAACTTAGGGAAATATGGCCAGGCGTCTTGTTTTGGACAAGGAAACTTTCCACGTAAGTATCTCCACCTACACCAGTGAGTTAAATTTCTGTCCAATTACATTTTATAAACTGCGATCAGAGCCTAAACAATGATGAGCATACTTGAAAGGTGTCTTACATGCCTGCATGTAAGTGGTGGGACTGGATAAACGAGGCTCAGATAAAAATACCTTGCCTCATGTTTTAAATAGCGTGCATGGTAATATACTGGCTGCGTGAGGAAGGAGAGACCCACCTGACGAGCCAAACCCATTGACGTTTAATCTAAAGTTTTCTTTCTTTTTGGGAATATATATTTCAGACTGCTCACACTGACAGGTTATTTACTGGGGTCATATGTGCCTTTTTCACAGTCTAAAATGAAGGCTGCTGACCAATGGCATCCTTGCGCCCTTTATACTGTTATAAGCCACTATCCAGAGGAAACCTACAAATATGCATGTATTCAGTACAATTAAAACCATTCTGGATGCTGGGACACAAGTAATAGACTTTGATGGTTCATTGGCGAAAGTGTAGTTGCCTTCATCTTTTGACTTGACTAGGCAGGGACCTACCTCTTTACTCTGAAACACCATTGTGTGAAAGGAATGATTTCCCGATTCATGTTGACTGTTTCCCTGCTGCGTACGCTCTGTATACTTAGCTAATTCTACTAAAAGCAGTAGTTTATAATGTCCACAAATACAGTACAGTAACATGTATACATGTTTACAGATAATAGTTTTAGTAAAACACCTGTTAATATAAATCTAGTGTTAAAATTGTTCGAAATGCTCAGGCTTGTCAGTAAGAACGCTAGCTAGACTAATTCTGCCACTTATTAAGTACTTTAACTTTCCAGTACATTCTATGAAGAACATTAGTATGTTGGGTTGGTACATTTGTTTCATATAATGTCCTGAAAACACCACATCAGAGACAAAAATCATAACATATGATGGATTGGATCACATAATTTGGGATTGTCAACTGTCATTGACTCAAAATTCTGCATGCTAGCCAAACATGTAAAACATGTACTGAAGTACAGCTTAGTAGACATAGCACACACTCAAAAAATGTTTAAATCATCTGGCAATTACCATAGACCGTAATTCTGTTTTGCTAGTTCCATCACTGGCTGGTATGTTGTTAAGTTTGTGTTCATGTTTTATTAATCTTTTCGAGAGACTTTTTCATCCCACATTAGCAGCATTATTTCCCAACGATTGCGAGATGTTATGTTATGATGTCATTAGGCCACAAATACCTTATTATATTTCAATGGCCTGCAGCTATTTTAAGCCCTCAGCAAGTATGTACAGGCTGCTTGTGATCCTTTCTATGAAATGTGATGTTGGGAGTAAACAGTAAACACTGAGTATTACACAATACGGAGATGCTTGCTGCCATCTGACTCCCAACAGCTGTGTGTTGGTCAAGACTAAAAGTCCCCCTCTTCCACCTTTCAAAATACCCTTGTTGCAAATGCAAATTCTTAACTGGAACAAGAGAATTTTATTATTGTTGTATGCTTAATCTCAATATCTTTTTCAAACCCTAGTATAAATATTGCCAGAGCCTAAAACACTAACCTTCTCTGTGTTTCTTTTCAAGAGAGCTTCATTAGTCCTTTTTACTTCTCTTTAGGGCAGCAGGTGCAATGCTAAATAAATCCTTTCATGTTTTCACATTTTGTTACGTTTAAGACTTATATTAAAATGTATTCTATTCTTTTTTTTCTCTTCAGTCTACTACACAATGACAAACAAGAACAGGTTTTTGAAAAAAGAGGAAATATCCAATTTACATAGGTATTCAGGATCTTTGTTATGACACTCACAGTTGAGTTGTGATGCATCATACTTCCACAATTTGATGGAAGTACACCTGTGTATACTTGAATTATTTGGGTGTAATTAAGAAAGGCACACACTTGCCTATATAAGATCACACAGTTAATGGCGCATGCTAGAGTCAAATGCACAGCAGAACAGACAGTTACAGTCATTGTGGAGTATTCTGCGTGTATTTAAAAGCAATCTTGAGAGAGTTGCCCATAGGCCGTCAAGGCACCTGAGTATGAGTAGAGTAGCCAGATGGAAGTGATTCCACATTAAAATTGACAGCCTGCTGGGAGCTTGCCCAAAGGCACCTGAGCAATTCTGAGACCATGAGAAGTAAAATAATCTGATCTGATGAAACGAAGATTAAACTGTTTGTCAGCAGTTGCCAACTCAGGAGATGTGGACAAAACCAGGCACTGACATCACCTCATGAAAAACATCTTAACACTCGAATATGGTAGTGGCAGCATCATGCTGTGGTGAAGTGGGAGACTAGTCCGGATAGAATCAAAGATGAATACATAAAAAAATTGGAACCTGAGTGAAAAACTTTTCCAGGGTGCTCAGGGTCTCAGGTTGGAGTGAAAGTCCAATATAGCATCTATAAAGAGATTTGAAAATAACTGTGCAAAAACGCTCCCCATCCAACGTGGTTGAGCTTGATTAATTCCACTTGCTTGTAGTATAATTTCTCATACGAGAGGTGCTTCAACCGAGTACTAGGTAAAGGATCTGAATATTTAATATAAATTGGATTATGCAGCGTTTTATTTAAATTTTAAATTAATTGAATCCCAATGTCATGTTTGTGTTGTCATTGTGAAGTAAACTTCAGGCCAGCAGTGATGTTTTTTGGAAAGCAGCGGCTTCCTGCTTGGTGTCCTGCCATGGACACCATGCCTGTTCAATGATTTGCATATGGAAGACCCATGATACTTCCACGACTATAGTTCACAGATGCTGGAATGTAGTGTTTCCCTTTCTCCAGACATAATGCTTCTCATTAAAACCAAAAGATCTTTAACAAACTGGAGCAGTGATCTTTTTGTAGAACAGTGCAGCTTTTCTACCATCCACAGCATTGTGTTTCAGTGTACAAATAAATGTTAGCCACTTATTTGCTTACCACGGGTTCTTTAACGACCTTGCAGACTATTACAGGCCTTGCTCTCGTAGTGATCTTTGTTGGTTGACCACTCCTGGGGTGGGCAACAATAGTCTTGAATTTTTACAGTTAAACACAATCTCTTTGACGGTGGGTTAGTCTAAACTCTTTAGAGATGTTTTTGTAACCCTTTCCAGCCTTTTGAGCTTCAGTAGCACTGTCCGTCATTCACCTGACTGTAATATTGCTGATTGAAAACTGCTGACTCAAAGTTCACTTTAAATAAACTGCTAATCCTAGAGAGTCTTATTTGTTTAATTGGATTTCCTTGATTTATTTTTTTTTACTTGTGTGAAAATCTGATTTATTCGTTTAATTCATTTTTGAAGTTTTATGCTAGTCTTATTAGAGGCTGCTTTGAACAAAAACTACCAGAGATGGGAATTATATAATATATATAATTTTGTCATATAAATATGATAGACACTCTTCACTAATTAATGAAATAAATATAAGTCTATGATCAACACAATATGTTCTGCACCAGAAATGACCAAAATGTCATGAACTGAGCATGAGCTGACCAAGGGTGATTAGGTGGATAGCCTTAAGGTCAGCCACATGATGCAACTGGCTGGGCAGGGTGTACTTAGTTTAAAGGGCACTCATATGCCAGTAGAGTAAGCAGCATGTATAACTTTCATTTTTATAGTTTAATGCCCATAAAAGTTTTAAATATGTTTTAAATATTTTGTCTTGCTTAATTGCTGCTATGGGTAAATTTTAACATATGCCTTAAAATAATTATTTTGATTAAATTAATTAATTATCTTCTTCAAATTTTTATCTCTGTCTAAACTCATTTATTCAGTTCATTTGATAGCCTTTAAATGTACATCAGTTAGTAACTGCTTTTGTGATATCGGCCTTTGAAGTATCGATTTTGCATCAGGCAAATTATGCATTATGGGTTTAGGGACAAAAGCCCCTTGACCCAGATAATTTGTTAGCCTAGACTTAATAGATCTTAAAGATGAAACATGGCCCTAAGTAAAAATATGTTCCAAATATTTTATTGTAAGATGTGAGTTATTTAAATGAACCAAAGCCAGACAGATCTGTAACTAACACATGTTTTTGGGTAAACATAATGCCAGCCAGTCTTTTTATATTATATGTTTTATACTTAAAAATTATTTTATAAATGAATAATACATTGGCCTTTAATTACACGTCGAATTGCAAATTATTTAAAAGGAGCAAGACCTGCTTTTAAAAGTTTTGAGAGATAGGAGAAATCAACAGCCTCTCTTGTGCTCTGGAGTTTATGAGGTGGAGGTGTATGAGTACAGCACAGTCAAGTGAGGGGCAGAGGTTGTTATCCCTAAACAGCAGGAGACTAAGGGTCATTTCAGAACAAATGAAGAAGGGAGGTGGCAAGGTGAGAGTCTAACAGTTATGTCGGTGTGAGGCGGCTATTATCACCACAACAGACCATTTTCGGAAAGTCTGAAACTCTACAGTTAAAACTATATATAACGTATGTTGAGAATGTTTTCTCTCAGTAGTCTTTAGCAACTTTTAGCACCGTTCTTTATGTTGGGAGTTACATCACTACGTCTCTTAAACTTAATATGCTTCTTGTTGCTACAGGTACATTCGTCTATATGGCAGGAAGTTCAGCAAAGAGGATCATGTGCTGTTTATCAAGCTCCTGTACGAGCTGGTGACCCTGCCCAAGCTGGAGACCAGTATGATGCAGGGTTTTGCCCGTCTCCTCATCAGTTTGCTCAAGTAATTCTGAACCTTCCTCACCTACACAATAAACTTTTAAACTGGTTATGGTTACTTGTCCCACTTTTCATACTATAATTAAGGGTAGGTAATAGGATGAGAACATTATTGTGATAAGCTCACAAGCTTGAAACTCTGAAACATTTGAAACGACAAATTAAAGAGACTTAATAAATAAAGGATAAAGGTTTCAATAAAGGATAAAGGTTTTAAAACACTTGGACCAAGATAGACAATACCAAGTAAGCAAAACTTCTCAGACATTGCATAACCTTGTGTCATACCACTCATGCAGCTTAAAGTAACTATATTTACTAGACAGCAACTGATTCATGAAACTTACGCATTATATGTTTGTGCATGCTGTTAATATAGTTCTTAAAAAAGAAGAAAAATCAGAATTGGCTAAAATCTGAATCAGCAGATCAGACTTTAAAAAAATTGGCCAAGAAAATTAGTCTTTGCATATTTAGCATCATAGAATCATAGAAACCATTCACGATATCATGCATTCTATTGCAAGAAATCTTACTCTTGTCGATAAACATTGACTCTGCCAGTGTAACCTTAGCACGTAGATCTTCAGTTCAGTTTGTGCTGCTATATAAAACCATATGTCAATAACAATAAAATCAAATTCAGATATGTGCATATTTGACTTATAAATACAAGGTATTAGTTGCAAACATAAGAATCCAGTTTTATGTCAGTTATCTGCCTTGCGTAATGGACTGTTTTCAGGAACTCATTTAAAGTAAATAGTGCTTATTCACTTTCACTGTATTTGATATCTGTCTTCCCCTGTGAAATGATCTGTCCTTCTAGAAAAAGAGAGTTGCTCTCCAGAGATGACCTGGAATTACCATGGAGACCCTTATACGACTTACATGAGAGGATCCTGTATTCAAAAACGGAGCACCTTGGCCTGAACTGGTTCCCCAGGTACATACATGCCTCTCTTTTTCTGAGAAAAAATACAAATTCAGAGCATTTTACAGCAAGGTTTCTGCATACAATTAGTATTTCTATTTTTTGAAGTACCACTGAATATCACTATCCATTTCCAAAAATTTGAGCATAAAATATTTCATTTTTATACTAAGAATTATTATGAGGAAAATAATACAAGAATGTATTTTTCTAGATCACTATTTTACCATTATCGACAAAATGGTTGTGGTTTTGGATAGTTGGCTTTATTTGTATCGTTGGCTTTATGACCCCTGTTTTCTATCACCACCACAGTAAAGAGATTGAAGGTGCTAGGTTTTTTAGCAGTTAACTATTTCAAAACAGTTTGAATGACTTTGTTTGTATCTCAGAATTACATACAAAAAGGATCTGTTAAATTCCACTCTATTTTTTTATGTTTACTGTACTATTCAGAAATAATTGTGTTGCTGTAAGCCATGTTGTTACGCAATAAACCAGATTTATACTTTATAAACATTCTCTATCAACAGGATTGTGTTTTTATTTTCATTTGTTTTGTTGTTAAGTGCGGACAAAAATGTCTTTGACGTGCAAGACTGCATGCACATCATTATCTTTTTTTAGCAGATTGATTGATTTTTAGCAGATTTAAGGATTACTTTTCCACTGTTTAGGCCTCACAGGCCTTTAGTCTGTGCTGTGCTGAGTTTGCCTTTGTGTCTCCACATTCAGTTCTCTGCGGCCACGCTCTACTTCTAAGCACATTATCATAAAAATTGCTCAGAGATGGTAAGGACATTTGCATATTTGTGACTTTTGAATTCCATTTCACCTGTCTTTCTGGGACTGTGTCAAGAATTGGAATGAAATTAATTGCATGGTATATTTTTAACCCTGTCACAATGATATCATTTTAGCTGATATATAATTGCCATTTATATAAGTGCAGTTAACTTTCCCCTCTACTGTTGTTTGTTTTGTAAATTTATTAAAATACAGGCCTAACGTGGGCTATTTGGATAATAAACTGTCTTGCTTTCTAGCTGTCGATAATAACTCCCAGCAGATGATAGAAACAGCTAGAGAATGTTATTCACCTATTAATAAACATTAAATACCCCCTACTGCTTAGGGAAAATAATTTGAGCAAAATCACTATTTTTAAGAAAGAAAAGTTAGTGAGTACGATTTAGTATTCAGTATTCTGTAATTAAGGTCAAAACCTGACATTGTTTTTGGCCCTCTATTTCTGGCTTGGGACTCGCAGTGCACTAGACTGGGTGTTAGTTGTGGCTGTGTTATCACAGACTTTGGTCAAGGCGAAGAAACGTCTATAATGCACCCTGTAATTTGGAATGAGCCATTTTGCCTGGGGTGGTGCCCTCATTAATATTTTGATGAGCTCTGCTCTAATATAGAAATTGCCGGTTTAGACACAACATTTCTAAACTGATACGGGCAGGAAAATGAACCTTGACAAAAACACAAAGTTAATTGAAGTTGTTACTCACTATGAAACTTTAAATTTAAAATAGGCTTACTATTTCTAACTGGTCCTGTGATGGTCTGGTGTTTCCTGCCTTCAACCCAATAAGCGCTAGAATAAGCAACACTGAAGGAAAAGATTTTTAGAAGAAGAATGAATGAATAAAGGAACTTATGTGTTAAACTGTCAAAACGTGGATAAAACCACACAGCGTACCTGCTTTCAAATGGCTGTTGGGGTTGTGGTGGTGCATTTAAGGTACAATTGTGGATCTGTTCCCCTCTCATTGCTCTTAATCTGTTGTTGTTTCTGCTGAGCTGGAACTGGCATGTGAGCTTGTATATGTAAATTTTGAAGACAACATTTTGGGTATAGACAGAATATGATGAATAGTTTTATTGCCTTCTTTTATACATGTGAGATTTATATTTAAAAGAGGAGACAACAGTGTTTAAGGTTCACAGTTTGTAGTTCACAGTTGTATTTCTATGTACTAAACGTTTTTTAAGTATAATGATGTAAAAACAGTTTTCTATTCTATGGCCCCTTCAAACCCAACTGATAAAAAAGCAATTTATATTCTATTGATTCTGATTGTAAAAGTTAACAATGAAACAGTTTTTAAAATAATTGTGGTCTTATCAATTAATTGCGATATGTGATAATTTATGTGATAATTGTGACAGACTTACCCAGTTTTAATTCTATAACTTAAGCAGTGTTTACAGAACAGGTGACTTAGAAAAGTGCACTGGCTTGAACATGTGCTGACCCCCAACAGCATGTTTTTCACTATGCTTCTCATAGTAGACACCTGATAGCCCATTGGCCTGGTTGATTTCCCATTGGCCAAGCAGTGGGTCATGTTTTGACCACCTGAATGAGATCAACATGGATGAGTTATGTTTCAAAATAAAGGTCACTATGTTGTCTTAGCACGTGGTGCCCTTTGATGTTTATGAGCTTGTTTGTGGCGCATGCGTTTGCTGAGTTTGTTGATTACTTCTCTGATATTTTACTAATGTGTTTTATTTCTGTGTTACAGTCAATTGCTCAATCCAGTGCTATGCGATAATGATAAAATTTAACATTGTGGTATTTTCCAAATGCATCAAAAATTCAAAAGCATCCAGACACACTTTACAATTAGCAAACATCTTTTAAGCTGGAGTTCCATTGCCCACTCACAGTTTATATAATCTCTAGAAAACCATTGATAATAGAGTGAGACCTTCTGGAGCAGTCACATCTAAGAGCTGTATAAAACCACGCAGCACTGGTCTGGTGAGCAGTGGAACTGCGTCACCTGGAGTGATGGAGCTCTATCAACATCAGCCGATCAGTGTAGACATAGCACAGGAAGGTAGTAAGCACTGCAATGTGTTTTTGCCTGTTCATACATAAAATCCAAATGATATCAGGTCACCAAAATTATTAGCCAGTATTTATCCATATTTATAGATATTGCACTCAAGGTATTTATCCTTGTCTGATATGAGTTACTTATACACAAGAGTTGTTTTTACATTCCTACAACCTTAAGGCTAGCTTTGCCAGCAGTTTCACCAACTAGCTAGCTTCACCAACAGCAAACAGGAGTGGTGCAGTAAAGAAAGACAACCATTAAATACAAAGTATTTATTAATATTGCATAAGGATGAGTGGAAAAAGTCCAACAGAGACCTCAACATAGCTGAATGCCTTTGGGATTGCTTGTGTTGTGAAAAGCAGTAAATGCAACCAGCTTCAATGACTGTGAAAATTGAGCTGTGAAAAATATCTTTGCAGATTTAGAATCAAATGAGCCATTTTGCCTTATATGATTTTTAGCTGTTGAGGCAAGAGTTTTTTTTAACCAATAAAAAATGAGTGGCTGGTTTCTTTTTTTTTCACCGAGTGTGCTAAAGAAATGTGTAGTAAACTAATTTCTAACAGTATTTTGGTAGGACTGTTTTCACATATGATCTGCATCCTTCTGTTCAACTTGTTCCGTGGCTAAAAATGTATGTAATCTTGGTTGATTGACTAAATTGTCCTTTCATTTTCAGCTCAGTGGAAGGGGTATTGAAGGTTTTGGTGAAGAACTGCAGACTGTAAGTTTACACATTTATGCTTTCATGCTCAAACGATGGTCATTCAGGGTTTCACTGAATGAATACGTGTGTAAACCAAATCAATAAACTAAAAAGAAGGACTGTATTTGAAAAATATTACCTTAAAATGACTAGAATTTCTATAAATCAGTTGTTGTAGAATTTAAAGAATAGAATTATTAATTATGTTCTATCAAGAACCATATAAACCTGTTTTTTCTTCATAAAGAAGAATTATCATAGTTTGTCCCAGATGTAACTTCTGACACTGTATTACATAAAAGTTGCTCATATTTACAGATAGCAAGATGTTACATGTACAGTGGGGCAAAGTATTTAGTGAGCCACTGATTGTGCAAGTTCTTCTACTTAGAAAGATGAGAGAGGTCTGTCATTTTCATCATAGGTACACTTCAACTATGAGAGACAAAATGAGAAAAAATATCCAGGAGATCACACTGTAGGATTTTTAAAGAATTGATTTGTAAATGATGGTGGAAAATAAGTATTGTTTGGTCATCCACAAACAAGCAAGATTTCTGGCTCTCACAGACCTGTAACTTCTTGTTTAAGAAGCTCTGTGAGTTGTGAATTTCCCCACTGTGGGACTAGTAAAGGATTATCTTATTTTATCTTATCTCTTCTCCACTCGTTACCTGTATTAATGGCACCTGTTTGACCTCATTATCTGTATAAAAGACACCTGTCCACAGCTTCAAACAGTCAGACTCCAAACGCAACCATGGCCAAGACCAAAGAGCTGTCGAAGGACACCAGAAAGAAAATTGTAGACCTGCACCAGCCTGGAAAGAGTGAATATGCAATAGGCAAGCAGCTTGGTGTGAATAAATCAAAAAATGGAAAATGGAAGACATACAAGACCACTAATAATCTCCCTCGATCTAGGGCCCCATGCAAGATCTTGTCCCGTAGGGTCAAAATGATGAGCCAAAATCCCAGAACTACACAGAGGGACCTGATAAATGATCTGCAGAGAGCTGGGACCAAAGTAACAAAGGCTACCATCAGTAACACACTCTGCCGAGAGGAACTCGAGTCCTGCAGTGCCAGGCGTGTCCCCCTGCTTAAGCCAATACATGTCTAGGCCCGTCTGAAGTTTGCCAGAGAGCATATAGATGATCCAGAAGAGAACTGGGAGAATATCATGTGGTCAGATAAAACCAAAATAGAGCTTTTTGGTAAAAGCTCAACTCCTCGTATTTGGAGGAAGAAGACTGCTGGGTTGCATTCCAAGAACACCATACCTTCTGTGAAGCATGGGGCTGGAATCATCATGTTTTGGGGCTGTTTTTCTGCAAAGAGGACAGGACGACTGATCTGTGTAGAAGGAAAAACGAATGCTGTTTTGCCTTTGACATTGCCAACAAAGGTTATGTTATAAAGTATTAAATTGAAATTTTGTTATTGACCAAATACTTGTTTTTCACCATAGTTTACAAATAAATTCTTTAAAAGTCCTACAATGTGATTTACTGGATTTTTTTTCTCATTTTGCCACTCTGTTGAAGTGAAGTGTACCTATAATGAAAATGACAGACCTCTCTCATCTTTCTATCACAAATGCTCTGTGCAGGATTTGTTAAAGCAGCAATCAGATCATATGTAAATAATCTTGATCCTAGTAATAAGAATATCTTAAGTATATGAATGGAAATGTTTTAGTTGTAAAATTTTTAAATATGTTGAGCTTTTGTACTATATACAAACAGGTGGTAAATTATGAAGTGTACCCAGCCCACCATGCTAAACTCATACAACTCAAAGACATTAGACAGATAGCTGTGTTCCAGCAAGGAGGACACATACCCGGCTTTGAATAGCACTGCAGTTTCTCCTAAGGCTTTTAATCCTATTAAGTCGTCATTTAATCTAGGCATGGGTACTCTTGTACAGTTGTTGCGGAATGTGCTTTGGCATTGTTCTGCTAAAACAAAAAAGGCTTTCTCTGAAGAAAACGTCGTCATCTGCATGGCAGTGTATGTTGCTCCAAAACCTGTACATAGTGTTATATATTGTGCTTTAATTTTTTTTTTTTTAATTTAGATATTTTTCTGAGTCAGCCACTCAGGAAATGCTGGATGAGTGGAGGCCGCTGCTGTGTCCATTTGACATGACAATGCAAAGAGCCATTGGCTACTTGGAGCTTTTTTTGCCCACCACTCTACCTCCTCACATGCACCACAAAGGCTTCAAGTAAGTCTTTAAAAAGCTGCTTCTGTCCTGCAGATCTGTGACATCACCCTTATATGTCACTGCAGAGCCTACACATCAAAGAAGTTGTCAAAATGTCTTTAATTATACTTATTGATTTAATAGATCCACTAGTGGGTACTGTGGGCAACCATCAATTTTGTTTCATGGACTACCTCTGAAAGCCTTTATTGTCATTTCACCACTTAGGTTAACAGGCCAGAGTTTCGCACAGACTATGCGCAGAGCATCCCAGTATTTAGGGAATAGATAAGGCGCTAACTTTTTTCTCAAAATATAGTAAAGAGAACTTGACAAACAATGAAATTGAAACAGGAAAAAGACCAGAAGTAGTTAAACATTTCACCTTGCAAACAGATTTCCCGGTACATCTGAAACTAATTCCCAATCACATGTCAGAATGCTACAGAGGGTAAACTTTTTTAGGAATTATATTTTTTGTTGAGTAAAATCACTGATTTGTCTTTACTCTCCTGCTGTACTGCTTCACGGAATAATCTGTACATGGATACAGTAGCAGTTATGTTGCCTCTATACTCCCACAAGACAGAAGTAGCATGTGTGCAACAGGTTGTTCCTGATAGATAGGTAGCTCTGTGTGCCACCAAACCACACACAAAACTCTGAGCAACACATTTTTAAAGACATGTTCTTGTGGATGTTTATGTACATCAAAATATTCATGAAATCTATCTTAAGGGCATTTTTGATCAAAATCATGCAGTTTTATTTTTTGAATTAGCGATTACAATTTATAGTAATAGTATCATAGAGTTAGTAGTATGTATTTTGTCCATATTGTGTAACCTTTCTGCCTATGTTTTTCAGATTGTGGTTTGAAGACCTGATAGGCCTGTGGGTATCTGTACAGAATCTTCCCACATGGGAAATTGTAAGTTTTGGTTTTCTGCTTGACTTCTACTGTGTGGTTTAAATTCAGAATAAAGACACTGTGCATAGCATAATTACTTTCACTTTTCTGTGTTGCAGCATCTTGTAAGTCTCTTTGCTCGATTGGCCAATGATAACATTGGCTACATAGACTGGGATCCCTATATACCCAAGGTTGGACACAATTCTACCTACTTTCATGAACAACACATAATGACATAACTCACATGTGGCGTGTTCTTTTGAGCTGTTTTTGTAAATTACACTATTTCAGGAAAAATATATGAAGGAAATAGGATTAGTTCCTCTTGAAGGTTAAAGAGGCATCTCCAATGGATTTTGGTAGTAAACTCATGAACTCATATTATATGCAGAAATTAATAATATATGGCATTGTATTTGTTTGCAATTTGTTTGGAATTTGCAAGTAAAAGTAAAGTTTATTCATAATAGTGCTTTTTACAAGAGTCGTAAGCAAGCTGGCAAGAAACCATGAGAATAATCAAGACTCAAAAGATAACCTGTCCTTCAAAAAGCAATATGAACAGAGGATAAAATATTGAATATAGAGAAATAAATAAACCAGCTCAGAGTATTATGCGGCAGATAAAGCAATGTCAGATAGATAGATAGATACATGGATAGATGGATATTTTATTGATCCCAGAGAGAAATTCAAGGCATCCAGTAGCTATTACACAAGTGCACAAGGTAAGGCAAAACAGGACAGTTACAACAAAAAATCAAGATAGAATATAAAATGAATAGAAATATACAAAATAGAAATAGAAAAATATCACAGTGTGTATGAGTGATGACAGTAGTGCAGTTACTAGTGTAAACAGTGTAGTCCACTTTTGTAGTGCAAATATGCAGTTATGCAGTCGGCAGTGCAAATATGCAATAAAAAGCAGTAATATTTACATGTATAGACTGTATACATTGTGTATAATATAATAGGCATAGTATAAAAACAACAGCATAGTTGTTATTATATATAGTTAACAGTATAGTTATATATAACATACATTTATAAAGATAAATCTGAAAAAAGTATATAATATAATACAGTCTGATAACTGATATAGGGGTCCGGTGTATAAGAGTGTCTGATAACTGATATAGCGGTCCGGTGTATAAGAGTGTCTGATAACTGATATAGGGGTCCGGTTTATAAGAGTGTCTGAAAACTGATATAGGGGTCCGGTGTATAAGAGTGTCTGATAACTGATATAGCGGTCCGGAGTACAACAGTGTCTAATAACTGATATAGGGTTCCGGTGTATAAGAGTGTCTGATAACTGATATAGGGGTCCGGTGTATAAGAGTGTCTGATAACTGATATAGGGGTCCGGTGTATAAGAGTGTCTGATAACTGATATAGGGGTCCGGTGTATAAGAGTGTCTGATAACTGATATAGGGGTCCGGTGTATAAGAGTGTCTGATAACTGATATAGGGGTCCGGTGTATAAGAGTGTCTGATAAACTGATATAGGGGTCCGGATTACAGGATTATTCTTTACTGTGCTGGGATAAGTTAAACAGTTGGATGGACTGAGGGACCAAATACTTCCTAAATCTCTCTGTGGAGCAGGACTGGGACATCAGTCTGCCACTGAATAAGCACCACACCAGAACGTCAGGTTCCTGTATTGTCTCTCGTTGTCCTTCACATACACGCCCCACGATTGCAGTGTCATCGGAGAACTTCTGCATGTGGCATGGCTCCGAGTTGTATTTGAAGTCTGATGTTTACAGGGTGAACAGGACTGGAGAGAGCCTGGTCCCCTGTGGTGCTCCTGTGCTGCTGATCACTGTGTCTGAGGTGCAGTGCTTGCTTCGAACATATGTACATTTTTGTAAGTGGTGTGGGGGCAACTAGACTGTAGTCATTCAGCTCCTTAGGGTGTATCTTCTTAGGAACTGGGATGACACAGGATGTCTTCCACGTGACTGGAACCCTCCCAACACACAGGCTCAGGTTAAAGACGTGTTGGAGGGGCTCCCACAGTTGGGGAGCGCATGCTTTGAGCATTATGGGGCACACCTTGTCTGGGTCTGCTGCCTTCTTGTGGCAAAGTCTCCTCAGCTCTCTTCTGACTTGGTCTGTGGTGAATGTGGGGGGACTGTGGGAGTGGATGTTTGCACCTAATCTTAAGTTCCCGCTGTATGTGCTTAAGCTCTGTCCGGTCACCATCTCTAAATGCCCTCCTTTTGGTTGAGGATGTCATTGACATCGCTAGTAATCCAGGACTTGTTCTCTGGAAAGCATTGTACTGTATTTGTGGGAACAGCAACGTCCATACAGAACTTCAAGTAGCCCGTTGTGCAGTGTCACCCCCTCAGTGTCCTCTCCATGTAGGTCCAGTTGCACACTTAAGTCAGTTGGCTCAAAGCAGTCCTTGAGGGCTTTTTTCTACCTTGGAGACCAGACTCTGAATGAGTGTCGCTGCTAAACCATGTCTCCATGAAACATAGCAAACTACACTCCCTGTAGATCCTCCAATTCTTCACCAGTCCTGCCATCGCATCAGTTTTTCTGGTTAGCGAGTTAACATTCCACCGACGGAACCAAGGGTTTGTACCGCCACCGCTTCTCCGTGTTCTCAGCCTTTAGCTTAGCTCAGTTTCTCCGGTATTGTGTGGACAATACGCGCTCCCTTCGGTCGTATCGCTAGCAGTTCACAAGTATAAACACAATATTCTCCACAGCCCAATATATTTGAAGTAGTACAAATATCAATAGGATATAATAATAATATGCACACCAGACGTGTGTACTACCACAAAATCAAGATAAAAACTCAAGAAATCATGCACTACGGACAGAGCTAATGGAAGAGAAATCTGTGATTAAATAGTTTGAGTCTTTGAAAGGCAGCATTGCCATCAGAAGGGTGGGTGGCATGTAGGCAAGGCAACGAAACACGCAGAATCAGAAATACTTTATTGATCCCAGGGGGAAATTTCAGTTTTTACTGTAGCAGCCGGTTATGTAGAAGAATATACACTAATAATATAATAATAATAATTTACAACATAAAAGAAATTTGTAATATGTACTTATACTTATAATAAGTCTTATATTACAATAGAAGAATAAAATGTAAAGTGACTGTGGCTATAATAATAAGTACAGATATACTGTATACAGCAGTAAGAGTTTAGAAGTAAGAAGTTATTGCACATTTGAGTTGTTGCACACATAATTAAATTATTGTTCTACTGGTATCACTGTACGTGTGAAAGGTGTACGTTAAGAGAGGAGTTATAAAGTCTGATAGCCACTGGTAGGAATGACTTCCTGTGGCGTTCTGTAGTGCATTTTGGCTGAATGAGTCTTGAACTGAATGTGCTCCTGCGTCTCATCACTGTGTGGTAAAGAGGGTGGGAGCCATTATCCATGATGGCCTGCAGCTTAGACAGCGTCCTCCTCTTAGACACTGCCGTCAGCGAGTCCAGCTCCACACCCACAACATCACTGGCTCTGCGGATCTGTTTATTAAGTCTGTTGGTATCTGCCCTCATGGTATCTACCCTTAGCCTGCTGCACCAGCATGCAACAGCGTATAGAATGGCACTGGCAACTACAGACTCATAAAAGATCCTCATAAAAGATCCTTCTTGTAGAGCGTCAGTGTTCTTAGCCCAGTCCAGTTTATTGTCAATGTGCACGCCCAGATATTTATAGTCCTCCACAGTGTCCACACTGACCCCCCAGATGGAAACATGAAATTATGAAATTAGGCAAACCTAATCAAATCAAATTGCTTGACAAATGCTTTGTCCCGGTTACTGCATCATTCAAGAGCATTATTAAACTTAATAGAAAGTCACCAAGTTTCAGTACGAATTCCTGATTTTTTTGTAGCTCAATCAGTTACATTTAGAAAAAAGAATTTAAAAAGGTGAATATGTTGCCTGCTTTCTAATTAATAAATAAAGCATTTGTATAGATTGTTACTATGCTTCCACCTGAGGCATTTATATGAAGGCTAGGTACATAATTGTGGCATGTTCAATTTGAACTTCAGCTCTTCAGATTTAATCTACAGTTCTGTAAGACACAGAGAAGTAAAATCACGATCTGTAATGAGTTCATTTACAACAACAGCCTTAGATATAAGGGGTCTTATATTAAGCAGTCCTAGTTTTAGACCAAATGTGCTGTCACTGCGAGATGGTTGATCAAGTCTCATATTGATTAGATTAGTACAACAAACTTTTCGAGGTTTTCTGAAATTTTGTTAGCTTTAGGCAACAGACACAGTCTTTATTGCTGTAACATATATGTGCTGTCTCAAGGCAGTTTAGCCCGCCTGTCTGCTGTCGGGCCTTGATCCTAACTTATGACTGACTCTCCTACACTGACAGCAAGTTACTATGTACTATGTTATGAGAAATGAGAACAGGGCCCCCTGCAAGAATGAAAATATTAATTTTTGCCTGGCCGTATGTAAGCAGCCATGAATAAAACTTTTAGATCAAAATATCTTGTTCATATTTTAATAAAAGGTATTGCTTCCATTGTTTCCCTGCTTTCAGATTTTCACAAGGATTTTGAGAAGTCTTAATCTTCCAGTAGGATCCAGTGAGACTCTTGTTTCTCGATACCAGACAAATGCCTATGACATCAGTCATGTAGCCACTTGGGTTACAGCTTTACTGGTTAGTGTTTTTTAAGTGTTGGGAAAGTGGAATAAGAAACAATAAAAAGTTCAAAATCTGTTTTGTCACCAAAGGGGAAATATCTGGTTGTTTTTCAGGGAGCACCAAGCAAACAAGCCCAGACTCAACTAAGTGGCCTTTTCAACAGTATCACCTCTTTCTTCCATCCTTCTAATTATGGGCAGTGGATGGTGAGTCCATATTTTAGTCCTTATCATAGTCTTTAGATTATGCTGTTGAAAGAAAAGTGTGGAGACTTTAAGGAAAATAAGGTTTTATTGCATGCTCTTCCTTCCTGCTTAGTCTAAATCAAGTTTTTACCTATCGGCTTAAATACAAACCAAACCACACCTTCTTGTTGTCACCCCAAAACAAAAGTTTTCCAATGGTCTTTCAGTGTTTGAGAAACTTACCCAGCAAGCACTGACAATCCAGTGAAAGCTAACCTAGCGAGTGTAAGTGAGAATGAAAAAGTAAATAAAACCAAGTCTGTAAGACCGCCATATAAAAATTGGATAATATGAGACTGTTAGACTGCACAATGCCAATCGCAGATAAGTCTCGCAAGCAGTTGTGCATCTTTTCTTTTTTATTTTATTTTTTGCTGTATTCTTCACACTTCACAAACTTCTCGCCTCGTAATACACATGCTTTACACACTCTTGGCATTCTCTCAAGCAACTTCCCGACAGGGCTGAGAAAGTTCCTTATGTAGAATAAGATACATATGCTAATAAAGATACATATACTTGATGGAGATGTTTCAAAATAATTTAAATTTTATACATCAAGGTCGCGTTTACTATTTATCTTGGAAACAAATGTCAATCATTTAGGCATAAACCTTTAAAAATGTCTTTGGTATTATGAAAATAAATAAATTCAGGTGCATCTAAACTTTTATCTAAACTGTACACAATGTTTGGGTCACCTTAAAAAGCTCTTGAAAGTACATTTATCTGTTATTTTCAGCTGTACCTTAAATTAAGAATGTAATTTTACTCTACTGTGTTTTAATAGATTTCAGCTGTAACTCTAGTTGTGTCAGAGTATTTGCATATGAAACTGTTCAATCTAGTGCACTTTATGAATTTTGTCCTTTACACAGGATATAAAAAGGAATTAAAAAATGATAATTTGTGATTGATAAAGTATGTTTTTGGTACATAAGCCACACAGTTTCAATCCACACAGTGGATTTTAGTGGGAGTAAAAATGCAAATAAATCCTGCCACCATCCTTTGTGGTTTTGTTGTTGTCGCTCAATTTTAAATGCTCACAGGTTACAGCTTTTTTTCACGTTTTTTTCAGATGAAGCTAATGAAACTCCTACAGAGGTTGCCGGCAAGTGTAGTGCGACGGCTGCACCGTGAACGCTACCGCAAGCCCACCTGGTTGACCCAGGTACCTGAGAGCCATCGGCTCAGTGAGCAGGACATTACCGACTTTGTTTCCAGCATGAAGCAGCCTGTTCTGCTGGCCATGTTTAGTAAGACTGGTAGCATGGATGCAGCTCAGGCCCTGCAGAACCTGGCTTTACTCCGACCTGAGCTCGTAATTCCCCCGGTGCTGGAGAAGTAAGTAATGTGTATGCATGCATGAGTGTGTATGTAGGGCTACAGAATGTAATACTAACACTTGAAATACTATAGGATCTAGTGGTAGGTGTTTACTCCCATGAAACTCAAATGAACTAAATTATATAAAAACATTTTACATGTCTGTATTTAAAAAATGTGGGTTTTTAGGCAAAATAAATTTTAACTTTTCACAACAAAACATTTTAGAGGTGAAGGTTATGGTAAGGCTTAGTAATATACTGCACTTTAATTACAAGTAACACTTACTAATTGGTATCCTACTGGGATGCACACGTTCATGCA
Organism: Megaleporinus macrocephalus; assembly: GCA_021613375.1. NCBI lineage: Eukaryota > Metazoa > Chordata > Actinopteri > Characiformes > Anostomidae > Megaleporinus > Megaleporinus macrocephalus. Next base: position 19,304,852 of record CM038724.1, read on the forward strand.
CACTAGAAAACATGAGATGACTCACTATGTTTTGTCGTTTCTTAAAGAACATACCCTGCCATGGAGACGTTGACAGAGCCGCACCAGTTAACAGCCACACTTAGTTGCATGATTGCTGTGGCTCGGAGTCTGGTGACAGGTGGCCAGCATTTCCCAGAAGGGCCAACACACATTCTGCCACTGCTCATGAGAGCACTGCCTGGCGTTGACCCAAATGATTTCAGCAAGTGCATGGTGAGAAATTCCTTCTGTGATAATGAATTAATATAGAGATAATAGTGTCAGTCTGTTTTTGTAACCCTGGTTCTTGCACAATGTAGTGTTTCCGCTACTGCAACACAACACTGAAAGGACTACTGGACACTGCACATGTTGCAAAAAACGTATAATCTTGATAGCACAACTTAGGATTGTTTGTACCTCATCAAACCTTAGAACAACTGATTATGTTATGCATATTATGCATCTTAAAAAGATTTAGGCAGTGCTGTTTTTTGTAGTATTTTTGGCTCATATGCAGAAGTAACTTGTTTCTAATATTAGTAATGTGTCTTTGTGTAATGGTAATGATAACTGTTCCTGAGCTTGGCTTGATACATTTTTGTGATGTTTTGTACTGAAAACAGTAATAATGTTTTACATGACCAATTTCAAATCTCCTTTTTTTGCTTTTAAATAGATTAGTATGTTATATATGCCTGTATATTATAAATGGCTTTTGCTGTTGAATTTCCTGTAATGTATTTTGCTCAAATAGCAGTATGGCAAAACCACAACTTAAAACTTTTAAAGCACATTTTAAAGCATGAGTTTGTGACATTAATGTTTCAAAAACAGGCTGTTTTTGTATTTTTTTTTCTATATGTGGACAGTGTAGGCTTAGAAGTAAAAGGCATGTTTTGGTTTTTGCATTTGCATTTTCAATATTGACAAACATTAAATTGTTTACCTTTGTTTTTTATGTATATCCCAGATAACATTTCAGTTTATAGCTACATTTGCAACTCTCGTGCCTTTGGTGGATTGCTCATCGGCTGTTCAGGAAAGAAATGACTTGACCAAGGTGAGACTTCAATGCATTAGTAATGCATCTGAATACACTGAAGTAAATATTTTGTGAATGTGCTGTTGATAGATTACTTACATCAAGTAGATGTGTTGTTGATATGTACATATGTTAATATGTTGATTCCATTAAGCAAAATCTAACATGACTCAGAACCTAAGCCTAACTGTGGACCTAAATCTAACCTCAACCCAAAACCTAATACTGACCCTAAACTCAAGTTATAGGATGGTGTTAACAGTATGTCCAAATAAAGTGTTACCAATACATTTTGAAACAGTGAGCCCTCTCTACCCTTTGGTTAAAAAAACATCCCTCCAGACTTGCTCTTTTGGCTGTTAGGGGTGTAGCATTTCACAAAATTCATAATTTAATTCAATATGGTGGTCCGGACTAAATACAGCAGAAAATAAGGAGTGGCTGAAAATGTGCTTAGTGTTACTATGCTAGACTTTTGGACTGGCACATTATAACAAACACTGGTTTAACATTCTGTCTCAGTTCCTAATATGCATTCCAGTGTGTTCCGTTTTTAAACTTGTGGAGTCCCACAATGTCCTTAGCCAGTGATCACTCCTGTTACGTGTGTATGATGCAGCGAGAACGTTCAGCAGGATGAAGGGGGAGATGAAAAATGTGAGGAAAAATATAATCAAGGGAATGGTTTGAAACTCTTTCTTCTTCTGTTTCAGATGGAGAAAGAGCTGTGCTCAGCCACAGCAGAGTTTGAGGATTTCGTTCTTCAGTTCATGGATAGGTAAACATGGTTGAGTCTTAATGGTTCCTTAAGATTCTTAAAGGTCTAACGCGTCCTCTAATAGACATGAAAACATGCAGGGTTGAAGCTACCTGAGGGGCCCAAACCTTCGGGACGTTTGAGAACACTGTCATGTTCATCAGTGGTATGTGTAGGGGAGTGAAAATGTGTCAACCTAAAGTTGATGCACGAGGTGCATTGATGTTGGAATGTTACAATAAAGTCTTAAAAATTGAAACTTTAGTTCCAAAGATTTTGTAAAAAAAATAGCTAAATGTATAAGTTTGTTTATTATCTACACTCATCAAACACTTTATCAGGAACACTATATTAATACTGTGTAGGGCCTCCTTTTGCTCCTTTTGTTTTAATACTTTAAAACTGTGTAATCCATGGTCCATTTTCAACATGGATGCATCTTGAAGTTCCTGCAGGTTTTCATTCTTTTCCTGTGTTCTACCACATCCCAAAGATCTATTGGATTCAGATTCAGTGACTGAGGTGGGCATTGAAGAACCTTGTCATGTTCATAAAGCCGGTTCGAAGCAACTTTAGTTTTGGAATGCACATGGTCATCAACATTACACAAAAAGGCTGTGCTATTCAAGTAATGATTGATTGGTATTACCAAGCCTAAAGCGTGAGTTAATGTAATGTAGCCCTTCTGTAAGTCTGAACCAGTCTGATATCTCCACTTACCTCTCTAATCAACAAAGTGTTTCCATCCTCAGAACTGCACCTTTCTTTTCATTGTACCAGTCCAGCAAATTCCAGCAAATAAGCAGTTATTTGAGTTAAATACTCAAATCAGCCAAACTGGCACCAACAATTGTGTCATGGTCAGGATCACTGGCATCACTGGGATTTTTCCTGTTGTAATTGTTGATGTAAACGTTAACTGAAGCTGCCTGCTTGTATCTGTGTGATTTAATTGCACTGCAGTGATTGATTGATTGCATTAATGAGTAGTACACGTGTTCCTAATGAAGGGCTTGCTAAGTGTATGTTTATTTTATATGTGTAGATTTGTTTATTATCTGTGTTCTTCTGTTGCACAAATAGTCCTTTCTAGTAACATTTGGATTTAGTGTATTTAAAAAAAATCAGTTTTCACTTGTAGCAATATGATTGAGACTTCATAATTGTATTGTTTATTTGTATTGTTTATTTGTGTGCTTATATATAGGTGTTTTGCACTGATTGACAGCAGCACTCTAGAGCAGACTCGAGAGGAGATGGAGACCGAGAAGACTCATCTGGAAAGCTTGGTGGAGTTGGGCCTATCCTCCACCTTTAGCACCATCCTCACCCAGTGCTCCACAGAGATATTCCAGGTTTAAAAAAAAAAAAAAAAAAAAAAAAAAATATATATATATATATATATATATATATATATATATATATATATATATATATATATATATATATATATATATATATATATATAATGTCCATTTGAACATCACACCTTGCAAGCAGTGATAAAATTTATTGTATCCATCAAAAGTTAAGATCAAGGCTTTGTGCCATTCAAGTTCTCCATACCAAACTTTCAAAACATGTCTTTATGAACCAAAACAGTCTTGCTGGATCAGGAAAGGGCATTTACCAAATTGCTAGTATATAATTGTCAAAAATATATTTAAATGATGTTGCAGTAACATTACCCTTCACTGGAACAAAGGGGCCCATACCCCACAGCCCTTGACCATTATCCCTTCTATAAGACATTAATAAATTACTATTGGCACTATGCATATATAGAGATGCATCAATACCATTGCTTTTACCATCCTGTGGAATCGGAGGCCCTATCCAGTATTAGTAAAATGTTCCTAATAAAGTACTTATTGAGTATAGAAAATAAATTTAAAAAAGTCCTTTTTTGGTCCAAAAAAAATGATCTCTTTATTTAAGATAAGATAATCCTTTATTAGTCCCACAGTACGGGAATGAATTCACAGTGTTACAGCAGCAAAGGGATAGCAAGGCACCCAGTACAAAAATGGATAAATAAACATAATAAGTGTGTTTAATCATAATTTAAATAAAATAAAATAATAGTGTGTTTTTTGTTAAGTAAGGCACATGCTGAATTGACAGGATAAATTTAATTTTAGACATAAGGCTTTTAAAACTTAAACAAAAATAAAAACAGGTGCATGTTCGCATGTCTATATTGTGACCGTATGGCTCAAGTCAATTAAATATTGGATAAAAATGAATCAGGGTGACTGAATCGCTACATTCATCAAATGCTTTGTTCAAATTAACTGGCAAAACTTCATATAAACTTTGTACAAAATAATAAAATATGAATAAAAATACCTGCAAAACTTCGTTTACAATATTATTTGAATTGTATATCTAGTAAATGAAGTTGTAATATGTCTTTAAGTTATAAAAAAGTTCCAAAGAATAATGAGATTCTGAGAAGTCTAAAAATGAATGTACCTCTGCCTTTGCAGTAGATTAATTACTAATCAATATTTCATACTTCACCATTAAGCACTAAACACTTACAAGCTCAGACACACCTCAGAGACTCAAGAGTTGCCTTGTAGGTATTTTGTAGGTACCTCCTGTTATGAAAACACTAAAACACTTTACACTTTTTGTTTCTATTATCAGGTTGCTTTGGAGAAGGTCTTTGTCTTTGCCACCACCAATATTTTTGAGACTCATGTAGCAGGCAGAATGGTGGCAGACATGTGTCAAGCAGCTGCTAAGGTATTACTTCCTCTAAGTGAACCTAAAAGAACCTTTACTTGCATTTTAAATAACATTAGGCCGGGTTTGTGAAGATTAGAGGTGATATAGATGCTTTAAAATCATGGGTGATTTTATAGGTTGTCCTGTTTTTTGTCACTTGTGTTCTCTCCTCAGTGTCGGCCAGAAGAGTCTCTTAAGCTTTTCGTGCCACACTGCTGCAATGCCATAATTCAGATCACAGGCAGTAAGTGAGTGCATGAATACGTGGTGTTCTGTATAAGTGCAAGCACATGTATTGCTGTTGTTTAGATATAAAAACAACCAAAAAGGTCAGCAGGCAATAGTTTATTTTTTTATACATGCAAACTTTTGTGCTATTTGCCCATTTAAATGATGAATTCTTACCATTTATGTTAATTGTGTAGGCTTAGGATTTAAAAGATCAAGGATTTAATATTTAGAACAAAGGTAATGGTGCAGACTAAAAGCTACAGTTTATGAGTGGTAAGGTTTTTTTTCTTTTTCACATAGATTTTTTTCTTCAATAGCTTTTAATCAGTGAAAAATATATGTGAACACCATCATTGCTAACACACAAGACAATCAGCTTCCATTTAGTTTCCATTGCTGTATTAAAGAAGATGATGTCTTCCACAAAATGTTGTAAGTGCTATGATGGCTAAACCACCATCTGCAAATTACATGGTAAAGTTTTTAATATGGCCTCTATTTGTAATAAATGTGCAGTCTCAAATGAAGGTGTCTGACAAAGGTCATACATATTGCCCGGTAATTCATATTGGCCGTTTTAACCAAAAAGTCAGAATAACTAGAAAACTTTTCATTTAAATGTTTTATTTTACTGTATTTTAGTCTCAGAGTGCACCAGAAAATACATATTAAAATCACAAAAAAGGCCATTTGGCCTTTGGACTTATCAAGATGTTTTTTAAAGTTTTTGTCTTAAATTATATCTTCAAAAAGGTCCCAAAAAAAGTCTACATCCGAGTCATGACTTGTCCTTAAATTGTTTGCACCTTGGTGCTCTTGGGTGTGCATAGATTATGTTCTTATTTAAGAACAAATCCCAAGCAAGAAAACATAAATGTGAATGTTAGTATATTTATTAAAACGACTTTATTAAGAAACAAATTCTTCTTAAAAAAGCTGGTGAATGAGGCCCATTGCCACTAGTCATGGTAAATTAGGATTTATGTCAGCATGGGCATCTGTGCTGTGATTATTACTTATAATTTCAAACAGTTAGATGATATGGTAGGTGATATTACTGCACCCACACTGAAGTGCAAGATTCCTAACTTTAAAACACACACCCTTACCATAATACTCAAGTGTAATTAAAATCTTAACTGAAATTTACATAATATAATAATATCTTACTTTTCTTCTTTCACTCTGTGTATAAGAGTGATTAGTGGGTTAGTGCCTCTTTAATTCTTTGTGTGTCCAGATGAGGAGGTGTTGAATGACGAGGAGTTGGATAAAGATTTGCTGTGGAACCTGCAGCTGTTGTCTGAGGTCAGTTTCCTAGACTCTTCAAAACAAATCCACACTAAATCCACAAACTCCACATTCACAGACAAACAAAATATTTATAACTACCATTCAAAGGATGGTACTGCAGATAATAGAATGTATTTTTAGATGATTTTATTTATTATTTCAAGACTTGAATCAATTTATACACTACAAATATATTGCAATTACACATTTACATTTAGAGTTGATCACTATTTTTATTATAATAAGATTTTGTTCCGGCTTCTCAGTAATTTTTAGAAACTATTACAGCTCTGTCCTTCATCAGATTTTTATAGCTTTGTAGTATTCTGCTTCATTTACAGTTATGACAAGTTATTTCATTAATGTATCTACAAAAATGTTGGTTTTATGTTGTCAATATTGTTTCAAAGTTTAGACAACTAGTGTATACATGTAAGGTCCCGTCTATATAATCCTATACCTAGCAGAAGGAATATTCATTCTTTAATGTATTGCAATAATTTCCATGTTAACGTAAAAAAATAACAAATTGTGATGCTTTGTAACCAGCCCCCTCCTCCCCCTTCTCTGTAGGTCACTCGGGTAGATGGGGATAAGCTGTTGCCTTACTGCGCTCAGCTGTGGCAGATTCTTCAGCTTATGCTGTACCTGAAGAGTAAGCAGGGCTACAGTCTGGCCTGCAACCTGCTGTACCACACATTGCGCTCCACAGCCCTTATCTATCCCATTGAATACTGCAGTGTGCCTGGCGGATTCCAGCAGCCTCATAACCAGCACCTGCCCATCAAGGTTAGCCCCTCAGTGTGGTTCAAGGATGCAGTTTTGGCCAAATTAGTGGAGGCAGGTTTGGAAATGGTGTCAGGAGCAATGCTAGCAGATACACATACCTCTTTCTCTTTTCCATTATCAATAATATACTATAGTGCTGGCCAGTGCCAGTTAACAATCTGATATTAATTTCGTAGAGACTGAATTTTGGCACACAACAAGAATTGTAGTAATATTGTAGAATGTTATTAATAATAATTTAATGAAATTTTCATGAGACAGAACACCCAACAGTGCTAATACTCTCACAAGCCAGACAACTGCCTTTCAGTGTAAAGTCTAGTGTGCTTTTTGTTTAATGTGACCAAAGACAAAAAATGGTTCTCTTACTCATATGTGCATTAACCAATCTCTGACACTTACCATGATGTGTAAAAAGAGATTTTCTATACAAGATATAATAGGGTTAAAAGATTAATTAAATTAAATAAATAAGCAATTTGAAATAAACAAGCTTTTTTTTAAATCTGTGCTATTCGACTAGCACAGCATGATGCTTCTTCATCAGTGATTGTCTTCTTTTCTTAAACAAAACAAAAAAACTGTTACTATCCAGGTTATTTTTATTTATTTATTTTCCCTTTCTTCTTTTTTCTTTTCTTTTTTCTCTCTCCTCTTTTTCCTCTCCCTTATTGCCTGTCAGGCCTGGCTAAATAAATAAATAAATGAAGTAAAAATACAAACAAGAATAGGCTATAGAAATCTATAGAGCTGTTCTTGTAAAAGCAAATATGTTTGATAGATCAGTGCGTTCGGGTCACCATTGCGATTGCGAAAATTGCTAGACATAACAGGTTCATTAAAAAAAGAATTACAAAACAGGTTTTTCTATTTGTCTGATTTCCCTAATGCAGGACTGGGGGCGGCCAGGGGACCTGCTGAACCTGGCCATCCAGTGGCATGTGCCCAGTAAGGAAGAGAAGGCCTTTGTGTTTGAAACTCTGGACCTATTTCTAAAACCTGAAATAAAGCGACTGCAGAGACACACTCAAGGAGAACAAAAGATGAGCAGGTACCACTCATAAATAAAGCAAATGCATTGCAGCGATTTGACCAAGAAGGTTGGTATGTTATAATAACATTGACCTATGTTCAGTAAATAATTGCAGCTACTTCTAATGATAATCATAATTAACAATGCTTCAACAGAACATTGTAGATTTTTACTGTAAGATTGCCAAGCAACTTATCCTACTGTCTTGTATCTTTTTTTTCTTTTACTGTGGTCTTCTTGAAGTCATGCTCACATTAACCACCAGAAAGGGTAAAAACGTGACATTTACCATCAACAGATTTTGACCTTAGAATGGTGTGTTGGTTTGGATATATCTAACTGGGTTGTATGTGGGGATTGTTACATGCAACAGTCTTTAGAGTTTGCTCAGAATAGTGCTACAAAGAAAAACATCTAGTGACTGGAAGCTCCAGTGACAGAAATGAATGGTTGATGTGGGAGCTGACCGGGTTATGGCCAGACTTGTTCGAGCTAACAGAAAGGCTACCAAAACTCAGATTCAGAGTTTTGTCCTGTGGTGGTGGGCAGAACACAAGCGCACAACACATTGAATCTTGAGGTGGATGGATTACAACAGCAGGGACCCCCGTCATGTTCCACTTCTGTCAGCTGAAGCTGAAACCTGAGGCTACAGAGGACAAAAGCTCAGATAAACTAAACAGTTGAAGAGTGGAAAATTGTAGCCTGCTCTGATGAATCTCAGTTCTGCTAAGGCATGAACATGGCAATGAGTTCATTTTTCTTCGGTGGCATACCCAGATCATTTTGGGATGTGGTAGAATGGTAGATGCATAAGAGCACCTGAAAAATCTGCAGGAGTTACATGATGTAGTCGTGTCAACATAGATTAGAATCTCAAAGGAATGTTTCCAACATCTAGTGAAATCTATGGCACAAAACATGAGTTGATTTTAAGCTCAAGAGTAGGCACCACCTAGTGTTTGCATAGTATGCCTAATAAAGTGGTTTGTAAGTGCATATTATCTATTTTACGTGTCTCAAAAGTTCAGCCAAGGATATTTGCATTCCCAGTAGTTGCGGCTATTTCAACATGGAACCTGAAAACAAGAGATGTGTTATAGGTCTCCATGGAATTTAATAAATAGAATTGATATTGATTAATACTGTTATTTTTACAGAGATGATATTGTGCAGAGTCTGTCCATTGTGCATCACTGCCTTCTGGGTGCTGGCAGTCTTCTGCCTCCGTTACGTGGAGAGCCGGTGCCTGAGCTGTGAGTGTCCTGCATTAACACGCATGCCAAGCAGATAATGACAGCTGTTTTTTTATAGTACCATTTTATTGCAAGCTAATACACAGTCTTTAGAGTTTGCTCTGAATGGTGCAAGAAAGAAAAACATCCTGTGACTGGCAGCTCCGCAGACAGAAATGACTGGTTGATATGAGAGCTGGCTGGATAATAGCCAACTAGTTCAAGCTGACAGATTACAAGCAATTACAAGCTAACAGTGTAATAGCAGTACACTGTTTGGAACTACTTTCATTCTAGTTGAGCTTGAAGCTGTTTCTTTTCCCCCCATTAGCATCCAAAGTATGGTACAACTCTGTGAGACAAATCTGTACACTGGTGTGGAATATGGTAAGAACAGTTGTTGGTATTGCATTTGGTACTGGCAAACAATGCATAATGTTCTGCTCTGATTTTCTCTCTTTCTTGTCCTGTTTTTTCTCTTTGCCAGACATGTCCAGACAGAACTACAGAGAGTTAATCTGTACGGTGATAAGACAGCTACTACGTAAGTGACATCTGGGTATACATTTTAAATAGTGAATACATATAGTAAGTACATATCTTATTACTTGGGTCTAATTTTCAGTGTCATGTGCAAGAGCACAGTGCACATAAAACCCCCATTTCTGGAAAAGAAACTGACAAAAGTACAAAGAAATGTCATTTAATGTTTTGCCTCACCAACTTAACCGTATTTTGTGAATTTAAAGAAATTGTAAATATGACACCCACACCAAACTCAGAAAAAAGTTGGGGCAAGGCAAAATAATAGTGAGAATATTTATATATACTTGAATATTCAAGTGACACTGTTTTTAATATTTCACAGTAATCAGATCAATTGGTAACAAGTGAGGGATCATGATTGGGTATAAAAGAGGCATCCATTGAGTTCTGGTATATCTATATCTATATGTATATCTATAACTGGGTTGTATGTGGGATTGTCACATAAAACAGTCTTTAGAGTTTGCTCAGAATGGTGCAAGAAAGAAAAACATCAAGTGATTGGCAGTTCCGCTGAGTAATTAATGGTTGATGTGAGAGCTGACTGGATTATGGCGAGACTAGTTCGAGCTGACAGAAAGGCTACCAAAACTCTGACTTTTATCAACAAAAGGTGCAAAAGTCAATATCTTTCAAACTATAGGGCTACATCATTGTCCACAGCATGGGTGACTTGCATGTATGTTTCAATGAAAGTCAGTGGAACCAGAATTTTTTCCAAGCTATTTTGGAGCATTTCTATTGGTCCATCCGTCATGAAACTTTCACACAGTGTGAACGGCAGCGGCTGCAATTAACTGATGTAGCAAAATAGTAATCACCAAAAATGGAAATACATGTTTTTCATTGGACAGTGACTATGATTTGGGATTTTTGAAAGATACATGCTGCCATATTTTCCCTGGAAGTCTATAGTTATTTAACCAAGACAATGTCAGGCCTTATTCTAAAGCACTACAGTAGCTTATCTTGGTAGCTTGACTGTAGATTGGCATGCGGTCCAGATCATGCAGTGTCCTCTTGAAAATGTATGGCTAATGTATTGAAAACTGCAACAATTTTTATCTTCAGTACCCAAACAATATAATTATTTATTATTATTATTATTATTATTATTATTAGTAGTAGTAGTAGTAGTAGTAGTAGTAGTAGTATATAATAATAATTATAATAATAAATAGTACACCAACCACCAACATCCAGCCAACAGTGCCAGCCAACTACTTATAAAAGAATAGATGATGAACACAAACTGTGCAGCAATAGATCAACTATCAAGTCTGACTTTACATCTACACGGTGCACCCACAAGGTAGGCATGTCTATTAGAGTGGACAGTGTTTAAAAACTGGCTCACTAGCACAACACACACTAACACACCACTACCACGTCCGTGTCACTGCAGTGCTGAGAATGACCCACTACCCAAATATTACCTGCTGCTGATCAGTGTGTATTATGTGTGGGTGTGTTTGTCTGTGTGTGTGTGTATATATATATATATATATAAATTGTTCTGAAAAGAGTTATTTTTTTATAGATCACATCCTTGATCACTCTGAGGATGACACCAAATCACTGTTTTCCATTATCAAGGTGAGCCCTGTATTAGAAAGAATGTTATTACACTCATGTTTATTAAAATGGGGAAGATTTGATCTGCTTTTCCACTGAATTGTATTAGTAATTTAATTGTCAAAGGTGTGGAATGTCTCATGGTAACAAGAAGTCAGGATTTATCTTTTTTGATTCATGGTTTTGTGTTACTATCTGACCTCTAGATCATAAATGACCTACTGCACCACAAAGGTTCACATAAACATGAATTTGACTCACGTTGGAAGAGCTTCAGCCTGGTCAAGAAGTCCATGGAGAACCAGGTGAGACCTTGAGTCAGTAGTAATAGTCAGTAATAATTATCAGATCATCCAGTAAGCAAACAAGTGAATAAGTCTTTCTTTTGTTCTCTTTCGCCAGCTCCATGGAAGCAAACAGCACATTAGAGCATTACTCATTGGCAGAGTCATGCTACAACATGAAGTGAGAATTTCAGTAATTGCTTAGGACCCTAAATGCTTGTCAGGCTATTCTGTGGATCAGAATTGATGATCTTGTAATGTATGGCTGTTGATATTTGTGTTTGTCAGCTAAGGAATCTAACAGTAGAGGGATGCGAGTACCTTAGTGTTCACCAGGATCTCATTAAAGACTTGCTCCGACTGTCCACCAGCACTTATAGTCAGGTATCAGTTAAGACACTTTTTTTTTGGTTACATAACATTTAATTTTTTTACAGTTTTGACCTAAACACAGTGTAAGATGTGTGTATTCTCTTGGGCTTTCTGTCAATATGTGTATTACAATAGATATCTGCTGCTGCCGCTGTCTGCCAAAGCCTAAGATAAAACGATTTTCAGAATTTCTGCATGATTTAAAAAGGTTGAGATATGAACAAGTTTCATGTTTTCCTGTTATTGTGAGAGTCTTTCTGTTCTGCCAGGTGAGGAGTAAAGCTCAGAATGTGCTCTTCACTGCTTTGGGAACCTACAACTTCTGCTGCCGAGACATCATCCCTCGAGTGCTGAAGTACCTGGACCCCAGCCACACCAACATCAACCAGCAGCAATTCAAAGTATGACAATCACAAGCTACCAACTGTTATATAACTAACAGGCTACATAACTATACCCTGCTGTTTCACATAATACAGACTATGTTCAAATTTATTAGCACAGTTACCATATTACCGTTCTCATTCACACACTCTCTATCACAAGCTTTTCAAAATACTTTTAATAATTATAATTTATTTTTTTTGTCAGTATATTAAAGATTTAACAGGTTTATTAACCAGGCTTAAGAAAACAATATCACAGGTCTGTGACAGTACTTGTGACAGTGCTTGCTTGGTAGCAATGCCAAAGCCCTTTGTTGTTTTGTCTGCATTAATTAGCATTCCAACCGTTCAGTGATTTAAAGTATGTTTGGGGTTTTAATATATATATTTTAACTGTTATTAGGAAAAGACAAAAGTTAAGTTCTTTTGGTAAAACCTATTTTTTCATACCAGGGAAGACTTTGATGAACATGAGTGCTATATAGTCAATTTCATGTTAACCTATGTTGGTGTTTTTTTATAAATAAACTAAAAGGTAACCGTAAGAAACTTCAAATTTTAGAAGAAGGCAATATAATTTTTTAAAGTTTTTTTTTTTTAATCTGTCCTGCCCTTAGGGTGCCTTGTACTGTCTGCTGGGGAACCACATTGGAGTGTGCTTGGCTAATCTTCAGTACTGGGACTGCATATCACTAACATGGCCAGCTGTTGTGCGCTCTGGTCTCAGTCCTACAATGTCTCTGGAAAAGCCCTCGGTGGTGCGACTCTTTGACGATCTTGCAGACAAAATTCACCGGCAGTACGAGACCATCTGCATTGATTTCTCTGTAAGCCCACCTGCACTGTTACAGATTGGAAATGAGTGGAATATGCTTCAAACTGCTCTGACTTTTACAGGGTTGCCAACTGTCCCGGGAGACTCCCGCAATTCAGACTGATCTCCCCCTCTTCTGCCAAACTTCTATTTTCTCTTACAATTCTATTAAAGTACATTAACTGGATCCAAGTATTCAAACGTACAGTGAGCAGGTTGCTGATTAGATGATAAGAGGTGGTTTGTGAAGCTGATTGGTTGTTAACAGAAAAAATGTTCCACCCACTTTACATCATTGAAATGAAGGCTGCACTTGTTTCAAACTCTGCATGTGTGAGTAACAAGACTCACTTGGCTGTTGGGCTTTTCTTAGCCGTCTGGAACCTAAATGCTGCACATAAGGCAGTGAAGAGGTATGTGACAAGCCACCTAATTGAGCAGCTTAACTATGTATTAAAATGCTGCCATCAATACTTAGATGTAGGAAATTTCTCATCTCTCACTAGAAAGGTGACGATGGAATACACTCTGAAGCCACACTGTGTTCAGAAGCTTAGCTAAATTTAAACTTTTCCTCTAAAACATCATTGGTTCTTACTCAAAACTCCCTCCAAAATCTTTTCAAACTTGATGTCCCAGTTTTTACCTTTTGCATCTTAGAAGAATATGGATAGATGATGGATGGATAAATTGGATAGATATGGATCTATATTTAGACTAAAGTTGTCATACACAGACAGTGTATATATAGTATATGGTGTATGTGTCTATATATATATATATATATATATATATATAATGGATGAGCAAATGGATAGCCTCATATACCCATATATGTGTGTAGATGCACAAATGGAGTGATAGACAGCTGGCCAAATATGAACAGATGAGATAAACAGGGTAATAGGCTTATACATAGATGGATATATAGACCAGTGGTTTTCAAGTTTCTGGGTACTGCTAGGGGGCTTTGGCCATTTTTAAGCACAATTTTTACACATTATCAATTTATTCAAATTTAGGCCATATTTTCATATTTAGGCCAACCTTATTTATTAGCCTGATGAAATGCTTTCCATGCATCCATTTTCAAGTCAATCGTTTCTCATTTTGTTAATTCATCCATCATATCAAAAAAAGGTATAAAACGAAACAAAGAAAAGGAGCACAGTGTACCAAGACTTATCTGTCTGTGATACTCTAGAGCCAAATAGTCCTACATGTGGTGGCGCAGGGCCAAGAAATGTTGAACAAAACTAATAAGGAGAGTGGCTTACTGCTAACAGTGCTATTTGAGCATCAGTTACTAAAACAATCCTGTTTTGTTTTTTTTTACCCCACGCAAAATTTTGTGACATTAGATATGAGTATTTATCCTATGAATAGTTTTTTTAAGCATCCGTTTGCTGTAACCGAAGCTGCGGGCAGGGTAGTATTAGCTATGTTAATACTTACCAACTAGTCTCTACTGGTTACCTGCACTGTTTAACATTTACAAATGATTGTTCGAAGGTGACATAAATGTAGAACCAAATAGCAAATAGCTACATCACTGCATCGTTCTACTAAACGTCTTGAACGTAGTTAGCTAACGGTGTTGAGGGATCTATGCTGAGCCCAAACCATGTCTCTGTGCAAAAATGCAGCTGAAACAGTTATTCTCTGTGCCCAGAACCCTGTGGCCCTGCAGTGGAAAAGATGCCAAAGAGACCTGAATGTCTTCAGGTGACAGATATATACATTACTTTGCATAAAATGTGCAAATAATGCTTTTGAGCTGTTTTTGGGGCTAATAGAAACATATGCAGTGAAGCAGAAGACAGTCTAATCCTGTCACCACCGACATGTGCACCAAACCCACCGCTGTGGGCAAGTGTGCTCACTGCCCCCTAGTGTGTCTGTTCACTAGTGTGTTTGTAAATGTGAGTGTTTCAATGACGGGAGGGTTAAATGCGGAAATCTTAAATTTCCCTCTGGGATCAATAAATGATCTATCTATCACTATGTAGATGGATAGATGTACTACACCTGCAATGCAATAAATAGATTACAAAAATAACAAGTACTGCACACATTTGCTAAACTAAAACTGACAGTAAATAGATACAACATTCTACAGTCATTCTTTACTTTTAAGGCATTGCTATGTTTGTGCTTTGATTGAACAGGTTTCTCAGAGTTGTGTGGATGTGGCTATAAAGATGCTGAACTCCAGGAACCCAAAGCCGAGCCTTTGTATGGCAACTGAGGAGGAGGAACTAAGAGGCATTCAGAGACAAGACGAGAAGAAGAGAGATTCAGTGCAGTAAGTACAAACATCCATAAAAATTTCATTAAACTAAATACAGTGTAAATACAAGTGCAAAAGATATTTGGCCAGGGGACCATGCTTACACAAAAATACATTGGTTCCCGGTGTTACTGACTGTATAGGTAAGGTAGTAAGGTTTTAGGAGGTTTTGGTTATGGTTTTATGTAATGTAATAATTGTAGTTTGATTTTTAGCTTACCCCAACTTAGAAAGTGTAATTTTTGAGATTTTTGAAAAGTGAGGTCTTTGGGAGATTATTTGTTTGTGAGCTACAACCGAGGCAAAATATCTGCCAAATATCAGTCTTCCTTACCGAGCTGCAGCAGAAACAGATGAGTCTGTGCTCGTAAAAAGTGTTTAGACTATTAAATCATTATTATAAGTTCGACAAACCAAAGTTTTAATGTACCTCACCTGTCAGCTCCTCTTCGTCCACCAGGTTTGTTGTAGTTCAAGAGGTTTTTCGAAGTGCGCTGTCAGTCATGAAACCAGGTGCAATCAACCAATAGCATTTTGCCTGTGTCCCGCCCGCCCAAACTGTCAAAACGGCCCCTGTGGAAACTCGAGTGCAAAATGTTCTATTTAGCGCATAGAACAGCCCATGATATTGCACTTTGCGCACAAGGAAAAAAATCAATTCGCGAGAGTTCGAGCGTGTGTTCATGAAAATGTGTGTGCAAGTTCTTCTTTCTGTGTTTGCGAGTTTAACATTTGTGCTCACAAGTGAAAAATTTACACGCGCAAACTGATCAAATGTGCAGGTTTATATTTTTTACCTTGCATTCTTGCACCCCCCAGTTTTGCAAGATCAGAACTTGTAATACTTAGTTTGTTGGATAACATTGTTTTGTTTACTTTTATACAAACATTGCAATTTTTGTATTATTGTTTTTATATATATTTTAGAAAAATGGCTTGTCCTATCAGCAATCTCTGATGAGAGTTATCAAAAAATAAACATGTATCATAATGTGATGCATAAATGACAATGCTTATTGTTTTGTGACATTTGCGTTTCATTACAGCCCTTGTTCTTGCTGAAAGTATAATTTGTCTCTTTCTTAACTCCACAGGAAATACAAGAAGCTAGTTAAGGATCTGTTGGACTGCATTAAAGACAGAAATATGTATGTAATTCTTATAAATATATATAGAACATTTTACCAGTAATGTTTTGGACATAAAATCAAGCATACTCCATTTTAAAAATTTGGTCCACAACAACTATTAGCAAGCTTTCAGATAAATGTGTTTTATTTTTTCTGTTAATTTTCTGTCAATCGCCATGTTTGTTTCTGTCAATCACCATGTTTGTTTCTGTCAATCACCATGTTTGTTTCTGTCAATCACCATGTTTATTACCATAATTAGTGGGTTTGAGTCAGGTTTAGCTTTTAAATATAGGTTCTGGTCTGTGTTGCTGATAGTCTTGCATTCCCAGGCTCTCTGGGTACTCTGTAGGGGGAATCAGATACATTTCACCACTTAGAACAGAAAAAGGAAACAACATGACATATAGAAGGACATATACCCATTGCATATTTCTGTTTCCTCAGTTTATGAGGCTAAAATTGCTGTTCACTAGGATGAACTGGTACAGCAAAACTTTCACATCAAACCAGTGTTCACCAGTAGATGGACATGAAGATTAGAATGCAACTGGCAAAATCCAGTGTGGCCAGGTTAACACACTAAAGATCTTAGACTGTCCAGCTATGTGTGGGCGGAGTGTCTGTGGCTAGGCAGTGGGTACAGCTGGGGTTCAAACTTTAATTCATGCCCTTTCACTAGAGTCTAGGGGAGACTAGTTACCAGTTACAACTAGCATCTTATTTGTCGCATGTGCTCTCTTTCAGGCCCTGGAAGTTTGAGCAGATTGCTATTGGCTTTCTGTCCCTAATGCTTAGAGATGACTACCCTCTACCTCCTCATGCTGTCCATTTCTTTGTTCAAAGTCTCAACCATGACTCTCTCTTAGTTCGCAAGGTAGGCATGTGAGTGTGTCTGCGCAAACCTACAACTACAAGATATTTTTTAAGCTACTGTATACAAACAGTATCTCCATATTTTCCATAAATGACACACACTAATAAATATATACGCTAACACATTTGGCTTCATATAACGTGTCGTTCATGTGTCAGGTTGCAATATCAGCTGTAGCTGGCATCTTGAAACAATTGAAGAGACCTCATAAAAAGGTGTCAGTTAGTCCATATGACATCTCTGAGCTCAAAACTTCTCTGGAATCATGTAAGTATGTATGTTCATTACGTTGGCAGTGTATTTGGTACTGTTAGTGTTGTTGAACAATAGAGGTAAAACAATTACTATGTTATTATAACAATATACAGTATAATATTGCAATATTTATACACAGAGAGAAAAGTGTCAACATTGTTATTGCGATATTTTAACATGTATTAAACCCCTTGTCAGTCTAATAGATTGCTAAAAATCAATTTCTTGCTTAATTCATAGGATTTCTATCTGTGACAAAGATTTTTGTCAGTGCAGTTGTTGTTAGTAGAGAATAACCTCTACATCTTTCTTAAGCATGCCAGTTCTAGTAATTTAGCATACATAGTAATTTCCATTCATAGATTTTTATTTTTAAAATCTAGAAAAAACACTTCTGCTGATGTATCTTGAAAGTGAAAGGTCATTTTGGGAAAACTAGTGGCTAAAACAACATAAAAGCTTAAAGCATTCTAGCAGTTTTAGTTTTACATCACTTTACAATGATGTGTTTGCATAATGCAAGCTGGGTGTTGTATTGAAAGAACAGTGATGAATGTAAACAGAAAGTTATATAAAATGATGAATTCTGTGAATTCTGAAAATGTCTTTTCACAAGTTAAATTATATTTGTAAATGTGCAGATATAAATATGTGAAAATTGCTTTTTTAACTGAAGGACAATTTAATCAACCCATAGAGTAAACTTTATCTGGACCTAAATAGTAACACCAAAGTCGATTTACTGTTGAGAAGCCTTTTTGTCTAGGCTAAAGCCTGTTCTGAGTGTGGGAAATAGGTTCATAAAGTTTATGTAAGGTGATACAAGCGGTGTGGTAATATCAAGTGGTCAGTAGTGTATCTATATAGTAGGTGTACCCAATATACTGCCCACTAATTATATATACCTGCATTATCACACTAACGGGTTATCTATCTGTGTTTCCTCTCGTTGTTGGCGTGTCAGGGGGTGATAAACGTGCACACTTAATGGTGGCAGGTGACAGGCCTGATAACAAGTGGCTGCAGTACAACAGCAACAGACTGCCTCGCTCCCAGCAGGACTGGGACAAGTGCTGCTTCATAGAGAAAACGCACTGGGGCTATTCCACCTGGCCACGGTAGAGTAAACTTAATTAAGTGTAAGACATGCACAGTATATCTCTTTTTCTGACAGATTGTTAGACGCGGCTCTTTATTGTCTCTTTATCTTTACTTTTCTGTAGAAGACTGTCCTTGTATGCACCTTCTGAAGAGCAGCCCAAACAAGGCAAAACCAGAGAGGAGATGACAGAGGTAAAAAAAAACCAACAATACCCTTTCCAGTAGCTAAGTTTTGTACTTTTTATATTTTCATATGTATCTGCTGACAGTTTTGCTTTAATAAATTGTTAAAATTGTTCAAAGTGGTTTGATGTAAAATGCTCCCTTACAAGGAAACTTCTTCACAGAGGTGGATGCATGAATACGTTGTCTGCGTTACAATAGTTTTGTTACTGGTATAGGGCTGATATATTTTTAATGAGTGTATTTTTTTAATCATAAAATGGCTCATAGAATACATGGAAATGACTGTATGTGCATATGTGTGTGTGTGTGTGTGTGTGTGTTTTTTTTAGAGTGAGCAGATCATCTTTGATCATTTCTCTGACCCCATCTTCGTAGACCAGCTCATTCAGTATCTCTCTCTGGAAGACCGGAAGGGTAAAGACAAGTTCAGTCCTCGCCGCTTTTGCCTCTTCAAGGTGAAAACAGATCACAATTTTTTCCTTATTAAATAAATCCTATGGCGTCATGTTGTAATGCCCAACACCTGCATTTGAACAGCAAACAAAGCAGCAGAACCATAGAAAACAAGAAAAAGCATATTCATTATTATTATTATAGCATTATCTTATCCAGAACGACCTTTATTAGACTCTTATTGGTATAGTGCTTTTAATTAAAATTCAGTAAGGTCCTGTTAAAGGAGATTTCTTCAGGAAGGTCTGGACCATCAAAATTTCTAACTTATGTTATCCTGTTTACTGAAGTAGCCTAGTATCTGCATCAGCTACTGAAACACCAACACATCACACATACCATTCAGTATATTTACTGTTTAAATGCTGAACTGAATGAATTATTTATAAAACTCCTAATGCATGTTTTGCCCTTACCTCAATAAAAACAAGGGCTAAATTAAAAAAATAGAATGCTTTTGAAAATAGAGCATCTTTAAGTGTTTTATAGAGAAAGTAAATAAAACGTGTGTTTCTTGTTAACTTCAAAGCTTCAACAATTTACATGTTGGTTTTATACAGCGGTATTCTCCTAAACTAGATGAGCAAGTCCATTCCATTACCGTTCCTAGTTAAACAGTCAGTTTTCACTCTTGACTTTTCTATTTTTACGTTATTCTTTCTGACTCATTTTAGTCTCCGGCTGCTGCTAGGAATCGCTTCGTACCTCGTCTGTGTGTGCGTGCCGCACACCCTAGTGTGCACAGATTTGATCGCCTTCGGTGATCTTACAGCGCAAGCGATTGGTCTCTAAGTTCACTGTGCCATAAAGCCCGTATACCGTAAAGACAAGAAAATCTCCACCGCTAAAAATAAACACAGCCAACATTAAATCTTTCTCAATAGTTTATCGCGTTGGGTCCGCATTGGTCAACGTCTGGGTCTGGATCCGGATATTAGTGACCTCTGGTATAGTGTAAGGTGGTTGCCCAGGTGGGGAATCAAACTCCAGTCTACGGCCTGGATAGCAGTGGTGTAACCCACTGACTACCAGTCACATATTGCTTGATTTATTTATTACATGTTGGTTAAGAGAAAATTTGTGTAAATTTGATTGTTGGAACTCTCATTTGTGTCATGAAAGGGTCTTTTCAGGAATTTTGACGATGCCTTCCTGCCAGTGCTGAAGTCACATATGGAGCGGCTTGTGGAAGACACACATGAGAGCAAGCAACGCTGTGTAGCTGAGATTATCTCTGGGCTCATCAGAGGATCCAAACACTGGAGCTACAGCAAGGTAGATACACACACACACACACACACACACACACACACACACACACACACACAATAGGCAGAAATTGAGTCTTAAAGTTGAAAGAGAATTGGTATGCAATATAGCAAAATATAACATATACATATAATATAACATAGCTAAGGCCATTTTATGACACATCATTTGTATCTGAAAAATAAGCTGAATAATTTAAATTAAATTAATTTCCTTTAACAAAGCCATGCAATGTTGGGTTATGGAGGAGAAATCTGGAACTGTACATTGATTTTTAAACTGGCTTACAATATATTAATGACTTCTTTTAAATAAGATATTCATGCTATTTTCTATTGTATTTATGCTTATTTACATCTGTTTTAATGATATATGATGTTCTTACTGGTGGCAGTATGCTTATTGCTAAAGTAAAGGGTTTCAGACAATGAGCTTAAGACTTTAGCATACTAGTGCATGTTATAAGCCTTAAATAAAATATGTGAAATGTTCTTTAAACTCTTGACTTTATCGCTATTAAAATCATTGTCAATACTGCTAGCTATTAAATAGTATTGACATTGATGTCTGCAAATGTATTTCTAAACCCTATAACTGTAAAGTATTATTTATTATCCCACTCATGTTGTTCAAGAAAATTCTTGGTGTTTGTACACAGGTCGAGAAACTGTGGGCTATGCTCTGTCCTCTTCTCCGTACTGCACTTTCTAATATTACCATTGAGACTTACGCTGACTGGGGCACCTGCATCGCCACTGCCTGTGTAAATATCTGCTTTTTTCCATGTTTCATGTGAATGCCTATAACACACATGTGCTTAAACATTTTTCTGACCTATATTTTTGTGTAATACAGGAGAGCAGAGACCCACGGAAGCTGCACTGGTTGTTTGAATTGCTAATGGAGTCTCTTGTCAGTGGCGAGGGAGGCTCGTTTGTTGATGCCTGGTATGATGTTGTGAATGTCACAGAATTCTTTTCAATTTGGGAAACATATTATAACATATTACAACATAACATATTTAAAAACAATCAAAACCAATAACACAAAAACTGAACTATAAAATAACTCAAATCAACAAGAAACCAAAACAAGCACAAACAAACATAACGAATAACAAATTGGAACTGCACTTGCTGTTTGAGTGTTAATGCCCTATTTAGATTTTTAAGACAACTAAACATTTGCTGAATTTAACAAATGTGTTAGATACCTTGTACACAGGTCACATTTGTTTAAATTTGGTTACATTCAGAAAAAAAACAGCATTTTTTTATTTTTAGAATTATTTACATGTAGAAGTAGATTCTTTTGGACATTGTGTACATATTTCACCAAGTGTGCCCAAACCTTCATATATGACCACATATTTAAATAAAGTGACAGGGGGTGCAGTTTTTTTAAAAGGCAAGATACTCCTACATGGATAAACTTGGGTACATTATGATCGGGGGTGTCCAATCTCCTATACAGCGTTTGCAAGCATCTTGGTTCGGGTCTGATTCTTAGGCTATTCTTATTGTGTGCGTGTCTTTCTCTGTCTTGTCTTTTGCAGTCGTTTGTATGTACTGCAAGGTGGCCTTGCTCAGCAGGAGTGGAGAGTTCCAGAACTGCTTCACAGACTGCTGCAGTACCTTGAACCAAAACTCACACAGGTCTACAAAAATGTACGAGAACGCATTGGCAGGTTAGTATCCAAGCACACACGTACACACAGATTATTTTTTGGCCAGTAAAGGACTTTGTAGAAAATGGAATGAGCATTTGTAACTTCAATGTACTGAAGTTCAGCTGTAAAAAGGGGAAGTGATTCATAGCTGAATAATTAAGATGTAAACATTCATTGTGTTCATTGTAGTTTATCTGGCTGATTTTTCAAGGGGTGCAATGTGTACAACATAAATTTAGCAACTTATCCAAAGTGAACAATGAATCTAGTTATGTTTTATGTGTAGTTAATAGCTATAAAATTATGGTGATTATGCTAAATGTTATTTTGGCTTACTATTTTGTCCTAAAACAAAACCAAGCTGCAATTTTTTTTCATTTGTTTGTTGAGGTTTTTTTTGTGAGGTAGATTTTTAGCAGCATTAGAAGCTATCAATGTGCT
This sequence comes from Megaleporinus macrocephalus, assembly GCA_021613375.1. Classification (NCBI taxonomy): domain Eukaryota; kingdom Metazoa; phylum Chordata; class Actinopteri; order Characiformes; family Anostomidae; genus Megaleporinus; species Megaleporinus macrocephalus. The sequence goes on from CM038724.1 coordinate 19,327,616, forward strand.
ATGAAGAAGATGTGTGATACAAAGACCACAGCAGACTCCTAAGCAGTCCTTTATCAGTTCACCTCTGTTTGCCTCACTAATAGTCTGTGTCATCTCCTCACCCTCAGCGTGCTCACCTACATCTTCATGATTGATGTAAATCTGCCACATACACAGCCCACTGCATCTCCACACATTGCTGATTTCACGGCCCGCATACTGTCCCGCCTCAAACCACTGCTGGAGTCTGAAGGAGAGATCCAGAATCACGTGCTGGATGACAACACCGAGAAGCAGGACGAGAGGATCCAGGCCATCAAGCTGCTCAAAACTGGTGTGTGTGCTTTGTTTGATAGAGACTGACAGATAGAAGTAGAGCTAGTTTGGCTGAAATAGCTTTCTGTTGCACAAAAACGCAACAGACGCATAAGCTATAATTTATGTCCTATGTAGTGCACAATGTAGGGTTTGACTTGGCAAAATATGAAACATACTGTTCCTATTTGTTCCTGTAGGTAGGTAGGTAGGTAGGTGGGTAGGTAGGTAGGTAGGTAGGTAACTGTTTTCTAACCGTACTGTTTTCTTGTGTTGTAGTGCTGAAGTGGCTGATGACCAGTGCAGGACGCTCTTACTCTTCAGCTCTCCCAGAACAGCTCCAGCTCCTGCCTCTTCTTTTCAAAGTGAGTCTCTCCCTACTACTAAGTTCAAAAGTGGCTGGTGTCTTTGCCAAGATATCAAAGCAGCTAATCAGAGCCAAGTTCATGTATGCCTTAAAGGCACAACAACAAGAAAAACTTCAGTTGTCACTGTTTGGTTCACTACCTCTTAGCCTCTTTCTCCTCCTCTTCTCTCTCTCTCTCTCTCTCTCTCTCTCTCTCTCTCTCTCTCTCTCTCTCTCTCTCTCTGCAGATCGCTCCTGTGGAGAATGATGACAGTTATGATGAGATGAAGATGGATGCTAAGACATGCCTCTCTCTCATGTCTCAGGGTCTACTATACCTAGAACAGATCCCACAGATTCTCAGCACTCTGCAGGAGGTCAGACACAAAACAAGCTTATACTTGCACTCAAACACATATTGTGTTGAGGTGCCCAATTAACAATTTCACTACCATGAAAAGTTAGAGAATGTCTTTCATTCTTTTGGACATTTCAAAATGTCCTGTATTCATAGTTTATATTCACTTATTTTCATTGCTACATTGTTGCATTGCTTCTATTTTCTAGCATTGTGTAGTACATTGTAACTGGAGCAATGATTTTCTCTCATGGAAAGAAGACATTTAAATTATTTTCCCAAACTGGTTTTGTCAGACCAATGAGATAAAAAAACATGTGGATTTGGCATCATTAATTAATCATTTTTTTTAAAAATACTATAAAATACAGTCACGAATGTTTACAAATGCGACAAAACAGTTTAGTCTTTAACTTGTCTATCTATAGCCCAATAACAAAGTCCACTTACTTATTAAATATATTTAAAACCATGTTATATCTAAGCTTTTGACAGGTGCTTAAATGGAGGATGTTATGTATTTTCTGAGCAGCAGATGGTGCTGTGTGTTTTAGATTTCAAGGAGCAGCTCCTGGCACGCTCGTTACACTGTGCTCACCTACCTGCAGATCATGGTATTCTACAACCTGTTCACTTTCCTTAGCGAGCCCAAGGCCATCTGCCAGGTTCGAGCACTTGTCTTAGAGCTGCTAGAGGACGAGCAACTGGAGGTACACACACGCACACAAACACACACACACACAAACCTTGGATATTGATCACAACTGATACTAAGTCAAAAGTCAAAGTCTGCTTTATTGTCAATACTGCTATATGTACAGGACATACAGGCTTGAAACTGTGTTACTCTCAGACCCATGGTGCAGCAATGAACATTAACGGTAAATTAACACTAATTATAAAAATATAAACAAGGTCCCTGACATTGAAATCAAAAACGATAAAGTAGCATAGGTAAAAATGGCAACAGATAAAAAAGTATGTGGGTATGGCTAGTGCAATTATAAACAGTAGTGTAAATTGGATGAGCTTTTAGCCTGCATAAAGTGTTGTGTGCATAACCAGTTCTTGATGATGGCAAAGTCCAGCATTTATGGGGAAGGGTGTCTGCATGTAGGATCCAAAGTTTGTGTGCGCAGGGGGCAAGAGGGAAAAGGGGGGTGGCAGAGCAAGGAGAGAGTTGAGCATCCTGACAGCCTGGTGGACAGAGCTGTCCCTCAGTCTGCTGGTCCTAGCCCAGAGACTCCGCAGTCTCCTCAGTGGGTGGATAGGATCACCTGTCATGCAGAGGTCTTTCTGAGTGAGGCAGGTGCTGTGTATGTCTTGGAGGAAGGTGAAAGAGGTGCTGACGATCTTAGCGATGCTGTCATTGCAATCACAAAATATCATCAAAACTCTTATTAAGAATTGCATATCACTGTGTGTGTCACGATTTGTTAAAATAATTTTACATTATTTAAAAACAGCAGCTGCCCTTTACATGTGGAACATTTCATAAACAAATGGAAATGGTCTAAAATTTCGTGAAACTTTAATCAGATTACCATTTCTGGCTCACTATAATGAATTTGTAATGTGATGTTTCTTGTAGAAAGCATTCCCAGAAGAGTGGATGTCTATATTACTTCATATGGTTGAGAATGGGATGTCATAAAAGCTCCTGTAGGTGTAAGTGTTCTAATAGTTATTGACTATATTTTCCATATATATTGCATAAATATTTTTGAAGAACATAAGGGTGCACCATAACAAGAGAAAATGGCAATTCACTGCTATACAAGAGGTTAATATGCATATTGTTGAAAACATTGTTTTGTTTTTACAAGGTTTTGTTGTGATATTAATGATATATTGCAAAAAATTACATAAAAATGAAAAGGAAACAAACGATGTGGTGTAATTGTGTGGTGCTTGAATTTGTGTAATTAACGTATGTATCTAGCATCTTAATGTATTTTGGGAGGGAAGAATAGAGGCATTGATTGAGAATGATTGATTAGATCACAGCTGTTGCATGTGAGTAAGTATAAGTATATAAGTAGATGTATTTTGCTCATTTTGTCCATTACATAATAAATGCAGCTCCTGAAGCGGCCATTTTTATGACCGTTTGCGAATAATTCGCTGTCTTTTTAGTGATTCAGCATTCCCTCTCTCCTGTCTCTCCATTTATGCTGTTTTTCCCCCTTTCTTCCTTTTCCCAGGTGTTGCTATAGCAACACCTGGCTGCAGGGGTATTTTTGTTTCCATGGCAACAGTGCTTCTGATTTCCAAAGGGTGGTGGGGTGGGGTTTGGTAGGCGAAAAAAGGGCTTTTTTTCTGTATATCAAATTGCAGCACATTTGAATGCAGGCCAATGTCCACTCTGAGTTCCAGCCTGCTGACGCAACACCTTTGCAAATGACATCAGCCAGCTAATCAGTACAAGTCAATAGGAACGTCACGGTGACCGATTTTACTGGGGTTAGGGGGCAGAGGAGGCGGGGCTGAAGCCAGATTAAAAGCACTTCTGGACGGATTGGAGCCTAATGCTGTAGCGTTAAAGTGTCCCTATAAGGAAATCTCTCCCTCTCCTTACTTTCTTTCAATGTGCACTCACTCAGAGGTTTAATCTCCGGAACTGAGATTTGTCTTAAGAAAGAAAACAAGCATACAGTCTGTTGTCACCGCATGTCTGTGAAACATTCTTAATATTAATGCACTTTAATGTTATAAGTGTCAGACCATTTTAATTCATTCATTATTAAATATTCATACAGTGTACAGTTAGCTTTCAAAGGATGCAGAAATACTAAAAAAAAGGAGTGAAGAAAGAAAGTGGGTAATAAATATGGAGTGTGAATATTGTTTTAGGTATGCTAGCCTTGTACCTGCACTTGGTGTCATTTAATTAGCTCCACTTACTGTCTAGGTGCACCATATAGTTCAGACTTGTCTTTGTTTTTGTCCTTGTTACCCTTTCATCATTGGTCAGGACCCCTGAGCAGGTAATATTTGAATGGTGGGTCATTCTCAGCACTGCAGTGGTAATCCTTTGGCGGTCCTAATAGAACTAGTTAACTACGTGTGCCTACATGGGAACTGGAGCTAAAGGACAATCTCAACAATGCAGTGTTGAGAATGACCATCCAAATAATACGTGCTCAGGGGTCCTGACCAATGACCTTTTTAATGACTGTTCTAAGACAGTCATATACTCTTGTCCTGCATGATGTTTAACAGTTTATTCTACCTGTCTTATTATTTAAACAAGTTAAAAGTCTCTAAATTTCATTGCCCCTTTCTTTCGTTCTCTCTCTCTCTCTCTCACTAAAGAAGCTGAAAGCTACTACACAAAGTTTAGAACAGTTTACCAGCTAATTACTCCATTTCAACTGGAACTAGACTCTTTTGTTTCGTATTTTGTTTTCATATATATTCATCTCTTTACTTAACTTTGGTCTTCTTTTTTTTCTTTCTCTACTTTCATCCTATTTTCCCTTCTGTATCTGTACTCTCTCTGTATCCTTCACTCTCTCTCCCCTCTGTTGTAGGTGAGGGAGATGGCTGCTACCACTCTGAGTGGGTTCCTGCAGTGTAATTTTCTGTCGATGGATGAACACATGCAGGCTCATTTTGAGACCCTCAGTAAGACCCGGCTGCCAAAGCGCAGAAGGAGGGAACTTGGCTCAGTGGTGGACACTATTCCCTCTGCTGGTACACATAATACAAACCGACACACACATACACAGGCACATGCAGACACATAAGTTACTATGTGTTATTAACCTTAGCCATAATGTCCTTTATGTGCTCTTTTCCCCATAAATGTCACAAGTTGCCATGACATTTGATTACCACAGTCCTAGTCTTTAGCAAACCCTTATAGAGTTTAAAACTTTTATACTTTTTAATAGACCAAATTCCTGTACAGGTAGGCCAGCATTGTCAAACTATGATTATGTCATATGATTGCACTGGACTCAATTCTACGGAAAATATGTTTTTATAAAAATAAATGTTTTTCTCCTGAATAAAATCACACTTTAGCTAAACAAACTGAATGAGTAATTAGAATTAGATGAGCTAATTAGTTTGCTTGATGTGGCAACAACAATGACAGCAAGTAGTAAAGTAGTAAAAGTATTTGTAATAGTAAACAAAGTATTTTGCTTGGTTTATACAACATTTTTTAAAGCTACTGCACATATACACTGTATGGCATATATGTCTTAACAGCTCATTTAAAAGACCACTGCTTTTAATTTAATCAAATTACAGCCTTTTGATAAACTCCCACTTCCTTTCAGTTTTTTTCTCTCTGTCAGTAATAAGTACCAAACTACAGTAAACCTTGTTGGTCCTCACTGGTCAAAACCTCAGAAGGTCTCAGTGGGGTAATGCCTACTTGAACCCAAATACAATATTTCTTATTTTATTCGACCTGGCTGGCCTGTATTGCACTCTAGTGTGCTCGACAGGTGGGAATGGGTAAAACAAAACTGCTATATGCTTAATAGGTGACTATATTTTGACTATTGAATCCAAACTTTGGGACACTGTTTTAGAACGTTTTAGTATTGTAATAGCTTTTCTCTCATTGCTTGTCACCTGATGTTCTTCAGAGAAGCCTAATGACTGTATAATGGATGTTGTTACTTTTATTCATTAGTTATCTGTGTCCACTTCTCTGTACGTGTGTGTGTGTGTGTGTGTGTGTGTGTGTGTGTGTGTGTGTTCAGATCTGGTGAGACGGCATGCTGGAGTTTTAGGTCTGAGTGCATGTGTCCTCTCCAGCCCATATGATGTGCCCACATGGATGCCCCAGATCCTTATGGACCTCAGCGCTCATCTGAATGACACACAGCCCATCGAGGTATTGTACACTTGCACAGTACAATAAAATTAATATCACCAGTGTTTTTTTTATTTTTATGTTGAAAAAAAAACAAGCCAACTGCATGCATAAATCATTACACACTCAGTCCTCACTAATTTGTTAAATGATCTCGAATTAACTTGCTTATATGCTTCCTGACGTGTATGAGATACTATTTAAATCTATGTGTGTTGTATATCTTGAATATAGTTAGTCTTATCAGGCTTTTAATTGTTTCAGTTATTTATACTACTGGCCGGTTTGCACAGACAAATTTATTATTTTTAACAAACATCTACTTAAACATCTGTAGAAACATTTTCATGGTTTTTTGAGTTCATACTGAGAAACTTGGTAAACTGAACTGAAAATTCTACCCAAAATGTCTTCTTTATGATGCAATACCTTGGCCCTTCTTTTGTAAAAGCATGTCAAAATAAAAGTCCTTCTTTAATTGGTTGAATACTTTCAAACTAACATATAATCATACCAAACTATTCTATTTAGATTTTTTCATAACTAAATTACCGTTTTAATTCATTATTGTATATAATGTATATGGTTGGATGGTTACACCACATTTTAGATAAAAAAATGAGTATCAAGGAAGTATCAAGCTTACAATTGTTGTTTGGGGGAAAAACATCAAGTTCTGTGAAATTCTTGGGCCGTCTTGAATGCACTGCTTTCTATCCACAGATTTTCGATGATGTTTAGGTTAGAGGATTTAAAATCATTGCTAGTGTCTTTTGAGGTAGGATCATTACAAGCAAACCTCTTTTCTTCTTTAGTTTTTAACTTAACAGTTAATAGGCCGGAGTTATTTTCAGGAAATTCTGCGCTTTTTTTCTCCAAACATCTTTGATCTTAGCAGCAAAAGGTGTGTTTTAGCTTCATCAATCCACAGAATGCATGCGTCATGCTTGTTTAGATGATCCTTTGTAAACTTGACTTTTGCGGTAGGGATGCAGAAATGGTTCATATTTGTGCAGCTATCACTAAACAGTAGACGAGTGCACCACCACTCTAGAGTCTTCCTAAAGGTTTTTACAGTAAATCAACAGTTGCATTTCTAGTAATCCTATGAGCAAATCTCTTCAAAAGTTTACTTGGTAATGAACACACATTTTTGTTAACTGCTGTTACTTAGGTACATTATGAAGTAAGGAATGGTTACCTGAAATTTTTTATCTTATTATCTTATCTTATTGTATCTTATTTAAAATGCTAGGGTTAGAGGAGCCCATGGTTGCTGATTGTTGGCTGCTGATTGATTGTTGGCTGCTGATTGTCTGCTGATATATTTATAAAGCTTTGAAATTCTGTCTTTTTCTAATAAAGGCTTCAACAAGCCCAAACAAACTAACTTGGTAAAAAGGGTGGCCAAACTGTTGTGTATATATATATATATATATATATATACATACAAAAACAAAAAGGTTTACATTTTTGTAAATAATAAAAACAAATACAATTTATTTAAAAAATTTTAATGAAATTAAGAAACATTTTGCACTTTTTCTGTAAAAAAAACATTCAAATAAAAAAAAAATCATTATTCAAAACTTTAATTTTTTTATAGATAGTTGTGTTGAAAATGTTTTTTCTGCATTCAGTATTATGTTCACTGAGAATACATCCTTGTTTGCAATAACAACTTTGCAGATGACCGTGAAGAAGACCCTCTCAGACTTCCGCCGCACTCACCATGATAACTGGCAGGAACACAAGCAACAGTTCACTGATGACCAGCTTCTAGTGCTCACTGACCTGCTGGTTTCACCTTGCTACTACGCCTAACCTCAGGTGGACTGAAGTGAGTATGCACTGTGTTTAAACCAGTGAAACACATTAATATGCCACCACTATATAAATGCCTCTGCTGTGCTGAGCATGGTTCACTACCTAGATAGGTGGTTAGTGGTGGGCATATGACAATAATGACAAAACCACAATACTGCAGTCATACAGTGCCTTCCACAAGGTTGTCATGTGGTGTATCAGTCATATTTAAATAATATTGACTGTCTGTGCTATTTTAGGCCTGCCTGTTGTGTCTTCCATTAAAACATTCACACCGTTGCTCCAAATTTCTTGAGGCTTTTTTAAAATTAAAATTTCAGTCCTACCTGAAACAATTACAGTGCATGTACAAGCATTTGAATGTGACTGGTACATCACTTATAATGGAACATGTGAATAAAATTTAGATTAAATAAAGCTTATTTCACAATCCATTGTTTGAGAATAAATTATAATCAACAAAACGGGGGAGCTGGTGATTTAACGAGAAATACTGCAGAAAAATACTTAACTGCAACATTTATAGTTTGTCTACACAGTGTATTGGTACATTTATATTTTACTATGAAAGTAAATTATGTTATTGCTTTTGTTTTTCTCCTGCTTTAGAAGATCAGACAACTCTTCAGTGGAGACGTCCAGGTTCCCGTGGAATGGGAATGTTTGAACATTCACTGTTCACAAATATGTTCACTGTTTATGAATTGTAGTTTGCACAGAAAGAAGTTGCTTCTAAAAAACTGACTGAAATGGGGAGTAATTTTATAGCACAGATTTTTTATATACTTAATATTTAAGATTTAACCGTTAGCAGAGATGACTGGCTTGCAGTATGTAATATTCCTGTACAGATTCATTTTTCTGCTTACGGGGAGCGGGTGTGTGTGTGGGGGTGGGTGCGTGTTTGTGTGTGTGTGTGTGTTGACTTTGAAATTCTTCTTTTAATGATGTTTTTTGCATTGCTTTGCAGAAAAAACCACATTGGAAATCAGTGTTGTACTGTGCAAAAATCTAACTTCTTCATTTATTTAATTTGCAGTCAGAACATTCTTGTTCATAAGTAATGTCCTTATTTTATAGATACTTTAAGAAGATTGTATATTTAGGGGAAGGGGAAAGTCTAAGAAAAGTAAGTTGAAGAGCAAGAGCTTAAAAATTCTAAAGGCAGAAAAAAGGGATACACAATGAAAACAGTATTTAAAGCCTTGATCTTTAAGAGACTTTTCCAAATGAAACATAGACACAGACAATGTTCCAGAGCCCAGATGACAACATTTGAAATGACTTTATTTAAAAAAACTGAAAGCAAGTGAAGAAAATGGAAGTTATAAGGCAAAAGTATTTTTCCCTGTATGAGGTACTTGATGGCCAATTTACTATAAAGTAGAATAAATGAAGAGAGCTGTCTGACTTTTGCACAGTACTGTATGTATTTGAATGTATTTTTTGAAATGGTACTTGTACTTGTTTCATGTATATGACATGAAAGTACAACATCTATATATTTATATATTTTAGATGCATATATTTATTACCATGGTAGGCATAAACAAGACCCACGTACCATTTTGAAACATTTTGAAACCATCATTATATGTTACCACAACCTTTAAACACGGAAGCCCAGCATCCTGTCAAAAAAGAATGTGGTTTTAGGTAAACTGTTTTTCAGCCTTGTTTTTTAACCTAGTCTTTATGCACACCCATTGTAGTTCACACATGATTAACATGGACAATTCTTTTGATGCTGTTTCTTACTTGGAAAAGAAAAAAGCAGACCACTTACACACTTGCTTTAGCATCTGTCAATTGGTTTTATTACAAGAGTGCTTTAGGCTAAAGGGGATTGTTTTATTTCAAAATGTCTCTAGAGTGGTTTAATGTGAAATAAAAATAATGTGAGAGAAAAGGTTTTAAACAAGGAGTTCCCGGGCCTAAGACGTTTGCACAGTAGTGTATATGCATGTAATAACTTTGTAAGAGGGCTTTTAAAGGCATTGGTGGCAAAGGTATCAAAATAATTGTCCGTGGCATGTCAGGCTTCGGATGTGGTTGATAGAGATTAAATTGAAATTACTTGCGAATTGCTTTAAGGCTTCAATCAAGATGTTTTGCACAGTTCAACTAGTCAAAGTCATGTATACAGACTATGCTGGAATGTATTTGGAATGCCAAGTCCAATGGTGCTGCTTTAGTAATCTGACATTAAAGGTTTTCTACTGGTGCTACTAAAAATGTCTACAAAGCGAAGTCATTATTATTACAGTATTGATATATATTGATATTGGGCACAATATCTGCCACCAAGTCATTCTCTCCAAATTATAATTAAATCACAATCATGACCAACTAATACTCTCCAGGAAAAGTATACTGCCATTATATCTGCCCATTGCACATATCTGTTTGCAGCTCTGAGCCCCAACTTGTTTATTGTAGTGCCAAATCTCTGCAGTGTTTTATTTCTTTATTCATTTACTGTTTTTTTACCAAAGACAGCATTTACCTGCTATTTGAAGGAATGCCAAAAGCTGTGTTGTTTGTTTGTAATAAAGCATAGCATGCAGGCTTGTGTGTTTCAGTTTACATTCTCTGTATACAAAAGACCTCTCTGCATGTGTTTAAAAAGGAATTCTTCACATTTTTATATGTTCACAAGTTCTGCGTAGAGTGGTTTGATGTGCATTGGTTAATTGTAGAGAAACTTTGGACCAACTTTGGTTTATCTTCTGTAGTGGTAAAATGAACAGGGGAGAATGAAACACCGACCAATGTCTCTTAATAGCAGTCAAAGCTACAATATGTAGTGTGTTTATAATGATAAAATGATAAATATAAAAAAACTAACTGGGCATTGTTCTGCTCTACACATGCCCTGCCTACACCATTAATATCTTAAATTTATTAAAAACCTTGTTTGGGCAGTGCATTCAGAACTAACAATTAATGTTATATTTTTCTTCAAATGCTTCAAATGTCTGGCTTTTGTCCTCACTACTGTTCTGGTGGGAGTGTATGGAAGTTGATCCCAAAAAGTTAATTCTCAGATTCCAGGCAACTTATTTCAAACAATTTGTAGGAAAAATGCATCGTTCTTGAATGCATGCATTAGTAGATTAAGCATGTTTTACTTGGGACAGAATGGAAGAAAAATTGTAACAAATCACAGGTTACCACGTACAGGGGTGACCACGGCATCAGGACAAGTAACAGAAATCCCTAGTAAGTCGGCCAAATCATTAATTTAACTAGGGGCATGACTTATTAAAGGAGCAGTATGTAAAATGATGTAATCCATATGTAAGTATGTATGTTTAAGTTAAAGTATTTTCACAATTAACTAAAATGAACAGAAATGTAAAGATTTTTTAAAAGTATGCTAAAGACGTCGATGTATCTAGTTGCAAGGATATATACTGAAGTTAGCATGCTAGCCATCTAGCCCTGCCCTGTGCTGTTTTGTAAAACCTAAAAGATAAGTCGCTGTAATGTTGAGCTTGCCACAAAATTAAATGAAGAGGAAGATACAACACACAGTGATGACGAAGAAAACTCCTGCTGAAGACTCACGCTGGTAAGCAAATGAGAGTAACCAGGAGTCGTGAGTGTGGAGTAACGGATGAGGTGGCAGCACATAAAAGTGTGTTCACGTGAATAAAGTGTTTTATCTACTATGTGGAATCTATATGTTTGTTTTATTTAAAATTGGAGTCGACTCCACACCTGCTGGGATCGAACAGCTTTACCTTTTTTAACGACGGGTATTCCGGCTCTTTTTCGTGAGTCGGATCAATTGGCTCAACTCATCCATAAAAGAGTCGGCTCTTCGTTCTTCTGCACTCTTCCGTTTTTCCCGCCATTGATTTTTGCATTTTCTTATAACGATATTATGAGAAGTCATTATATCTACCCATTTGTTTTCTTATTCACCGCAAATAAGAAGAAAAATAGCTCCCCAAATGAAAGTCGGCTCCCAACGATAAACCAAAAGAACCGGATCAAGGAGCCGACTCGTTCGTGAACGACAGATCTCCGCTAGCTGCTTTCTGTGCAATGACAACAGCTTTCCTCGCGCATGACTACAAGACCTACGTGAACCGCGTTAGATTAGCCTATTTTTCACCGCTTTCACTGATTTGACTGCCGCTTACTCCGTGTCTTCTGTAAAACCTTTTCGTCTGGCTCCTCCCTCACTACCGAGGATGCTTCGCTAGGGCTGAACCGAATCTCAGCGGAGGGAGAAAGACGAGGCAAAAAAACGCCTCCTTGGTTTTATCACGGCATCAACAGGCATCAACCTTTCCGCTCCTGTCGGCTAATTCTACCAATTAATTTTACTGAAACGCCTGTTGTCGTGTGATATACATGCAAACATGGAAAACAGAACCAAAAGCGGGACAGTCGCAGGAGAGCAGGGTAAGGACGCATCCTCTTGTTTTTGTCTGTGCTGAGCTGAGCCGTGCTGGTTGAATATCTACATACTTTATAGGAGATTTTATTTGGCTATGATTGGTTGCATGTCTTACTGTCCACATGTTATGCAATGGACTTTTATTTCTGAGCCTATGAGCCTGGTATTCTTGTCAGAAATGTAGGGGTGTGTGTGTGTGTGTGTGTGTGTGTGTGTGTGTGTGTGTGTGTGGAGGGGGGGTTGCTTGATTCGATTCGATTTAAATGCCTCATACGTATCTATCTATATGGGCGCTGTGCATGCCTAGCTAGAAGACAGCACCTCCGAAACACGGCATGTTGAAGTACATTTACAATACCTGCAGCGCCGTGTGAATATTGCACTCGCATCTATATATTAATACGAGCGAGCATATATGAATATATATCCCTGCTCAAAGGTTCAACCCACACAAGCTGTTGCTTTTGTAGGTATGGTCTAAGATGGACTGGACTAGACGAGAACATTCCTTATGCGGGTCAGCTGGCTTCACTGGCACACTAATAGATGTTACAGTCTCTGAGCCAAGTAGAGTAACCAGTTTGAGCCCAAGCTGTTTTTATCAAGAACGAAAACATTCAACAGTAAAACTCTACATAGTGCAGATTCTGTACTTTTTGAAATAATTAATCAAATACATGAATCTTTACACAGGGAACATTTTACAACATAAAAAGCTTTATAAGCCCTACTGCTAAATAGACCTTCATTTAATACATTTTCCCCTTTTTGTCCTGTAGTGCGCCAGGAGAGCAACCCACTGCTCAGCCTTACCGGACACGGCACAGTGGGCAAAGTAGTAAGGCTGTGACCTTAACCTTCCCTCATGTGTACCACAAACAGCACTGCCTGGCCTTTGGACCTGGCAGATATCGGAAGGCACCAGGGCTTCAACGGCACCTCAGGGCAGAGTCCCACTCCCAGCGGATGGGCCTTGATCCACACAGCTACATTGGCGTCCTGCTCCATGCTCCTCGTCCTCATCTTCTGCCTGGGCTCCTATGGCAACCTGGTGGTGTTCCTGTCCTTCTTTGATCCTGCGTTCCGCAAATTCCGCACCAACTTTGACTTCATGATCCTCAACTTATCCTTCTGCGACCTTTTCATCTGCTGCGTCACCGCGCCCATGTTTGCGCTTGTGCTCTTCTTGGACGCGGGGGACAGTGGAGGCGGTGTTTCCAAGGGCTTCTGCTTCGCCTTCCACCTCACCAGCTCAGGTTTCATCATCATGTCTCTGGAAACAGTGGCCGTCATCGCCCTGCATCGGTTGCGCATGGTGCTGGGCCAGCAGCCGAACCATACTGCCTCCTTCCCTTGCACCTTAGCCCTTACTGCCCTCCTGTGGACCTCTAGTTTCACCCTGGCAGCTCTGGTCACTTTGCGAGCGTATCCTAGGAGCTCTGGCCCTTGCCTGCCTCACTTTGGCCTCACGGGGAACCGGGCCAAGGTGGTCTTGTATGTGTACCTTGCGGATTTTGCCTTTTGCGTTGGTGTGGTGTCCATCTCGTACCTGATGATTGCGCAAGCGTTGCGCAAGAATGCCCAAGTACGAAAGTGTCCCATCATCACTGTAGATGCCACGCGTCCTGCTGCCCCACCACCACCCTTTATTGCTGCTGGTTTTGAGGGGATGCAGTGTGCTGTTCCAGTGCCCTCCCTTTACCGCAACCAAACATACAACAAGCTTCAGCATGTGCAGACGCACCCATTCACAAAGAGGAACAGTGGTGTCCTGGTGCCAGGGGCTGCCGCAGGAGCTACCTGCTGCCAGATAGTGTCCACGGTCAATCTGGCCACAGCCAAAGATTCCAAAGCTGTGGTGACATGTGTGGTAATAGTCATCTCTGTGCTCTTTTGCTGCTTGCCCATGGGTGTGTCTTTGGCGCAGGATGTTTTGTCTCCGGAAAGTGGCTTTGCCCACTACCAGTTTGAACTTTTCGGGTTTGCCCTTATCTTCCTCAAGTCAGGCATAAACCCATTTGTGTACTCTCGGAACAGCGCGGGCCTACGGCGTCGGGTGCTCTGCTGCCTCCAGTGGCTGACACTCAGCTTCCTCTGCTGCAAGCACAAGACCCGCCTCCATGCCATGGGTAAGGGAAGCCTCGAGGTCAACCGCAACAAGTCCTCGCACCATGAGACCAACTCAGCTTATGTGCTGTCTCCTAAGCCGCAGAGACGACTGGTGGACCAGGCCTGCGGACCTAGTCACTCTCGGGACAGCATGCCCAGTCCACGCACCGCGGCTGGACGCAAGCCCCGGCCTCCGAGCACCTCCACACCCATCAACACTCGCATAGAGCCCTATTACAGCATTTACAACAGTAGCCCCTCAGCTGGACCCAGTTCCCCCAACAGCCTACATCCGGTCAATTCTCAGACCACTGCCTTTGCTAAGAGCTACGTGGCCATGCACTACCACACCCACCAGGAGGCACTGCAGGACTTTGACAGTACCTCCGCCAATCAGATCCCCATCCCATCAGTGTGAGAGGCCTGTGCTACCTTTCAGAGCACGGCAGCTTTAGAATGTTAGTGTGCTTGCTTACGATGTGCATATGGGAGCATTAAAGTATTTGCTTGTGGTTTACTAGTGATGTTTTTTTTTCCAAGAGACTGTGCATCATAGCACATCAAGTGGATATTAATTCAGACTATGAAAGTATTTGTTTTAATCCACACAGTGTTATTGTTCCTTGAAGGATATTCTATTTTTACATTAACATTACATTTTTCATAATGTATGACAAAGTGTCTTTTCTTCATTAAAGGAAACTTATCATATTCTTCTGAACTTTTTTTTTTCCCCAGGGTTTTAAACTATGTCAGTGTTTTTTTCAAAACAGATTAAAGAAGGGTAGAAAGTTAGATAACTGCCATAAAGCTTAATCCAGGCATAGCACTGTATACAGTTTACGATACAGTGTGACTTCACATCCTCAGCTCATCGTCTACATTGTGAATTATTATTGTAAAAATTCACTACAAATGTTTAAACGCAGAACTATTGATGGTTAGTGCATTGTATAGTAAACTGAGTTATCGCTGTGGGTTAGAAAGGGAGGAGACCAAAATTATCATGCTCAACTGAAACGTTCATTTCAAGGGCAACCAGTAAAATAGAATTTAAAACAGTGTTTGTACACAGCGGAATTTGACCTCCACATTAACCCATCTGTGCAGTGAAACACCCACATATACACACAGTAGTGGGCACTGAGCACACTTGACCAAAGCAGTGGGCATTCCTATCAACAGCATCCAGGGAGCAGTTGAGGGTAAGGTGCCTTGCTCAAGGAGACCTCAGTCATGTATTGGTCCAGGGGACTGAACCGATTGCGACCTTCCTTTCCAGCCCACGACTGCCCCCAGCAGGCGCAGGCAGTATGTGTTCTGTTCACCACCAAGAAAACTGCTTTATAGAGGTACACAAATCAAATTTCTAAGGCTGCTTATCTATTACTTTTGGTCAAATTGCTGGTTTTATATTTTTTTATTTTGCTTTTTTGAACAAAGTTAGCTGTATGTTAAACAGAGTGACACATGAAACACCAGCATATTTCAGTAGTCACAACATAACTAACAATATTTAGTTATTAATAGGCCAAACTGATCATTTGCATAATTATGCTGTGGCATGATGGAAAAGGTGTAGAAGGTGTATTCAGTTATATTACTGTAGTTCATTTTCTTGACAACATGAAATTGTGACAGATCAGCCAATACTGAAATAATAAACTGCCTAAAGCCTAACTGTGTGGAGCAAAAATCTGGTGATTCCAGAACTTTCTTATTGCATTAGCAACATAGTTTATGTTATCAGTTTTGTGCCTTGTGAAAATGTATGAAAGATAATGCATTTCGAAAATGCTTGAATTTAAGACACTGAAAACTGGAGAAAAGTGTGCTTTCTTTGAGAAAAACATTACACTTTTCCTTTAAGATAATGTGTTTGTGAAGTGTTCTACATTTTATATCTTATTAAATGTTTTGCAAGTGAATTCTATGTCGACCTCCTTATTTTGAAAAGAATTCCAAAATGCCAAATTATGCTTTTGTTAAATGAGGGAGCTCATAAGAATATTTTTTTCTAAAAAAAAAAAGGATTTTTTTTTTTTAATGATTTTGACACTAGGCAGAATCGGACTGTATTACAAAGATGTGTTGCCTTAATGATTAAGACATATTTTGTAGCGATGCTTGTGTGTGGCATTACCATAACCTGTCGTTCCTGTCAAATATCAGTGGTTTGATTATTTTTTTTTTTTGTTTACATAAAACCATAATAAATGACAAACAGCAGCTTTTCGTTTAGTATGCTAAACACTTTATCTACTAGTCTACTCTGCATAAGGGAACCTCCCCAGGAGCATCACCTAAAGCCCTCATCAAATGTACAGAATATAGTTTATAGCATTTAGTTATTATCCACTGGCAGCAAACATCTGAATCATAAGGAACAGCTGCTGGTAAACAACTCAAGCTAGTGTTTTTAATGGTCACCATAGCACACAGCTTGGCAGGAAAATTAGTTGTGTGTTAAAAACACTTTGCAAAAAGGTTTGGCCTAAAATGTATTATTATTATTATTATTAATAATAATAATAATAATAATAATAATAATAATAATAATAATAATAATAATAGTATTATTAAAATCTATTAATAGGGGAGAGGTACACACAAGTTTGTTTTTTAGCAAAAAGTCCCCAATGAAATCTTATTACATTGAATTACAGATATTAAGAAAAATATGTGGAATGGCACCATCATGAAGGTTTTTAAACTTAGAATTTTTATTTATTTTCCTGCAGATGAAGAAGAATGTCAATGTCCCAGTGCTAACTATTTACATGTGAGTTGCAGTTCTAAATAGGAAAACAACATTTTATATCTGGGTATAGCCAGGAATATTTTTTAGACTTAACGCAGCTATTGAATGCAATGTATAAAGGGTCAAATACTGCATTCTGCCTTACTTTAAATATTTTATTTGTCCCAGAACACTTAAAAAAATCAAAACATGTTACTCTTCATTTATTTAGCTCATCATTAACCTTTAGTATATGAGATTTCACTTCTACCAGGTCCTCTCAATACTTATATACATTCTATATATAAAACAATATATTACCCTTCTAATAAAGAAATTAACGACTGCGTTCTATTCAGAAAAAAAAAACACTTCAGTGTGTGACATTTATTGGCAGTCATTTACATGAACCAAAACAAAAAAGAAAATTTTAAACTAATCAGGTGTTGAAACCCTCCAGCAGGTCAATATTTTCCTTGTTTCTTTTAGTCTCCTGAGGGCTTCCAACCACATTCGAGAACAAATGTACTTTATAACAAAGTACAGCACAAGGAGTTCATCCACAGCTCGATCCAAAGTGAGTCTGGGTTCCTAAAGAGACAGTGAGGAATTCCTGTGTTCAGGAACTTCATTGGTGCCATCAACTTCTTGTTTTGGTCTTTGAGCACACTCCTCCTCTTTAGAAATACATGTCACTTCCAAGCTGTTGCCCGTTTCTCCTCTTGTTATTTCTAGCTTGGGAAGGACAGAAGACCATTATCATCAGCAGTGTCCAGAATCTTGCACATTACCGGAGATTCTACCTGTGGGGAAGAAAAACATATGTAAATTGTGAAGGTATGTGGCACATATATAGAATTTGTAATCATAGAAAAAGGGCTCTACATAGAACTAAGCAAACCTTTTTTCACTAGCAGCAACAGTGTTATGTAGAATTGTTTTAAAATGTAATTTGAAGAACCAGGTATATTGTTTATGCTTTACTAAGAGACTTTTCAATACAGGAGCTGAAACTGTTTCTGCATGTTGCTCAGTTTGATCAAGCAGATGAAATGTTTGATGTTTGATTTAAGTTGTGGAGGACAAAAGTGTCTGGTCTCCCTGGCTGTTGCTATGTCAAACACATAGACAACTTAGACTGGTGGAGTAATTTCATGTGATAATGTCACTTTTCACTAGACTTACAAGGTTAATCTTTTTTAGGTGACAGGTTTCTGTTGTATTACATTTGTAGTGCCAGTGCAAAACTAAACATGCAACTTGTATGTATTAGCTCATCAACTCTTAGTTGGGCTGAAAGGAACTTTTTGGTTCTCACCCCTAAAATATATTGGCAGGTCTGTGGCTCCAACAGATATACAGTAACAGCATGAGGAGACTCCGATTCCTTACACCTAGAAGTGATAAACAGTGTTAGTACACATTTACTGGTTAAGGCCTGCTGGCTTAAACATATTCTTTAACAGATTAATGTCCCTTACTTAAGCTTCACAGTGACCTGTCTCGGCTTCCCCGTCAGGTCACAAACATCTCCATGGCCGTAGAAGTGAGAAACAACCCTGTCAGTGCAAAAAGAAAAGAGTAAACATTGTTACACCTGTTGGAAACTGTTTGTAGCTACAACGGTGCTGCAGTAGTATCAAGTGATTTTATACTTTGAAGACTACAAAAGCCCACTGAGAGAAACTTTTGTAAATGTAGAAGAACTAGCTAATATTACTGGTTAGAAAACAAATATTATGTTTGTATTTAGTAGCATAAATCTAAATTGGTGGCTGCATTAGCATCGAAGATTTACTTGTTGTCATAGGGGTGGGGTTAACGGGTTGAGGCTGAGTGCTATAATGCTATGCTACAGAATATGGTTAAGGTTTATTTATTTTTATTTATTTATTTTTATAGTGCTTTTTCACAAAGCAGCTTTACATGTTAAAAGTTTTGACTGAAATATCCCCTTCAAGAACAATTCTACAAGCCACAGATATGCCATAAATGTACATGTAAAAGACATACTTCACTTTCTGTGTTCCATCATCTTTGAGATGATAGGTGCGAGCCACATTCTTCTTGGCCCACTCTAAGTGCTCCTCACGGTTCCAGCTGCCCACCACCACAATATTTTTTCCTTGCTCTTTGTCCTGTGACAACATGGAAACAAGAAAGCCCCAGTTCATTCATCACAGTGCATATAATATTACTATTAAAATATGTTAAAAATTTTTAAAAAGTTGCAGATTAAGCAATACAACAAAAAAGACATCAGAGGAAAAGTGTGATTTGTCCACTGAGGATTGAATGCTGCTCGTAATGGCAAATAAGTCAGTCTCACTAATGGATGGACACTAACGTACAGAATAAGGTGCAAATGCCTAATAACCCCCATTTGACCATGCAATCTCCTGAGCCTATAAAGAGCTTTAAGAGAAACGGGCTTTTCTGTACAGAGTACACTGTAGCTACAGGATATGCTGAGTTGGTCCCACAGGAATAGGTGGAACAAGCCAAAAGAGGGACCTGACTTATTGCGCCTCAAGGAGTCTACTATCCCAAGAAGAACACGGACAGGGTGGTGTTTGACTATGGTGTGATCAAGGTAAGTTCTCGAACTTGAGTGATTGCAAAAGTCCTGATCTTACCATCTCACTAATTGGAGTCCTGCTCAGGTTTAGACTACAACCCATGGCACTTATGGCAGATATCAGATCTATGTTACATATAGTGGGGGTCTCATAAAGAAGACCTTCTAAGCCTTTTGTAGTTTTTCCATTAATTGTAATCAGCTGAACTTCCTACCTTGCTGAAAAAGCTTATTTTATTTATATTATTTAGGTATACAGTTATTTATGCACATGTCTGATGCAACTAAACAGTTCGGCCGGTAGTGATACTAAAACAGTTCGGCCGGTAGTGATACTAAAACGCTCGACCGGTAGGGTATCTAAAACGCTCGACCGGTAGGGTATCTAAAACGCTCGACCGGTAGGGTATCTAAAACGCTCGACCGGTAGGGTATCTAAAACGCTCGACCGGTAGGGTATCTAAAACGCTCGACCGGTAGGGTATCTAAAACGCTCGACCGGTAGGGTATCTAAAACGCTCGACCGGTAGGGTATCTAAAACGCTCGACCGGTAGGGTATCTAAAACGCTCGACCGGTAGGGTATCTAAAACGCTCGACCGGTAGGGTATCTAAAACGCTCGACCGGTAGGGTATCTAAAACGCTCGACCGGTAGGGTATCTAAAACGCTCGACCGGTAGGGTATCTAAAACGCTCGACCGGTAGGGTATCTAAAACGCTCGACCGGTAGGGTATCTAAAACGCTCGACCGGTAGGGTATCTAAAACGCTCGACCGGTAGGGTATCTAAAACGCTCGACCGGTAGGGTATCTAAAACGCTCGACCGGTAGGGTATCTAAAACGCTCGACCGGTAGGGTATCTAAAACGCTCGACCGGTAGGGTATCTAAAACGCTCGACCGGTAGGGTATCTAAAACGCTCGACCGGTAGGGTATCTAAAACGCTCGACCGGTAGGGTATCTAAAACGCTCGACCGGTAGGGTATCTAAAACGCTCGACCGGTAGGGTATCTAAAACGCTCGACCGGTAGGGTATCTAAAAACGCTCGACCGGTAGGGTATCTAAAACGCTCGACCGGTAGGGTATCTAAAACGCTCGACCGGTAGGGTATCTAAAACGCTCGACCGGTAGGGTATCTAAAACGCTCGACCGGTAGGGTATCTAAAACGCTCGACCGGTAGGGTATCTAAAACGCTCGACCGGTAGGGTATCTAAAACGCTCGACCGGTAGGGTATCTAAAACGCTCGACCGGTAGGGTATCTAAAACGCTCGACCGGTAGGGTATCTAAAACGCTCGACCGGTAGGGTATCTAAAACGCTCGACCGGTAGGGTATCTAAAACGCTCGACCGGTAGGGTATCTAAAACGCTCGACCGGTAGGGTATCTAAAACGCTCGACCGGTAGGGTATCTAAAACGCTCGACCGGTAGTGTATCTAAAACGTTTGACCGGTAGTGTATCTAAAACGTTTGACCGGTAGTGTATCTAAAACGTTTGACCGGTAGTGTATCTAAAACGCTTGACCGGTAGTGTATCTAAAACGTTTGACCGGTAGTGTATCTAAAACGTTTGACCGGTAGTGTATCTAAAACGTTTGACCGGTAGTGTATCTAAAACGTTTGACTGGTAGTGATCTAAAACGTTTGACTGGTAGTGATCTAAAACGTTTGACTGGTAGTGTATCTAAAACGTTTGGCTGGTAGTGTACTAAAACGTTTGTCTGGTAGTGTTACTAAAACGTTTGTCTGGTAGTGTACTAAAACGTTTGTCTGGTAGTGTTACTAAAACGTTTGTCTGGTAGTGTTACTAAAACGTTTGGCTGGTAGTATAGAAAGAAAATCCCTGTGCGCTTAATTTTACATAACATGAACTGAACATTTAATGCACACATCATTCATACTGTCCAAAAATTAATTCTTGAGCAAATCAATTTAACCATATCTAGTTCACAGACTCATAGCTGGACTTAACTGTTGCAGGCAATAAGTATTTGGGGGGGGGGGGAATCAAGGAGGTCTAATTATCCACTTACTTTGGGACTGCATGCAAAATTAGGTTCACATGTATGAAGTGATATTATATCATTTTAAGCATTTAATACAACAAAAAAAACAGAAAAAAGAAAATACTTAGGATCTCCTCTTTCGTCTCACCTCATGATACTGATGGACATGCTTTCCATAACAGAATTCATATTTCCACCATCCAACACCCTAAACAGAAGATTACAAGTAGTTAGCAAATTGCCAAGTCTAAGAAGCAGAAACTTTTTATATACAAATAAAGAAGCAATACTATTAGGTATTTGGGGTTTGACAATGTTCCTTTAAACTAAAGTAGACTGGTAGACAATAGTATTATTCAAATTAATACAGTTAAAATTAAGAAATAAATCTCCAGCTCGTATGCTTCTTTTACTTCTTTTCAAACCTTTACATTTTGTAATCTGGTCAAATAGTAGTGTAGTCATTAACCTTATCCTGATGATGGTGAAGTTAGTCAAAAATATCTTTGAATGAAACTTTCTACACTGTGTGAAAGCCTTGTGTTTTGCATTTGTTTATCCCTTGGGTGTCAAGCAGCTGTGTCACAATTGGACTTATGTACGCGATTATGCTTATCAGCATCTTAATGCAAGAATGACAACACTGCTGACATCATAATAACAATAAAAATTGTTCATGCCTAATCACATTCACACAAGATGAAAACTAATTAATAATGTTTGCCATTTAAAGGAAGCTCAACGTAGAGCTGAACCTTAGTTGACATATTCTGATGCATTATGACCTGACCCCATGCAGACAGTATGAGCCGCTCAGGAACTCCTTGATGAGCTGTTCGTCAGTCAGGCGGGAGATGTGGGTAGTGCCTACTGTGACCTGAGCTTGCCCGCCAACAGCCAGGGGCTTGTGCGTAGAAGTATAGGCCTCTTCCCGCACAGGAGATGTGTCTTCCTGAAAGAGAGATATTCTGATAATCTGATAACTCTCAATGCCTCAAACTTGGTTTGGTACATTCGATATGAAATGATATGAGTTTATTTATTCTATTCAGTTATTAAGCCTGCGAGGATTGTTATTCTGATGGACAGTGCACAGAGTAGCATAGCCAGCGTTATTCAGTAAAGCAAAGCTATAAACCAGAACCATGACTTCTTTAAGTTTCTTGAAGAACCCCTCCACACTAGAACTGGCATGGCTTCAATTCTGTACTGCTTTTTCAGGTGAAGTTTGTAGTATTACCTAGATATATTCATCCACACTTACATTTTTGGCAAACAGCAAATGTCTCTCCTGTCTGCCCATAAATCTTCCTAAAAATCTAAATGTTTCCAGAATCATGAATCATTACCAGTGTCAGAGTATAAAACTTATTTTGCGGACTTCAACAAACTTACACCACATGCTATCATCTACGCTCACAGGAGCACAATTTTTTTTGTAACATTGATGAAGCTGGTTTGATAATACAGATCAATAGATTGTTTTATCCCAAGTAACTAGTCCAGCTATCTTTTACAATTTAAGGTAAAGTTTTCACTCACATCGGTTTTCAGGTAACTGTAAAGAAACTGTGCTGGAAACCAAGTTTCCATTTTTTCATTTATATTTGTAGCACAGAAGTACAGTTTCTTTGTACAATAATAAATAAAGACATTAATACAGCTCAAATAATTAAAAAATATTCTTCCCAGGTCAGAAGAATTCGTTCCTATGTGTATTGGACTGCATCATTTCTCACCAGGAAACACTGTGAATGTGAATGTGTATGTCTCCCTAATTCCTCTCACCTCTCTTTCTGTGGCAGGGCTGAAATGTGGCCTAAGCAGCTCCTCCTGCTGCTGGTCCAGCTTTGAAAGACTGTGAGGTCTTAGGGGGGAGCCTGCCAGAGCCTGGCAAAAGATGGCGTTGACTGGGGACGATTTAAACCTAAGAGGAAATTCATTTGTCATGAGCTTGGAAGAAGATATCTGGAAGTAGTTTCAACTGCAGGAAGTTTTAATCTATAGATAATAATAATAATAATAATAATAATAATAAATCAGACTTGCTTAACAAAATGCATGTCTTTTAAGTAGTACATTTTAAATACTAATGAAAAAGTACATTTTCACAAGGTCTTAAAACTGCATTTTTGTTTCTTCAATTCAACCAAAGACATTATAAAGGAGACCTGTCACCACTTGAAATATAAGTGGAAAAGCTTGTAACACTGTCTTTTTTAGGAGAAAATCTTGCCCTTCCACAAAAACAGCCAATCAGCTTAATGGTTACACCTTGAGTGGGAAACGGCTGACGATACTGTGGCATGAGCGAGAAAAGCCCCACTGATTGTGGAGATCTGTGCAAGTACAATGTAACAATCACGCTACCACCATGAGTCTTTTTGTCAGATTTCATCAAATATGTTTCTGAAACAGTAATCTGACCTTTAGTTTCTAGTATTTGGGTCTTTTCCCACATATGGCTAGAAATAACTGCCTAGCAGCACTGAAAAACATATTGTTTACCTTTAAATTAATAAATTACACAAGTACTGCTCAAATTAAGAAATGAAACTGTTTGGTCTTTTGTCTAATTGGTCAGTGTACTGTGTACCTGTACTTGGGATGGGCACATAGCAGTGGGGTCAGGACCACCACCTCATACTCGCAGGTGGTAACCTCAGCGATTGAGAGAATCTCATGCTTGGCCTCTGGGTGGCAGACATACAACACAGAAGTGGAGCGAGGTTTGTTCTGTTTGAGCAGACATGGGGTCCCATTCCCCATCTCCACAGGGTAGTAAGGGGTCAACTGGCCTTCTACATTCTTAGTCAGCACCTGTATTAAACATTTAACAAAGAAAACATCTGGTATTGTTTTATTATCTACTTACAAATGATGTCTTGGTGGTATCATGTAAATGATAAAAAAAACCTAATTAGACACAGTTATACAACAATTTTAAAGACAAACTAAAATCGAACTAAGGACAAACCAACCGGGCCAATATCACAGATAATGCCATTGTGTGTATTATCTTTTGAGTGAAACCAATTTGCAGGTCTCCGCATGTACCAATAGGGCTATCTTTGTTCCAATCACTCGGGTAGTACTGCCCTGAAATGTGGACCAAGGTTCTATAGACTAAATATGTACTTTGGTTTAATTAGACTGCAAAAAAAATACTACTAAAGACTGAAATTGACTTGAGCTCCAATTTAATAAGACTGGCTAGTACCAGTTAAACTATCTTAATTTAAATAAATAAAAAAAGGGTGGTTTCTGGCTTTTTTCTGACAGTGCTGTACTTTCGAGAGGCAAATTATTCAAGCACCTTACGCACCTCATTGACAGCGTCCTCCACTTTGCCAGCTTCAGATTCTGAGGAGCAGAGAGAGCTTATTAAACCAAAGAGAACAGAATATTACTTTGCGAGACAGAACTGAAAAATGCATGTGTGAGAGAAAACATCTTCAACCTGACACATCAGTGGGTTTACTCATGGTCCCCAGGTAGTACTCTTGAATGTTTAACTTCTGCAGACACAACACACACACGTAAGTCTGTATTTTTTATTTTAAGAATATTTCTACTTTTTAAAAGGTTAGAGTTTTGCACATTATTCCAGAAAAATACAATAATAACCCAACGGTTAAACAAACCTGCCCAGTCTCCTTTTCTTCATGGTACTGCCTTACATGTTTACCATGGCATACCTCATAAGTCCAGTAAGACTCAATCTGCAATAAAATAGCCAGAGACCACATTAGTTAGCTAATTATAGTGTAACTGTGTTTGTTAGAAAGAAAAGGGTGGCTATTTGACACTGATGTAAAAACGTACACCAGTTGTCAAACATTTTTAGATAGATAGATAGATAGATAGATAGATAGATAGATAGATAGATATCATCAAACTAAATGTGAAAAGTAATATTTCAAACAGATCTGAATGATCAGGCCTGTGTGGGCATTTCAAAGTACACTGAATTGTCACAGTAACGTAAACAAACCCCAGAGGGTTTTACTATCTTTAAAGCTTTTAATGTATGCCTTAACATATTTGATTACGGGGTAAAAGTACATTAAAACATGAGTTAACCACAGTGGTAAGTGACTAACACAAGTAGGAATATGTCTAATCGCTCAAATACTGTTTTCAACTCTGGCGAGGAGGCAATGACGAGCATTAAATCATTCAAACTATATGAAGACTGCAGAGTAACTACGCTGAACGAATTCTGAACATGCAGCTCTCCAATGGTTAGTTTCATGCATTGCAGACCTGTGTTTCTAAATGCTAGCAAGGACACTCTCCAATAGTCAGTCAGACAAAGAGTGACAGAAGAGACTCTGGTTTTTGTGTGGCACAGTACAGAAAGGAAACAAAAATTCTAGTTTGCATCAATAAAGGGAGGAGGCTGTGTGTGCTCATGAACATGTGGTGTAGCGACACAGAGACTACACTAGCACTAGCAACATTAGCCACAGCAATCAGTAAACAGTCTCTCCAGAGGCTAAATTCTGTTTACACAAACAGCGTTAGTGGTACAGTATAAACAGCACTGATGCTGGCAGAGGGAGCCAAATCAACTCTGCACTGCATATCTGATATCAGGGAAGATCTGAGAGCAGCCAGACACAACCTGAAAGCTGGCATCCGGGCTGCCATGGATGCATTCTTTGAGATTCAACCCCCCATGGATGAAATGGTTCTAAAATTAGGAACTTGCACATAAGACATGAAATAAAGTGAAACTACACTGCAAAACAAACTCTTTCACTATATTTAGAGACAGTGGCAAAGACCTGTCTGGCTATTACTTTTCAAAAGTAACCTTTCTAAACTTTACTGGCACTTATTTTGCTGACATTTATTACAGTAATGTTATCAGTATTATGTGTGCTAACATTAATGTTTGGTGGACCATTATTTCATGCTATATTAGTAGTATTAATAGTAACAATAATAATAACTTCATAACCAACACTAACAATTCATTGTCCATAAACACCAGATCAATAGAGAATAATGTTACACAGACAATGTTCTTTATACTGTTAAATCTTTTTATGTTTACATTCTCTCCTCCCGCTGTCTTTCTTAATTTTCTCTCCTTTTTGTCGTAGAGAGAAAGAAATACATTTTAAATACGCTTAGATACGCTTGTTTCATAAAATTCATTTCATTAAATTCAAACGCAGCAGGGGCAAAATATATTTAGTGAAAACACTGAACCCAGCTAAGGTGAGCTCTGTTGAGAGTGCACCAGACCTGATGATACCCCACGACAGATAACCGGCTGTTTGCCACATTCACAGAGAAATCTCCTGTGCCAGGGTCTACTGTTTTCTTCTGCTTCAAAACCACAAGCATCATACCCATACCAAAGAAATCTAAAGAATTCTATTCCTATGGTTGTACAGAAGGCATTGAAAACTGACCCGCCTATCACTACAGCTGCTTTCCCACCCATACAGGACATTTACAATTACTGAGACACCACACACCCCAGTCACTTTCTGTTTCACCAGCTGCCACCTGGGAACAGATTTCAGAACTTTCAAAAAACACCAGGTTCAAGAACAGATTCTACCTTTGAGCTGTTTTCATGGTCACACTAACAGCACCCCACAAAATCATAAATATAAACATTACTCAAACTATATTCACTATATGTACTGTTCTGTGATATCACATATACACACTTCAACTGAACACTAACATTCATGCCACTGTTTACAGAAGATATTACTGCACCCATTATGCTGATTTTGGGTTGATTACCTCTAAAAATTGCTACACATATTTTGGAAAGACATATGTATACACACCCTCTGCACAAATTTTAGGTATGAACACTGTCCGTCATCCTTCTAGTACATGTGCATTCATGCTCTTAACAACCAGATGGTTTTGGAGCAGCGGCACATGCATAGCAAAAACATCGCAGGTTTCCATTATGAGATTCACAAGAATCATGTAAGTGTAAGTGTAAGTATAATCCAGACACACATTTAGAGTGATCCACACTAGTGACCATTCAGCATTACACTAGAGCTGTGTACATATACTCTGTTTTATTAGGATGAAAAGTTGTTCACTGTGATCAAATCGCACAGAATGGATGTTAAAATTATAAAGGAATGTTAAACTGGAATGTGACATTTACCCTGTATGAACAGCTGCTCTGTTTGAATAGCGGTGCAAGCAGCACAGCTGGGCCATCACCCATATAGTCCTTCTCCTCATCCTGACAAAGATATTAATGAAAAATAAAAACTATGTACAACACATTATAAAGCCATGTCAAACACAACCGTAACAAGCATTACCTCATCCCCACTGGCTAGAGAAGGTAATAAGCACTTGTATTTCTCCTTCTCTGCAGTTGTCATAATAAGGAAGTCATCTTCTTTATAAAGACCTCCAGACGTTGGCTGTGGATGACAAGGGTGATTACGAATCAGTATGTGATTTCAGTGTGTTTGCATTATGTTAGGATATGATATGTGTCATTTTACGGAGTACTACAGTTCGAAGCGTTGGTAAATGATAATTCTGATATAGAAACTGGTGATACTGGATATTTAGTGGATTTTCGCCTTTCGCCCCTGCTATAGCTCACAAACAACCCCCTAACCCCTGCGGTACTGTTCAAAACCATTCAGAGAAATAAGGAGCCTGCCTGTGTTATTTGTAGAAAGACTTGAGATGTACAGAAACACACAGATTATGTCCAAATCTGCTACTTTTACAAAGCAGTGCAAAACAATGCAGTCATACATATACGGAGTTAACTGAAACCTCCTAAAACCTCCCAAAACTTGTCTTACCAAACTGCTGGTTGAAGTATGCTTCTCAAATGAGTTTCTGTACACTACAAGTGATTTTAGATCTGTATGTCATTTGGAATTTTCAAAGTAGTAATTTAATGCTAATAAAAATGAACGAAAATTCAAACAAAGCATGTCTTACCAAACAAAGACTTGTAGTATGTTTGTGAGATGGTCTCTGTACACTACAAATGATTTTACATCTGTGCATTATATTGATGTATGATGTAAAGATAGTAATTTCCCAAGTCATATCTTATGAAAAATAAATATTGTAATATACTCATCAGTTGTGTCTCTGTATACTACAAGCAATTTGCAATCTGTACATCATGTGAATACCTCACAGTAGTTATTTATCACATTTTATTAATTAACTAAAAATCAACCAAAGCATAACATAACAAAGTAAAAATTGTAGCATGTTTGTAAGATGTGTTTAATAAATTACAAGTGATTATTTTGTTTTTTTATTTCTTTGCAGAAGGTTTGTGTGTCTCAGTAACGCTTTAGGAGGTTTTAGTTAAGTCTGCATAATTTTACACAGCTTTGCTAAAGAAGCAGATTTTGACATAATCTGTGTATTTCAGTGTTTATAACTAACACAGAATGTTGTATGTTTTTGATAGAAACCACTTGGAGAAATGGAACTATGATGAAATGTAACGACTGTAGTTTCCCTTTTTTCTAAGAAGTCTTTATACTAGATGTTGGAACACAAGCTTTGAGCATCCAATGTCATTCAAGCCCAGGAGCCAATGTGAGGGGTCTCTGGATGCTTTCGGGCCAGCGGTGTATGTGAAAATGACACACTGTTTATGCAAATGTGTTCAAAATACGGAATACGGAGAGCTGAAGTATGACACGAAATAACATTAGCAGAACATTATCTTAGAGGAAAGCCGGAACTCTCCTCTAAGCGGGGCTGTAACTGGATGTAAATGTTACGTTAACGTTAAAAACTGTTACAAGTTTAATCAGTAAGACGAGTCTGAATCTGTAGTCATGTCCTTACCAAGGTGACATGTTCGCCGGGCCAGTTGATTTTGAAAGGTATTTCATCAGTAAAGACTGGAGAAGCGCCGCGGTGAGCAGACAGTCCGCCACTCAGCAGGAACAGCGCAGCCACACAGGCGGTAAACGAGCCGACCCGGTACATTCCCCCACCTAGACACTACCTGCTCCACCAGCGTTATAGCTTCATGAGACAGCTAGCTGAAGAGGAAAACGTACAGAGAAATCTTAAAGACTCATTTGCATATTTTTGACTTCTCTTCAAACAGACCAGCTAACTCACGAATCCTGCCTAACCATAATAACAGTGACAACAGGAACTGCTTCCACAGCTTGCCACGTCCATGTCCGGTACTGATTCGAAATCTCGCGAGATCCTATTGGGCGATCAGCTACACTCACAGGCGTCAAGTCGGACGGTCGCCATCTGATGTGTTTGCGCTCTTTACAGCTGATGAAGTAGACGTAATAGAAAAATAGTAAAAGGAAAGAAAAGTATTGAGCCTCTTCATGATCTGAAATAATAATTATGAAAAATAAAAAAGTTGAATACTGCATGAAAATGAGCTGTCAGGATACTAGACGTGATGGTATTAGTGTAAATATGAGGTCTTTAAAGAGTTTTAGAGGAGATATATATTTTACAATGAAAAGAGTCAAACGTCAGAGGTGTCCGCGGAGCTTCTGACCAATGAGAATTAAGCTCTGTCGTCATCACGCCGCCCCTCTGCTCGCAGTTAGTGGAGAGCAACTGCAGCTTTTTTTTTTTTTTTTTTTTATGACAAATCTAAATCTTTTGATGCCTCTGGGCAGTCACACTTTGTAATTCTAAATTTAATATTCGCCCCAGAGGGCGCCTGTTAATAAGTCCTGAATAAATTAAGGTGGATAGAGCAAACGGCAATACGTGTTTCCTATATTTCCTTTTTTAATAGAATAATTATTTAACAAATGAAAACTTGTTTATCTCTCCGTCTTGTGTTTGGGCCAATAGAACACTAGCGTTGCTTCTGCTGACGTTGACTGTCTTTCTCCACAAGATGACGCCATTTAACTTTCTAACCGCCCGATATGAGCCAAACACCCGATTTGAACAACGCATGCGTTAAAACATACGTAATTTCCGCTACTAATTTACTGTCGCCGCCTGTCAGCCCGCAGTAGGGTGAGCACGTGTGACAACGAGAGAGTATTTATAAATAAACTATAACATTTATATATTTTTTTTAAAACATAAGTGATTCACACGTCCAATTCACACAATAACATTGCTCCATGGAATTTTGCCAAGTTAAGCAGTCATATACCATAAAACATCGTTACTTAGTGACCTCATGACAACCTTTTTCAGACAAAGTAAATATTGCCACCTTTTGACTTTGTGTGTTTGTTGGGTATACAATGTACAACAATATAATCAGTGAAGGCTCAAAGACACATGCAATCCTCCAAAGATCCATGTAATACAATTTCGAGTCAGATAACATCCGTCAGCATGTAAACAGCTACTACGCATCGACTTTCTACATGAGATTTTCAGTCAGCTATCATTAATAAAGCTAAAAGGAAATGAAAATCTGGCATCAATGTAGTTGCAGATCAATTTTGAGTCTGACAATGACTAACAATAATAGTAGAGTATTGTCACTGTGATAGGCTTTACTCAGCAAACAGGTGAGTGAATGTGCACCAGGTTTATGTAAGGGTAAGATGAATTAACTACCAAATATTTGTCTCTGTAGTAAATCGTTATTCGTCATTTAACTGGTTGTTTCTTTATAGTACAGTCATGTGCTGTAGAATTGTGTATAATCTGGTGATATGGCAACCTAATAACTTTTGTGGCCTATCTATGAAATATGTTTCTTAAAATGAATGTTGTACAAAGACATTTTTGTGGACTATTCTCAGTCCAGCAGGAACACATCACAGACCCCAAGTGATGTGTTCCTCTTCAGAGTTCACACATTGCAAATCTATAGGGCAAGAGGTCTCTTGTGACTCATGCAATGTGCGGACACTGACATGACATATGGACGCAATGTTTTATAATGCAACAACAAACTTTTACTGTGTTGTTTGTAAAACCACATTTTATTTATTGATTTTTTTTTTATCTGTGATTTATTTCTGTTTTTGTGTTGGGGTGGTTCAGAATCATTTAACAAAACACAAATGTGACTAGAACTATTTACACAGTCCAACATATAACACAGAAAAGCTTGTTTTCCTCTTTCACACACATTTTATTATATGTTATATTTTCAGGAAAATAATTGTCTGCATTGAAAAATTATTATATTTGATTGATATTCTACCATTGTAAAGACTAATGCGTTTTTAGATCCTTAACGTGATATCATTTATCTAAGGTAGACATAGTAAAAAGTAAATTGTGAGTTGATAGACATGCAGGAAATTGTGATTTCACAGATGTACCGCAATCCTCAGTCCCATCTTTGTGTTTAGGCTGCCCTACATTCCAGTACCTGAAACAATTCAGAGTCAAACTGAGTCAGCTGACTAGCAAATGTTTGTATAAATGTTGTTTTTATATATGTATCCCAAAATAACATATATACAAATATTTAATAAACAAGTCTTCAAAAGTAGTATGTCAAGAATTAAATTCTCAAGTTCAAATTTATGGTAAATAACTCAATATATCCATAGTACATCAGTGTATAATGGCCTGCCCTTGCTCGATTTGCTCTACCCTTGTCTTAGTTTTTCCCCTTTTGTTTACATTTTCCTCATGTTTTCTTTGTTTGCTCCGCTCCTTTGCCTTGCCCCTCACCTGTATCTGATCTGTTGGCCCTCACTATAATCGCTCCCAAGTGTTCCTGTTTGACATTTTTCATTGGTTGTTGTGTCTTCAGGTTAATTCTAGGAATGACACACAACATGCAGTCAAAGTAGTTCTCAATGGAAGTGAAACAGGCTGTCATTAGACTGAAACAAAGAAGCAATCCATCAGAGAGATAGGTGGAATGTTAAGAGTGGCCACATGGGGTACATACTGGGGAAAAAAGAGAGCACTCAAAAAGGCCTGGACATCCTCAGAAGACATCAGTGGTGGATGATAGCAAAATCCTTTCCCTGGTGAAGAATAATCCCTTTACAACATCCTCCCAAGTGAAGAACACTCTCCAAGAAGTAGGTGTATCAGTATCTAAGTCTACCATAAAGAGAAGACTTCATGAGTGCAGATACAGAGTGTTCACCATAAGCTGCAAACTGTTAACCAGCCTCAAAAATAGAAAGGCCGGATTAGAAAAATCTTTAGATGTTAAAAAAATATCTGAAGAAGCTAGCCCAGTTCTGAAACAGCATTCTTTAGACAGATGAAACTAAGATCAACCTGTATCAGAATGATGGTAAGAAGAAAGTGTGGAGAAGGCTTGGAACAACTCATGATACAAAGCACACCACTTCTTCGCATGGCATGAGTATGCATGGCTTTCAATGGCACAGAGTACGGGGATGGGTGGAGGCGTGATAGCCAGGAAACCTGGGGAGTCTGGCAGAGGTTTTCAGGCGGGCAGGCTAAACAGAATGGGAGGTTAGCAGCAGTGAGTCGTTACCTGAGCTCGGACTGGAGTTTCCAGGCTGTTGTTTCCTGTAAGAGCAGAGGTTGAAGCAGAATTCCCTTAGAGGAATTTAGTTCCAGGCAATAACGTCCTGTAACAGCAGAGATCAATAGCCCTAATGAAAGGTCAGAGTTAGCAAACAGATGCATGGGGTAACACAGAATAGCCAGGCCTGGCTTGGCCGAGCTCGGCGTGGCCCGACTGGCTAAAGCTAGGAGTGGTTTGGCTGGGTAGACCTGGCTGGAACTGGTGTGACTGGGTATAACCTGGTTTAGCTGGGTTTGCGTTGGCTTGACATGGAGTGGCTAGGTTGGTTTGGTTCTGCTTGACTTGACCACTTGGCTTAGCTTGGCATAGTCTATCTTAGCTTATCTTAGCACTACAGAGACAACAAAAGGCTTTGCTTGCACATAGAATGGTACAAACAATACCATGCACTGAGGTGTGGGTGTGAGGGGTATATGTAGGGAGACGGTGATGAGGAGCAGGTGGCTGAAACGAGGGGCAGGTGAAGTGCGTTCTAGGCTACTCAGTATTCTGGGGACAGAGACCTCTGGTGGCCCTGAGCAGGAGTGCTTACAGCACTGAATTGGGTAGGTACAATTCTTTTAGGCTTTGAGACACCAAAAAGTAATTGGGCTCAAATAACAAGCATATTAGATCAAAAGAAATCTTAACAAACACATAATACAACTTTATGTTTCACTTCCTTATCATGTAACCTATTTATGCCTAGTGGCAACAACATAGTGTAGAAATAACGTGGATGGAAATATGTAAATTATATGCCAAATGTTCTTTCACTTCTCTTTACTACCATTTACCTCTTTTTGCTGTTTCTTTCTTACTTTCCTTCTTTCCCTTTATTCAAAAACACTGTGTGTCTTTAATTGTTAAAATAACACCTTTAATAGTTAAAGTGATGGCATGTTTCCACATGTGTGAGAAGTAAGACAATCTTTGGCTGGCATGGACACACATCAATAATATATAATTACCCTTAAACACATACACAGACGCATTAAAGTACAATTCCTCTTTTCAGTGTCCAAAAAGGAAAACCCACATTGAGTTCATACACATAAACGTGCATAAATGAGAATTTCATACACAACTAGGTATTTAGTGTAAAGGACAAATATGCATCCATCACAACAGCAAAAAGAAAACTTTCTTCCCGGGTAAATAGCACAGAGTTCGGGTGACCAGAGTTCTTTCCGTTTGCATGTTCCATGGTCCGCATGGGTTGCTCTAGTTTTCTCTCACAGTCCAAAGTCAGACGAGTTGGATTTGCCAGTTTACCTTTTGGCTGATATAAATCTGGCTGATCTATACTACACTGTTATGTCTCTTATTCATACAAAAGTCTACATCTACCGTAATTGCCAGTAGCATTCATTTCTTAACAAGCATATGTTACTTTATTAATAAAGCAGCTTGATGTTATCCACCCAGAAGTATAGCCAATTATTACATTTATGAACATAGAAATTCAGTCTGCATAGACAAACACTGGCAGCAGAAGAGTTTGTCCTAAAGATCTCAGTGTCTTAATACATGTCACATCCTGCCCTGCTTTTCCTGCCTGTCTGTCTTTGTTCACGTTGGGATGATTATGGATAAGAGCCCTTAGTCACATGTCTCTACGTCTGCCATGTGGTTCTGTTTATGTTTTTGTCATGTGCTCCTTGTCTCCACCCCTCACCTGTTCCCCATCTGTGGTCATCTTGTTAGACTCTGTGTTTATATTTCTTCTCCCGGTTTGCTCCCGGTGTTGTCAGTCGTTTGGTATTCCTGTCTCTCTGTATCCTGCCTTGTTAGTTCTTGTCCTTGTTTATTTCCCATTTTTTTAATTTCCTTTTGGCTTTATGTGCTTCATGTTTTGTTTTTGTTCTTTATTAAAAGTATATTTGGTTTAAAGCCTGCGTGTGTGTCCGCCCTCCGTTTCGCCCTGCCTCCCTTTATCTCCATTTGAAATTTCTGCCCTTCTAGATCTGCCACAGTCAAAGAAGTGCTATTTTTTGTGGATTGGAAGAGTCTAAGAGCCACAACAGCTCAGCCACAAAACAGTAGACCATGCAAAGAAATACAACTCCCTATAGAGTTCCAAGCTTCTGGATGCCACATCAGCAAAAAAAAAACGTGGTACGGGAGCTTCATGAAATGGGTTTCTATGGCCAAGCAGCCACACACACAAGTCTGGGATCGCTATGTGCAAAGCTTGTTGGCTAGGTTGGTGTAATGAATGCTGACATGGCACTTCAGAATAGTGGAAACGTCTTGGGTGTGTTATAATCACACTTTACTGCATGGCAATCTGATGGGTGTCAACAGTTTGGTGGAGGAGAGACATATACATTTCATTTCATGAGTTCTGTGTTGAGGGGCTCCAGTGGCCTGCACAGACCCCTGGGCTCAATCCTACTCCCAAAAATCAGTGCCCAATCTTACAAATGCTCTTTTGATTGAATAAATTGAAACTCTCAAAATAGTGTGGAAAGCCTTCCCAGAAGAGTGGAGGCTGTTGTTTATAACTCCATATAAACGTCCATGGTTTTTGATTCCAACAAGCTCATCTAGATATTATGGTATAATATGGATATAGATATAAACTGTTTGCTTTTACAGAAGTTTTATTTTTTTATAACACTCTTACATTTCACATTCCATGGGGGGGATTTTTTTGGTGGAATTTATTAACCACATATCACTGAAAAAGTAGTAACACCCTAGTAGTACCACCACTGACCAGATACTTTTAGGTGGTGGACCATTCTTAGCATGTCATGCTACTGTGTATTGCACAGTGTTATTGTATCAGATGCAACACCCCTGCTAGAGATTCAAAATACTGTGTATTCTTGCTGTCTATCAACATTAGTATATTTTTAGCTGTGCAGTTATGGACTGTACATTGTACATTGTACTGTACTGTACATTGTTATGGACATTGGTTCAAATGTGAACGGTATTAAACCATATCAACAACAGATAACCTAAGCAAATGGGGCATGTAAATAACTACAAATGTCATTTGGTCTTAGGATGCCTTGGCCATGACGAGAATGCTCATGAGGAAGACCATGATGAAGAAGACCCACATAAAGAACCTGTCCATTACCTTGGCTATCTTTTTCCACTCTGCCCCCTTGGCCTGGTGCGACCTCTGCTCCCTGAAGCAGTTGGCAATATAATCGATGTTGCGCACCACTTTTTGATGCTGGCCGCACACACAAGTGTACCTAGCTGCATCAGCTCCTTTACCATAGTCTTCCATTCCGTATGGTTTGCTGTACCCGTCGTCATGGTGATAGCTGTGGCCACTGGGGTAGCCATTACCATGTTCATAAGAATACACGTTGAGTTTTTCCGGAATGGAGAGATCGCTTTGTTTCAGTTTCTCTTCACTCCGGTGTATGGGATGTACAGCATTACCATCCCGTCCAATGTGGTGTATGTACTTGGGCCGGTGTGTTTTCTGTCTTGATGAAAACTGTGGCGGTGTACACACCCTTGCATGGTGCCCATGTGGGCTACTATGTTGGTACCCATTTCCATGGTGATTGCTGACATGCCGACAATCTCTGCCACAATTGCTGTACCTGTTATACTGATCATGGGGTCCATCATCATCCCCAGTGTCACCATAGAAACCACTGTCAAAGTATCCATCTCTCTCTAGGCTGGCCAAAGGGTCCTCGGTGAAGATTGGGCCACGATCGCTTTCAGGGGTAGTGCAGTTTTCCCCCACTTCATACACAAAGAAGATCTTGGACATGTAGTCAATGATCAGGACTTTGGCCCATTGGGGCACTGGTTTGGCCTCGGCACCACAGAAGTGAATGTTCATAATAAAGATCGTCAGAGAGGTGGAGGCTGTGATCATCGTCATTGTCGCTATGTAGTATTTACCTACAGAAGAATTGAAGAATCAGCAAATTAATATATCCATAATCATCCTATTTAAATCCAAGTTAAAACAATAGTACAGACTTTTTAGTACAGACAGTCAAATTTAACACATGTGTACTTGATCAGTCAAAACATGTTTGGAGTCCAAAACTTGCTTCTTTAGATATGCACAGTAATGCCTGACTCTCTTTCGCCCTTTAACATGGCCAAGAACTGCCTACTAGTACTGGAAAATTAAATTCAACTAACATGATTAATGTCCAGCCTGCTGACATACAGAAGGAGGCAATCTTGAAAACAGATCCTCTCAAAACACAGAAGTTTAAAATTGTTGTCAATGGCTGAGACTACTGTGCACTTGGCTAAACTTAAATGAAAACTTAATATAAAACTTTGATTTACCTCCCACCAGTGCAAAACAATACACACAAGTGAAGCTAGCCATCCAAAATGCAACTGGTAGAATCCTGTGTGGCCATGTTAAGACACTAAACATATTGGACTTTTACGCTTGGGCGGAGCGTCTATGGCTAAGACTACACAGGCTAATGTAGCTTATGTATAGATATATTTTTATAAATAATGTTGCACAGTGTCATATGGCTAAGATACTTTGCATTGCTACAATGAAGTTTATAACTTCATATAAAACACGGTCTGAGGCAAAAGTTATGTGTAATATGTGAATCTATAAAGATGCAAATTGTGGACATCAAAACCTGATAATTTATGGCTAAATTATCATTTTAATCAAATAGGCCTGGTTTGGATGGAGTTTTGTGGTCATGACTTTAGGTCAGTGCTCAGTGGTCACTTCTCTGGAAAATGGAGGACCTTCTGTGGAGTATTGCTGCTACATTGTGAGCCCTGAATCCAATAGTGGCTTGCCAGCATTTCTCTTAAGCTGTAGCTTCACTAACTTAACTAAGCTAAAGCATTCTTAGCTACGCTGGCCAGTTTACCCTATACAAGCCTCTTCATACCCAGATAGATTATACAGGAAAACAGGGGACCTTCCACTGTTTTTTGCTGCTGCACTGTAAGCCTTAGCCGCTGTTCAGCTTGCCAGTTCTTCATTATAGCGCTAAGGTGCAATCAGCCAGTCTCTCTGCTCTAGCCCCTGTGGGCTGTGTATGCCAGGTCAGTGCCTTGCAGCTACATTTCACACAGCAAGCCCTGGGCATGTTTTCAGTACCTTCACCAGACATCACCCCAAATGTTCTACTGCTAGAAAAAAATACTTGTGAATTATGGGTTGATTTAGGCATGCTGCTTGTACAGTGCTTACGGTAATGTATACGCTTCCATTACTTGTTGACTGCACCAGTAAGATTAGGGACTTTGATTTAATTACACTGCGTATGTCAAAACAATAGGTGGTGTTTTTAATGAAAGATTATTTTTAGCAGTTTAGAAGTAGAGCACCTCACATGCACATTTAGTATAATGCAACAATATATTATTATAATAGTAATATATTAGTATAATAGCTATTTGTTAAAACAACATTTCTATTAAAATCCATTTCCATTTAGATACAGTATGCAAATATGATCATCCAGAATGTCTCTCTCTGAGAGAAAAGTTCTAAGACACTTTAAATAAATTCCAAAAAAGGTCTTGAGGAATTCCAGAAAATAATGTTTTCTATTGTACTTACAATAAAGAAGTGATTATACAGTGAACTGTTCAGGAATATGATGCACAATTTTTTTAGTCAGCTTCCGCTCAATCAGTGTATACATATTTATAGCATGATTACATATTTAATATATAGTTATATTGTTATTTACAGTCACTACACATTCTGTATCAACAGGTTTGAGTCTGCATGCATGACTTTCTCGACTTTTTTAATAATTTCTTCTGTTAAAATGGTTTAAAATGTTTTTTAATTGCCAGAGTTTAGGTTCCCTAAAAAACATAAAAAATCTGGTTTTGTTTAGCCCTACATGACTGATTTGGCAAACTAAGAAGGAGGATCACAGACTTATTTGAATGCTGCTCTCAATGTTATACACAATTATTATATTATATCATATTATATTGTTATAATGCCTTAATGTACACAGCAGATTCCAGGAAGGCACTGTGATCCCATTAGGTAGGGTTAGCTACCATAACATTTTACTTCTACAGTTAAAGAGGGCCATTAATTATCACATGATCATTAGGTCCGACAAGTGGCAAGTAGGAAGCAGTATCTAGCTACACTACAAATAATGCTGTAATAAACTTTCAAAACAAGCACGATTAACAAATTTAGGAAAAAAGCTTAAACTACCTACTTGCAGCAGTAACAATCAATTCATATCATAGAGAACAACACAAAATAGCAGACATATACATATTGCTAACTCTGGTTGGTATTTTGCCAGAGCTGACGTTCACCTACAACAAGTTTAGTTTCACTCAAATCCAGCAGAACCGAGAACAGAGGAAAAAAAATGATCCAAAATGGTCCTTCATTTTTTGCTTGCCTGTCCAAAGTAATATATCATAACACTAACTAGATCATAAGACTACAGTTAGAAAGTTCCACCCCACACTCACCAATGAGTGGCACGCTCTCGGACGGTGGCATGCTCTCGGCCACCATCATCTGAAAGACAGTGAGGGCCAGCAGCACGGTGACCCCCAGAGACACCTTCTCTCCAGAGTCTGCAGGTAGGTAGAAGCCAAGTGGAGCAAGGAAGGAGATAAGGAAGCAGGGAAGTAGCAGGTTGTAGATGTAGAAGGTGGAGCGTCGTTTCAGCAGCACCGTGTACGTGATGTCCGGGTAAGGGTCCGAGCAGCAGCCGTACATGATCACGTTCTTCACAGCCGGCATGCCATGACACTCCCATTCCACATTCTCCACAAAGTCTGAAAGATCACCACCCTCCATCCCACCCATAGTGATGTCCACCTGCAGGGGTTGGGTGAGAGAAAAGCGAGATATTGTTGAGGATGTTGTAACAGCTAAACAATTTTGTCCAATACATTCAACACTCATATGCAGACATTTTGCATGTGGAAGGTTTTGTTTGAAAGGTTTGTTTTATATATTTTTTTATATATTGCAAATTTTATATTCTGCAAATAAACAGTAACTGTGCAAATGCACAAAGTATATGATTAAATCATGTTCTTTGTAAAGGACATTTATTTAACTTATTATTACTGGCGTAGTTTGGAAAAACAAAATAATTGACATTATTCAACAAATCAATCAGCCAAGAGATGTTTGAGGCCAAAAGTTTGCATTATTATTTTTGCACTAAACCTATTAAGCTAACATTGCTATTAACAGAAACTTATATCCCAATAGTTAGCATCATTTAGAATGAGTATCTAGGTCCTCACAGACTTGTCTCAAACATTGCCAAATTGTAAAGTATGTTAAATAGGGGTGCGTCTTTCTGATGCTGTGATGCACTGTTATCTATAAAAATAGACTTTTATGAGGAAAAAAGGGGCAGTTACTTTTTTTCTTTTCTGATACTGGTATTAAAATCTTGAGCATCACGAGTTATCCAATATTTTACATTTAAAAAAAGGTGGGACAGGAGCAAGTTTATCACTGTATTACATCTCTTTTATTTTAAACCATACAAAACTGTATTTTTTTGCCCTTCTTCTGTTCTTAAAGTCTTCAGCTGTGCAACCTCTTTTATTGTTGTATTTTGAGCATAATACTGCATCGTATGCTGTCAGTGGGAAATAGTTCTGGTCTGCAGGCAGGTCAGTCTCACACCCACACTCATTTTGCATAATGTAACTGCTGCACCAATTAAGGTGGAATTGAAATTTTGAGTGAGATACTGACGAACCGGACAGAATCAGTGATGTAGTAAAGGGTAACTTTCAATTCTACAAACATTGACCCAAATTTTTCGCCAGTCAGAGAAAGGAATGATGAACCAGTCAGTGCAGATAATCCGAACAGGTATGTTAGCTTATTTATTAGACAGCTGGTGCCACTTCTAAAGTTTACAGCATCTTTATTGACTCAAATGTAAAGATGTTTATTCATATGCTTATTCATATTAAGAAATTGTAGAATGTAGATTGTGTAATATGGTGACAGTTTTACAACATTTGTGTAGGGAAACTGATAACAATGACAGAGCAGAATGTCCATATCCAAACAAACATGGCAGTTTAAGAGGCTATTGCTATGTTGTGTGCATTTTGCACAGAAAATGTGGATAGATGTGGATAAACTCCACCATCATCATGACCCTCCTTGCAAATATTTTTAAATAACAGGTGAAAAGAACTGGTGCTCATTTCTTAAACCAAAGACTAAAATGGAGATCTCAGTTAATGAGTGACTCCTGCACAGAAAAGAACATTTCCAGAAGAAGAATTGTTAGCCCAAACATTTTGTTGACATTAAAGCATCAGCACTGCTATGAGTGAGTTGACAGCCAGATCACTGGAAGAGTAACCAGCCAAAATGGGACACCTAAACACCAGGGGGACATCTTTCACTCAGCACTAGCAGATTTAACGTTGTTTACTCAGCAACTGGCATATTTAAAGAAGGGGTGATTCATACAATCACTGATTTAATTCAGGTTTTGTGTGGAAGTGGAACGAGACCTGTATCTTTGCCAGAACATAGTTCAGCTGTTGCAGTCCTGAGTACAGGTGAAGTGCTCACATATGTCAAAACAGAGTGGACTATAGAAAATATGTAATAGGTCCACACCAAATGAGGTACACGTGAATGCACTTCATCTCTTGCTAGTTAAATGTCTGGATCACATAAAACTGCATTATCTCAAACCGATGATGTTTATTTGGCCTACTTTTACAATGCTTCTATTTGTAGCTCTCTATTGTTTTACATATTTCACTGAATCTCGCACCACTTCTCCTTATATTTAGGGTTGAGATTTCTGTGTACAGGTTTTGGAGTCACACACACACCAGGCCGTATCTGCTAATTTAAGTCTGTTAGATGAACAGTCACAACATGGTTTGTTTACGACAGTCTTTTAGCAAATTCTAAAAGTTTACTGTTAGCACATCCTATGTTTTACACGGCTCAATCTGTTCAGGAACCTGTCTAATGCCCAGTAGATAATGGTTAACCCTTGTGCTGGGGGCTAGGGTTGGGGTAGTTGGCCAGTGCAGAAATAGGCTACATTGCATGATGAATAATGTTCAATGTGCCCAGAGAATGAAAAAGGTAAAATGTCACTGGCCATAGTAGTCCAGTAATTCTACAGCGTGTATGCTATATACGTGCATTCAGACCAATACATGACACTACGTGCATTTGTATATTAGTTGTTTGGATATTTTCTCAGGTGTTTTACCTGGTTGCCATTGTAGGTCCAGGAGCCAAAGGTGAGGTTGCACTGCTGGCTGTCAAAGGGGAAGTAAGAAACATCCACAACACATGAACTCTTAGTGATGGCAGGTGCATCCCACGTGATCTCGCCTGTATAACGTAATACCACGTTAGTGTCAGGTGGACCTGAGGAGTCTTCTTCATCAGCACTGGGAAAAAGAGAGAGAGAAAGAAAGAGAGAGAGAGAGATAAAGACAGTACAGTTGAATGCAAAAGATTGGACTGCCCATGTCAAATAAGTACACATCGTATACATAAAACACACTTTTGCACATAATTATGCACAATTACTATTTCTAATATACTGGATACATACTGATCAACTCAGTAAAGAATTGCACACTACAGTTTACAGAAACATGCCATATTAATATAGATTCCTGTAGAGGATGCTTTTATTTAGCTTGTGCTGTATGCTGTTTATTTTTAACCTAATAATTCTCTTAACACATGTTTCCTGTCTCTATGAAGTTTCAACTTCTATTGATAGTCTTTTTATTAATTGACATCAGTGAACCACCACAGATGAACCCATCCTTTAGATAGATAGATAGATAGATAGATAGATAGATAGATAGATAGATAGATAGATAGATAGATAGATAAATAGATAGATAAATAGATAGATAGATATGAGTGCAAATGTACAGGACATTATTCTGCTCCATTGTATTATTGGTGTAATTTGTTTTAGAACTGGGTTTTTTTCTGATGTTTTCTAATCTGACATTTCTGTTCCTGAGTGGTTGCATCCTGAGATAATCTCTTTGTTTTTGATTGTAGACTTTAACAATTATACATCAACCTCTTTGGGAATTTCCTTGAATTGGCTAGACGGTGTGACTAGATAGGTTAGTTTTTCTTCACCATGGAAAACATCTCATGCACTTTAGTTCTTTTCTGTGGTCTTTCAGGCCTTTTAGCGTACCACAATTTTAACAAGCTAAAGACTAACAAAAAGTCAGGCAGTACTTCACAGTAGACTACTTGTATAGCCAGATAAAGACATTGTTCACACATTTAATGTAGATTACATTTAAAATTCTTTCAAAATGCTTTGCAAGGCTAACTCAATGATTAATGTATGAGTGTCCCCCTTTCTTCCTTTTTACCACAAGTGGCTACT
Source organism: Megaleporinus macrocephalus (assembly GCA_021613375.1). Lineage (NCBI taxonomy): Eukaryota > Metazoa > Chordata > Actinopteri > Characiformes > Anostomidae > Megaleporinus > Megaleporinus macrocephalus. Next base: position 19,370,923 of record CM038724.1, read on the forward strand.
TGTGGTGAAGTAGAAGTGTGATTGGAAAGTCATAGTGACCAATTCTGCTGGCGAGCAGTTATTTTTTTAGTTCAAAGCAGTTCAAAACAGTTTCCTGTCTTTTATAAACCTGAAACTAAAGCCTGAAATAATGTTTTAAACATATTTGAAATAAAATCCCTATTTGAGATAACACCTGGGGACAATAGTAAATAGTATGTAGCCCTTGGCTCAATGAAAACAAATAAAGCTCAACTCTGTGGTGAGCAGGTAAGGGCTTGTTAAAAAGTGTTCAAGTACCCTATGTGACATGCAGTTTCTGTGCTGCTCATCAGTGAATTTGGACAGGCTAACTTAGTCACACTGTGTAAACATGGAAGACATTCAACATCAGTCAAACTGATGGTTAGCTATGCCAGATTCTGACTGACAGCTGAACTTCACAATTGTCAAGAGCTGCTCAATATTCAGGGGTAAATTACCTCAAGAGTGGCCACATGCATAACTACATTAACATAACAAACATGACACATATAACATTAACATAGTGAATTTCCCACAGTGGAACTAATAAAGGATTATCTTATCTTATTAAATGCATCTTAGCAAACTGGAGTTTTATTGCAGTAGCATTGACATTCCTGCTGAATGCTACGCCATGAATGGCTTTGCAAAAGCAAGGAAGCACTACATTAAAATAGTTCAAGTAGACCTTAATAACAGCCATGCCCTCGCAGTATGCAGCATTCATTTAGTATTGTAAGCATTGTCAGCCTGACTGCATATATAACAACTAGAGATCTACTAAAAACATTTTAAACTACATGCAGTATGTCTCTCTGTTTGTGGCTGCTTGTTTATTTCAATATTGTAGTATTTTGTTTTATTTCATATGTGTTATCATAGTTCTGATATTAGAATGTTAGAAAGTAGGTGGATCCAAACATGTATTGGTACTGCAGGTCAGGAGAGTAAAGTGAATTACTTGTTATAAAGGACGATGTCAGGCCTCCAGACAAGGTCACTCGGGATGCGTATGACCTCCAGGCCATCATACTCCTCCTTATCCCACCGCAAATATGCATCATGCCAGATTTGTCGCACCCATAAATATGTAGTCAGCACCTGGTTTCTCTCATCCTATCAGCAAGAAGACAAGAAATATCAAGATTTTAATTACATGTACAAAAAGGCACTGATACATTAATGTATTAGTCTGAGGTGCACTGATCTATGTTTGACAATTATTGTAATGGTGCACAATTATATACAAATGTCTAGACAAAATTTAATTATTGGGTGGTTTGTTTCATATATATTGTGTATATATGATTTCAATTCCAAAAAATAGTAGGACAATGTGTGCCATTAACGTGGAATGTATCATAGTGAACTGCTAACCATGTAATATCTTTTGTTTATCTTCGGCTCAAAAAATAAATAAGAAATGGAATGGAAATGACCGTTTAGGATATGTGTGCAAATATGACCATATATTAGATTTCAGTGTAGGGATGGGCCAAGCAATGCCCCGTTCCAGGCTCTCACAAATGCATAGTAGTAAGAGTAGCATAAGACAGTAAAGACTGTTAAGGAGAAAATTCTCTTTAACAGTAAAATGTTGCTTTAATGTTGTTTCTGTGATGTTTTGTCTGACATCAGAGTAAAAATAGTCTTTGTCTTAAAGCCATTAGATGTAATCAGTGTCTTTAAGAAAACAAATCCGGTTGGTGAAAAGCCTTTGGTCAAGTCAGTAAATTAATATTTAATTGCAGAAACTCATTTAATGAGAGCTTTAAATAGCACAGCTAAATTCAGCACATTCTGCTAGCTGTGATACTGTGAAGGTAGTTCACTGTTAAAGTAGAAAAGTGCATTTCCTGAAGGAAACGCAGGATGGTTGTGCAGCTTAAGCAGTGCAAGGAATAAGGGATGATTAAACGCCAAAGAGGAGTGTGGATCAGTGTGTTTGGGGACCTGCCCTGAGTGAGTACATGCAGGTTGGTGGCTGTAGGTTTAAAGAAGCCACAATGTTTGGGTGCATTCAAAAAAGAATGGGACTCTATGGGGAATGGAAAAAAAGACAAATAGGCAAGTGCAGAGCAAACCAACCCTGCAGCCGTGGTCAGGAGTTAGGGTTAGGGTTCTGTGATTCATACCAACACTACATAACAAAAGTACTGAAATACACTACAGTGTGCAGTTTCTAACCTATGATGGATTATTATTAATTATAGAAACAGAACATCCATTTTTTACTGACTGATCCATATTTTTGTTTCAATTCTTAAAAGGCTAATGCACACTATCATATTTTTATCAATATGAACAGTATTATAAACATCCCCAATTAACTGATATAGCATGAATAAAATATTAATAAATAACGTTTAAAAAAATAAATGATTTATTTGGTCGTTTTAATTTGTGTACAATCAGAATTTGTATGCTTTTACTTTTTATAATAACACATCCAATGAAAAATGAAATCAGTTGATGCTCAAACAGTTGACAGAGAATGGCCTGATTGGTTCGACCTTACAGAAAAGCTACAGTAACCCAGATAACCACCAAATAATCATGACACACATGTTCCCTCCATGTACCAGTTTTAGCCTAGACAGAATTACATATTTTAGGTGACGGTTGCCAAGCACATGAAATAGTCTTGATGCCTTTGAGGAGTATCAGGTCATCTGAGCACACTTAAAATGGGTTCAAAAGGTTTTTTAGCTAAAACAACATTTCATTCTGTACTCACAAATGTTAACATTTAAATGTTTTAGATGTTTTTTGACGCTTTTTTAAAACGTTTAATTAAGTAAGTGCACTTTAATTACATGTTTAACCTAACATCTGTGTGTTGTCCTCTTACTCAAACTGCCTTCCAATGGGTGTTTATATATTCTTATTCTAAACTATTGGTAGCTTATCTAATGTCAGTCAATGCTGATTGAAGATTTGTGTTGAGCATGTTGAGTTACTAGGTTCTCACCTTCTTATTGTAGTTTTGTGATAACAATGGCTACTTCAGCATTCTGGACTGAACTGTCAGAACTTGATTAGCACAAGATTAGCCAGACTAGTATAAAGTTTGCTAAATTTCCTTTGCTAAGTATCAATCTATCTATCTATCTATCTATCTATCTATCTATCCATCCATCCATCCATCCATCCATCTATCTATCTTAATGTTTTTTATGAAGTATATGTAAAGTACCATACATTTATTATTGTTAGAACCTGGTTTAATGTGGCAAAGGAAGTCTTCCCCCCATATTAAGTATAGTGTTCCTGATAAAGTGCTTGGTGTGTGTATCTATAATTTTAAAAATTTGTCCCCACAAGCACGTATATATCATTAGTATAACATAGCAGCTTTTTATCAAAACTTTTATTTTTTTTAATGTTAGTTTAGCTCAGACTTAATATTTACAACCTGAACTTGATTTAAGCTATCACAGTCATTCTTCTTCCCGCTTTTAAGTGTCCAAAGTGTCCAAGGTGTCCCTCTCCCCTTTGAGCATTTTGGAAAGTTAAACTAGAGGAGGAGTTATCTGAAACTTGAGGGATCACTTGAAGGCTACTGCTACTGCATATAGAGTGTAAACCGGGCATTGGCTTTTGCTTCAGTCATGTGGTTTTTGCAATATAGCCACAGGAACATAGCCCTTACACACACGCCACACCAAAAATACACAATACACCACAAGAAGACCAGACGGATAGTGTGGGTAGTATGTGCATTGTCCTTGACCTCAATATCAGATGAAATATGCTTAGATCTTAAGCTGACAGACATGCTTTTCTTACCAGGTCAGCTGTCTGCGGTTATCACCTTTGCTCTGTGTGTCTGTACTCACCATATCTTTGATCTGTGAGAGTGTAATCTGCAGCGTGACATTGAGAGCCTTGTCGGTGTCCTCTACAGGCCGCAGAGCCTTTGAGTAATTCTCCATCAGATCGTTCAGTAACTTCTGAGCGTAGCGACCCTGAGCACATAACACAGCTGCAGAAGATGGATAGCACAGGAACGGAGAAAAAGAAAAAGTGGACAGTTGAATTTGAAATTTATTTTGATGGCATATTGGAGAGAATATCGTACACAAAAATAATAGAAACACAGAAATATCGTAATTACAGACTGAAGTCCAGAGAGAAGAAATAAAACTATGTTTGTAGATCTTTTAAGCTCAGTTGCTGATTTCCAAAACAAGTAGAACTCAACAGTAAATTAAACAGGTCTTCCCCACTGTTAGTCAAAGCCAGTACAAGCATCTAATTTTTAATAAATAATAAGGGCATCTGATTCCTCACCTGGGCGACCAGGATTCATTCTGTGTGGAGTTTACACATTCTCCCTAAACTGCCTCTAGGTGTGAGTGTGTGTGTGTTTGCGTGTGTATAAATGTGTATGTCTGTGTGTCTGCCCTGTGATGGACCGGCAGCCTGTCCACTGTGTTTCCTGTCTTTTGCGCAATGGGTAGGCTCCAGCACCTCCCACAAACCAGTAAGATAAACAGTTTAGATTATAAATGACTGAATGAATCAACGATAAGTGTTTGGAGGGTTACTTTACAAATATATTGTATTACAGATTACTCGTTACCTCTGAAAACTGTCAATTCCAACCTAATCTGAAAAATTACTTCAACTAAAATAATAATTTAGTTAATGTTGGATTTCTTTTTAGTGTTAAATAACAAAAAACAACAATAGTATTGTGCCTCATAGAAATGGTCACTAATCTTACATTTATTAAAATGGATGAAAGAGCAAAAAGGCTAAAAGAATGTACTGTTAAAGGTTCCATACAGGTGTGTCATGTTTTGACTAATCAGCTATTAGTTGTTTCTACTAGTGGTCATAAAAAATTACACTTGTGCTTGAAGTGGAACTAAAGAAGTGCTGGCACACTCCTTATTCACCTGTTGGTATGTGTATTGGCCGGTATTCACAAAAGTATAACATTCTGAATTTCTACAGTGAATATAATGATACCAGGAAATATCACTATAATAAATTCATAAAGTAATGCTGTTTATAAAACTAGCTAAATAATACTAACACCAGATAAACAGAGTATAATTAAGTAAAAAATTGCTAAATATATATTTATTTTGCTAAATATATTATTTTTGATCAGAGTAAACAGAAAACAATCAAGCTAATAAATACTTTAAGTGAATGCTTGTGGCTGTATTACTTCAGTTGGAAATACATAAATGAGCTAATACATAAATGAGATAATACATAAATGTACACATATAAATGCAAAAACGATGAGAAACTTTAAATGTTACATCAAGTTCATATGGTACAGCTCTTGTTTGCTGATTGAAAGTCTTATACAGCCTATATGGATGAAGTTGAAGTCAACATAACTGCCCCCAAAATTGTCTAGCCCCTAATTTCTGTTAATGCTGCACATTATATGGATCTGGTAACTGGTTGCCATGTAACAAGCGTATTTGCATATTCTGTCCCACACAGCGATCAGATTTCAATCTGACTAACAGGAGGTGCACTTGACTCCCAAGTGTAAATGCATGTGGCTAAAATTTGATTAGGAAACTATTCAGATTCTAGTCACATGAGTCTTAACATTTAGGATTTGGCCCCACTAATACACAGATCAGATCACAGTAAAAAAAAAAACAGATTGGAAGCAGTTCCTATGAACCATTGCAGTAAGAATGCAGATAAACATCAAGCTCTTACTTATTTTCTACACCTGAACATGTTAATTTAATGGAATAAAAATTTCACCATCATGTTTGAAACTCTTCACAAATTCCTTTTCGGCACCAGGATGTAAATGCTGCACCATTTAATGTGGACTGGAAAATTGTAACAATAAAGAGTGAAAAGCAGAACTCATCATTTTGGTTTGGATTTTTTTTCCATTATTGACGTCCATCGGATCTGATGGTGGCCGATCCTGGGGGACGCCCAGCAGTATTCATGTCAAATTAAACAGGGAGTAAAGTTCATTTATATACCGTCAGCTTAGATTACCAATTTTTGTGGCTGATAAACAGAGCATCTATGCTAGCCTCTTCTTCTCATTTAAATAATGCTGCACGTATCTTCAGATGCCTGCATATGCACTAGTGAATAACTGCTACATTAAATAAGAAGGTCAAGATCAAATTCATATGAAATTCAGTGTGACAGTGTGAATCTGGAACCGGCTGACACAGCCCGCAGTGCACTACAATACTTTATTTATTTATGATTAAGAAGAAGATGGACAGCAGTGGCAAGAACTGATAAAAAACTAGATAAAAAAAGCTACTGAAGCAGAAAAAGGCCATATCCAAGCAGCTGTGGAGTGAGAATGCTGACTTTAACTTTTTAGCTACCATTAGTTTGTAGCCTATTAATTGTTATGTATTATGTATGATGTATTATTATGTAACATTTAAGATAAAAGCCTAGCCCTGCCCCGTTTTTGTTTCTGTTTCTGACTTTATTTACTTTTCCTCGTGTGCTGTCCTGCCATGTGTCTTTTGTTGTTGTTTTATATTGTAAATACGTGTGCAATGTTTTTTGCAAGAGTAGCAATTTTAATTAAAGTCTATATTAGTCATTACATTTTTCAAGCTTGAGTTAATTTTGGGAGCAGTTGAATCCACCAAACATAATATTTTGTCAGGTGCATAAGAGGAAGTATATAAGCCTTTAAATCTAAAAAAAAAAATTAAAATATTAAATAAATTACATATGTATTTATATGTATTATCTTTTTGTTTCAGTTGTCAAAGCATTATATTGCTAGTTGTACCATGTATAACAAATACATTTTGATGTTATGTGTACTGCTCTATCAGGACATCATAAAATACAGCAAACGTTTAATTAAGATAATTGTTTGTAGTATAATATATTTTTTTTTGCTATGAGTCTGCCACCTTCTTGGTAAATATAGCAATATATATTAATGTATAAGTCCTCACTATGTCTCTGTTTACATAAAAATAATAAAGACATAAGAGCATATATTTTTAAAGAAATATTCGGATGACAGTCTCACAGCAAATTAGAGTAATTCAGACTGCAAACTCCATGAATACAGCTGAATACAAACTGAATACAGTTACAATACAAAACACAAAGTAACACAAGACAACATCAAATAAACACAGTTATCACTAGTCTCTCAACTTACCTTGTAGCCGTATGCTAATGAGAACAAGAACCCAAATCTTCATCTTTCGTTGCAGGTACTCGAAGAATTTCTCAAGTCTGTGGCTTCTCACTTGTTACATGTTACATGTCTGAGCAACGGACGAGAGAGAAAACACCAGAAAAGTCCTCTCTGAGCTTGAAGCACAGTTAATGGTGCTCTAACTACACAGCATCCACTGCACTGCTAAAGGCTTTAATGACAGTCTCCCTCAGGAACAAGACCTGGGGTATCACATGGCACATGCACACACACATACACACATACACAAAGTACCTGAGGAAACTAGCTGAAACCTTGCACTGCAAACAAGGGAGTGTATTCGTCTGTCGGCCATTTGGAAGGATCCTTTGTTGGTGGGTGTATGTGTGTCCTGACACCTGATCATACAGGGCTCGTGCACATAGGTCATGCGGTTTGAGCATTACACACTCTGAATTTAAAACTCAAGCATGGAGAGTGCACTCTGCTGTAACTTCTTTTCTGACTGTCAGAATGATGAGGGAGGGAGAGCAGTTCAGAGTATAAGCTTTATTGCTGAGCACTCAAAACCTGGACTACACACACCCACAAACAGCTCACACACGTTAGGCAGTGACACGCGTACACACACATTTTAGTCATAGCTTAATTACTAGCTTTTGCCCTTGCCGTGAAAAACGCATGCTAAACGGCTAGCCTTCTAAAAAAATAAAAAACATGCCCTGCCCCCAATCACTTCTCAGTGTCCTGAGAAAGTACACTGTTTATTCATTCATGTAGACTTTTAAGTCCCAACTAGTTTTTCACCAAAAGACAGTATATTCATTTTTGCACTTCAGATTTAAACACTAAATGTAGTGTGTCATACTAACAGTGGGCAATGTTTTATTACATTTCAATTTTGATTTCAGTACAAAAAACATTCATATAAAAATAATACAGCCCTAAAACACACACACACACACACACACACACAAGATTGTTGCACAAATAAAAGAAAGCTCAGTCATTTTTGTACTACTACAAAGTGTAAGGATACACTCAACCCACAGCTGGTTTTTGATTTGGTATTATTGCAATATTTGTAATGCAATATCCCCTCAGTTCCCCTCAGTTCCCTCTCCAATTTAGGCATGTCCAGTACAACCAGGACCAGAGTGCTGTCTTGCTGTTTGGTGCTGATTGCTACATTTGGTGTTTAAACTATGCGACTGCATTACATATTACTATAAATGAAATGGTTATTTTCCATTACGTCACATCTCCATGATGTGGTAAACAGTACTTTAAGTTTTGATACTTTTAATTCTCTTGGCTATGTGTGCTGACATTACATTGATGGAATTTGTACAGGTGAATCAAATTTAGTTAATATAATTAATCAGAGATTAATCAGAGATAATTAACCTGTATCAAAGTTCAATTCAACAAATAGTATGTGTCCAGGAGTTAAGAAGTTTACCACAGTATCATTTTTAGGATTGTCACTGTAATACTATTGCAATACTACACTTGGTATCAACATTAAAGCCAAAAATACCAGAACAGTGCACATATATAAACACTCATAAAATGTCTAAACAACTTTTGAAAGGTAATCTGTGTTTTCTTTCTGATCTTGTTCTTCTGGGTCATCATGTACTTATACAAAGTATGTTATTTTAAAGTCTAACAAATAGCTGCTGTATTTGACCATATTTCCCTTTCCTCCATGTAAACTGTGTGGTCCTAGTCTTGGGTAACACTTCTGCAAGCATTTCCTAACCAATCACAAGGCTGGCGTCTCTTGCCCCGTCCACACAAAATAGTTTCAGAATCTGAGAAATTTCCAAAGCTAAAGCCAATCCACCATATCTAGAAATTATAGTGTTGAACAGAGTGCTGTCAGTCAAGCTGCTCATTAGCCATGCCCACATAGGTTTTGATCAGCATTTTTTTAATCATATTGATAATGTAGGTTTTTCATTCATGCTATGCTTAATGTTTAATATATAGTTTTAATCTCTAATCTTTAGTTTTAAGCTTTAATCACTTCTTAATGTTACTACTACAAGTGATTGCTGAATCATTTAAATATTATTTTATACCAAATGTAATGTGTATTTGATAGGGCTGATGAAACAACTGGCATACATGTGTATATAAATGTGAGATAGAGACATACATAAGTCCTGAAATAGATGATAGTACTCTAATTAAAAGTGTGGGGGTTGACATTAGCACATTAGCAGTGTTATTGATATACTAGCCTTGGAATCACTTGATACCGGATTGAGAAATAAAACTGCCTTTTGCTACTTGAAATAGCAGGCCATTCCAGAAGTGCTATATCTAAAACTGACAGCTGGAGGGCGCAGCTCTCAATGCCATGACTGACCTTGGATCACAAAAAGGTATCCTGGGCATTTTCTTTCAAACCCTGATTTCACAGAAGTTAGAACTGCTGAATGAATTGGGATGTCAGTTATTTTGTGGTTCCACAGGTGACATTGTTGCGACTTCAGCCCACCTATGCTTTACAACCCACTCAATACGCCTACATTGTGTTTGAACAGACACACACTTAGCAAGATCTGAGATGAAGAGCAAGACAGGAAGTGGTTCTTTTCAAGGCGTCATGCTCCTCTACCCCATTCACTCTACTCTCCTCCCTCTGGCTTAGCTATACCAGAAGGTGATTTTGTCGCCTTATGTAAGATGCTGTTGCTGAACTACATTTCCCATGATGCCGTCACGTAAACCCCTTTCAGTTACAGTAATGAGTAATGACATTTCCACTGTGGTGAATTGTTTTGTTTAAGCATTTAACGGAAGGTAATTGCTCAATATTACCATGTTGTTTTACTTACTATTCATGAGAATCAGATTGGCTGGATAATTTTGGTTGCTGGTCTATTCCCAACCCACTGAGGTTGTTATACCAGCTGTACTTAAGATTTTTGAAAACTGAAACTGAAAACAATGGAGAAAAAACCTGCTAATATATAGAATGCTATAACCGTGCACTTGTAGTGAGTAGCCCTGTAAAGTCTGAAATAACCAGAGTCAGAGGTGTTGGTCAGAGAAGTTTGTTACAGTTTTTCAAGTATGTTTTACTTAAAAATGACACATACAAACAGGTTTAAAAAAGATGTCACATGCAAAATCAATATTACACTAATGGAGATATAATGACCATAATAATGATTACACTGCACGCAATTACATGATTTTATTAGAAAAGTACACCACCCAAATTACATCTGGTCAGTAAAGGTCCAGTAAAAGGACAGTAAATTGTCCTTTTACATTGATGAACCCTAATAGCAAACATATTTCGGAAATTTCATGGCTTGTTAGGGTTGGCACCCTGCCACCTAGTCCGCCCTTGGAACACTCAGATTATTGCCCACTGTATAAAGCCTATCTAGTTTTTAACCTCCAGAAATAGATTGTTAATGCTAACAGACTTTTCGAAAAATGATAAACATTACAAACAAGGGAGACAAAATATTTAACAAACTGGTCTTATATATATAATTTAGTTAAAATATTGTTGCTGACACTAAAAATTATTTACTAACATAATTTAAAATTAGCAACAAAAGGACAAAAAGAGGTATAAAATAAACATATGGGACTGTGATTTGAAGATGAGTTAACCACCAGTAGACCGTCCAGAAAATGCTGAGCAAAATGCCAGTGGACTGCCAGCTTTGTCTTCATTGAGCCAACAGTGGTCAACAACAGCTCTTGCTATCAGAGACAGGGTCTGAGAAACTATGCAGAAATAGATTGGTTACAGTCAGTAACTGCAAACCTACAATTTACCTATTGGATGGGTGTCCCTGATGAAATAGATAAAAAAAAGACAAGATGAGTGTAGATACAAGGACATGTGTAAAGGATACTGTGGTTAGTAAATCTACCCCAGTTCAATTTTGAGTCTAGGTTTTTGTTTTGACCTCTGCCCAGGAAAAGGCTTATCTGTTTTGTCACCGGTACCAAGTATTTTGCTGCTCACGCTGCAAGGAAGTGAGCATGTAGCTGAGGATTAAAGCTGATTTTGGCCAAATTCAGGCCTGTACACATTCACCCTGCTAACAGTCAGTCATAGTTAAGCATTTTACTGCCATACACAGCAGGTGCTGATATTACAGTGGTACCTTCAAATATATAACATATCTACATGCCGTACAGCCGCCTGGAGGCCTGAAGAAGTAAACTTTTAACTGATAATGTGTAATTGCTGATACTACTGCCTAACTGTCACAATTGAACAAAAAGAGTCTTTTATGTTTGTGTGTGTTTGTAAATGCTGGTATGTGTGTGTCTGAGTGTGTGCGTGTGTGAGAGAGAGAGAGAGAGAGAGAGAGAGAGGGAGAGAGCGTTCATGCGGTGAGAGCTGACTGCAGGTGTTTCCTGTTGTAGAGAGAGAGAGATGGAGAGAGACAGAAAGGCTTGTGGTAGAATGTGTGTGTCTATGTGTGTGCATCAGACCACAGAGCTCACAGAAGCTGTATTGACCTATACTGGACCACAGTGCTCAGGTCACACCATAGCAATAGAGGAACCCCTTAACCATCGCACACACATCAGCCTATGTGGGTTGGGTGTTATGCTCTAAAGCTACAAACTAAGGTCTTTTACTTTAGCATCAGTTGTTTCTCACAAGCTAAATTATGTGTCATATCAGAAGCCACTGCAAAGTCACATTCAGTCTCTTACGAGCTGCTAACAGTTGCTGCACTAACATAATGTCAGATGTTGATGTAACTGATAACAATAGTTCCTTCAAACACACCTTATTGCTGTTCATCTCCATAAAGCATAAAACGTTTAACAGAGAATGTATCATTCCTGATGCTACAGTTGACAGTCATGCAAGAGTATGTTTGTGTGAGTTTGTAAGTGCTACACATAATTCATTAAAGACAGTCAATCAGCCAAGACATGTTTATCGTCCCCAATAGCAGTTCTGTAGTTTAGCTCTGGTGCTCGGAGGCTACAGTAGCTAATTACGATAAAAGCTTCATTAGAATTGGAAAAGTGCATGCCTAAGCCATCACACATTTACCTTAACTAGTTAATACTTCAACACACTGACCTATGTGGTTTGTGACGCTGCATGATGTACTGCTATATATAAAACTATACAGTAAGCAGCATAGCTATAAACAGCACTAGCAGACGTCTTTTGTTTTTTCTTTTTGCGTGCAACACTGACAGATAATAAGACACTGACAGTGTCTTTCGTAAGTTTACTTTTAGTTTTGCACCAAAGAAGCAAACTTTATACACACATGTAGTAAAACTGGGAGTGGGGGATGGAGAGTGAGAGGTAGCTTCATGCATGAGAGAAAGAGGAAGAACCACTTAGTCCTGACTGTGAATTGAATATACAGAGTAATGTTGTCACTTCTTACTTATGCACATAACTGTTTCCAACAATCTCCAGTGTTAAAATCCACCACTGTCCTGTAAAGCTCAAGGAATAGGATGAATAATTACAATTCTGCAGTTAGATATCATCTACCACCTTACTAAAGACAAGCCCAATAAAATAGAGATGCTGTAGTACCTTTTCTATTGTACCATAAATCAACGTGTGGTATAATAATGGCACTGTGAAAGAAACGAGGAGCATTAATAAAGACACAAAGATGAAATAATACACTTAGGCTAAAAATGCAGCTAAATAAACATAGACTGAAAGCGTGCCTGGATACAGTTCTGTGAAACTCAGAAGTTGTGAAACGAGCCTATTCTACTGTAATCTTACTGGCAAGATTTGCTGAAATGTTTGTTTGTATTCCCTGCTGGTAGTTGTTAATGTCCTATTTATTTATTTGGTATGTATGTATAAGTCACAACAAATATGTGATAAAATCTTTTAAAAAAGTATCAAAGGGAAACTTCACAGATTGTTTTTAATTGTCTGTATAACTGAGATGTAAACAAAGTCATGCAGGGTGCTTTAATGCTAAATGGTGCACTGTATAGAAACTTGGAATGTGAACTAGAATACACAATGTCTACAAAGATATAGTTACTTTGTTTACAATCCAAAATGACCAGTGAACCTCCGTTCTTATATATAATGTAAATATTGGTAAAATCATTGTTTTGAGCTGTTTTGCCATTCAACACCCGTCATGTTACTATCTTACCATAATTGGATTACAAAAAATGTGCAGCGTCTTGGACGCCAGGCAACATATTTATTACCATTTCATGTAATAGTAAGAAACTTCTCAGAAATCTGCTTCCTCTCACCGCAATTCTGACTCTCTAGTTTCTCTAGAATGATGATTACATAGATTTTTATTTTTAAAAAATTGTAGTTCCCTTTCTTACGAGATACGCTTTCTCATATAACTTGCAAATGCCTCCCAAGATAATCATGGCACTGTGTCACATTGTTGTCTTCAGGTCTAATGCTGATTCATAAACATGTAAACAAAGCGAGGTGGAGAGAAGATACATGGAGTTGAGGAAATTAACGCTTTTGTTTCTTCGTAATGTTATTACTGTGAAACACAAGGCATCACATCATATTCTGTGAAGCATGTTATGGGTTAAGAGGGTTATGTTAACTGTGAGCTCCTGCTGGGAAGTGGTTTTGGGGTTAGGACACTATACAGTTCTCCAAAAAGAACAAAGCTACTTTAAGCTGCCATCTCCCTAAACCACATCATATGTATATTAAGCTCACATGTAGCGCAGCTTTATTTTCTTAGAGACATTGAATCCCACACTGCGTACTATACCTTGTAAAGACAGTGCATGCATTGAGGGCCTAGTAAAGCTTTTACCTAGAAAAACTATATAATATTTAAATATATTATAATATTAAAATAAACATAAATGCAGTAAAACAGTCTTGTTTTTCATCTTCGTTTGGAGATTACGGTTAGAAGAAGTTTCCTGACTTCTACAAATTCAAATGCAGGGATATTTTTCAAAATTTAGTCTTAGAAGTTGTTAGCCTTTCTGTATCTTATGTTACAAGTTATCCCTTAGTAATGTTCAGATCTGGATTCTGGGATTGACCGTCCATTGTTAGAGAGCACCAGTTTTTTTTTTTTATTTAGAGATTTTCATTTTGCAGCTACTCGTCCTTTCAGAGTTGCTGAAGTGGAAGGGTGGGCTGAAACATCGGTAATTGTTTCGGATCTGATGTGGAGTTATTGCTTAAAGATGAAAGTTTTAAGCATTGTTTATCTGACAGTGAATGTTTTGGTGGTCTATTAAGTATCTTTGAAGCTTTTAATACTTTTTTGATCTTCAGTGTTGGAAGCTTCTGCTTTTCTCTTTTTTTTTCTTTTGACTTTCTTCATTCTTTTGCACATGGAAATTACAAGTGATAGGTAAGTACATACATTTCACTCAAGAGACTTCAAGTATTTACACATGGGCTGTTTCAACATCTCTTACAAACACAGGCACGTACACACATCAGGCCTTTCTGACAGGTTGCGCCTTGATGTTCTCCGCTATGGGGTCTATAGGTACACGTGCTATATAGTGAAGTACCAGCCATTTTGCGAAATCTCTCAAACTTGGTTGCAGATATTATCAAGTGCATGACAGTTAGTGAAGTAAAAAGCAGTCAAGCTACTACACAAAACATCTGATCATATTCTTAAAAACTCTCGCCAACTTACATAATCTAGTTTTCTAATGGGTTATTGCCATACATACGTTGCCATTTACAAATGACACTATATGCCAAACTGTGACAAAGTCTTTTTAGACACTGATACAGTTGTACGCAAACGTTTAAACACTCTTGGCCAAATAAAGATTTCACATCCTCTAAGAGAACACATTTACATATGACTGTGTATTGCAGCTTTTAGTTTAACGTATTGGAAAATATAAAACATAAAAAATACTTTAAGTGCACAGGCTGCACTATAGTTTTTATTTATTTTTTTATGTTGTATTCAGTAAAAAAAGTAATAATACATTACAATCCACAGAATTGTGTTGTCTGTAAAGAACTCGTTACGGCCTAAATTCACATAGAAAATCAACGAAACAAGTCATTTCGCCAGGTGTGCCCAACTATATTTAACATAGTGAGCACCAAAAGATCATAAAAAAACTAAAATTACAGAAAAGGTTACTGTACAGGCACGAGTAAGATACAATGTAAACTTATGGACACAGAACAATCCATAAGGCCCAATTGTATACCTTAAATATGTTTTAAATGTAAAAAACATTAAACAAAATCCAAATTCATGCTTAATGAAATCTAGTATTTACAATGACCATGCTATACTTCCTTTAGTTACCTTCAATTAAATCAATGCTGCAGATGAAATATAATGAATCCTTGCAATGACTAGAGTGCTGCTGGAACTCACAAACTACATTTGCTCAAACTATACACGTGCTCTTCTAACTGTATTAATCGAACCAAGATATTCATAACTTTTAAAAAGTTCTTACTTTTTACTTTTTAATTTTTACCTTTTTTGTATTTATTCTAATGACATATAGTGTTTATACTGGTAAAAATACAGTTACTAACATTTCAACAATTTCTTTGGTGTCTATGACTAGTAGTATTGTATGTTAGTCAAAAGTATAAACACAAGTAAATCCAAGTAACCCAGATACTCTTTCGTGTGCTATAGACAACAATGCAGAATATTACACAGTATATCAGCATTTGAATGATATTACGATCTGTTTAAAATAAAGCTCATGTCTCTTTAGCAGACTACAGCAACACAGCCTCATTGGATTGGCTCATTTGAACTAGTCCAGAATGTGTTAGAAACTCTTTGGATGATCTACATAACATTTTTATGAATTGATAATGTCTATTGTCCTAAACACAAGACAATGAATAGAGATAGCAGTGGGCAGCATGATGTTTGGTATGATAAATTACCTCACTATATAATTATCTAAGTATCTCATTGGGCCTGTATGCTGGATGCTGTAGTTTTTGATAGTATTTTTTTATGATATTTAATTTTTTTTGGGGGGGCTACTAGTCTCAACTTATCAAGTCTTAAAAAATGAAAATATTGTGATTAACAATGAAAACTTTGTTAAGTATTGTTGTCACATTGCCCACATCTAAACGGAGACCCAATTTTTAAGTACTTACAGCATATCGTCACTGGCCAATGAAAAACATCTCCATTTTAGGTGATTGTGAGTTTTATACATTTGAACGCACTCATGGTTGTTTACTTTGGGTGAAATTTTCATTATGAATGGATCAATAGAAGAGCTCCAAAATAGCTTGGAAAAAATTCTGGTTCCAATGAAGTTTTTCATTGGACAGCGACAATATATGTTATCTGTGTGCTGAAAAGTTGGCACTTTTAGCCTTTAAAGATTAAAATCTTGTGTCGTTATTGTATATCCATGCCTCAAATCAGGTATATTATTATTGCTAGTGTAAGTACAGAGTTTTACATTTCACGCAGACCCAAGCATAAATGTCAAGAATTACCAACGAGTAAACACTTGACAGACCTGTAAAGGCTGTGAATGTATGTGTTCTGAAGAAAAAAAAAAAAAAAAAAAAAAAAAAAAAAAAATATATATATATATATATATATATATATATATATATATATATATATATATATATACATGATATATATATATATATATATATATATATATATATATATATATATATATATATATATATATATATATATATATATCATGTACATTATTACATAGTTTTAAATTTACATCATATTTCTGCTGTTATATTCTAAAAATGCTGGCAGGCCCAAGACGCACTTGAATGATACTATTTTAAAAACCCTAATGCTGCAATCATTTCTCAAGGTGTAACAAATTATTTTATCAAGGCTGTATGTTCAGTGGGGTACAAATGTCTAAGAAATCTTATAAAAATCCTTTCATTTTGCATTCCTTTCGAATTTAAGAAAGAAAAGTAATTACAAATTCTATTATGAGCATATCAGTTTTAGAGTGGTAGAACATGAATCTGAACTTATTATTTTAACTTACTTATATGTGATATGTTCTTCTTTTGCCATAATGGCAGTGTGCAGTCAAGTTTGTGTAAAATCAAATCCACTTGTTAGTTGGAAGAGATAAGACAACAACATATATGACCTTTTTGTATGTTCACTGTCCTAAATTTGCATAAATTTAAGTAGTAACTTAAAAATAGTACAGAATCTTACATCTTGAATAGATGGGCTACACGATGCTAGTGTCTGGAAAAGGTCTCAGTAAGGTTTGTAACATGCTCAAGTTAGAGGATTACAATAAAAACAAGTATTAGGTCTTAGCTTTATTGTGTACAAACCAAGCAAACTAAAGCAAATATTGCCATTTTATTTACCATCCAAAATGACTTGCAAATCTACATTGTACCTACGGTCAGGTTACTTGCATAAGTTATCTTTAGCGACTCTTTTGCTTTACACTGCTTTCTTTACCAAGGTTGCATTCAAATCAATATGTTTTAGGCCAAAACCTAAAAGTGTTCAGACATCAGGCACTTCTAGCTTTCAGTGAAGCATTAACACCATGAACATTTTTGATTGTAAGTGTCTGAAGCGTTTCACATCAAATCACTTTGCATGACTATGCTTACCCATTAGGCTGAAGGAATTCCCCTTTAATATATCAGTCACAAATTGAGATCAAGACGTCTCCAGTACTTTCTTTTTTGAGTCTACTTAATGTCTTACAAGTGGTCCAATTTCTTTGAAGACTGTCGTGTCAGTAGCCGACTAGACTACCGTTAGGAAAGCAGACAAACTGAGGCTTTGGCTTTAAGGATTGATGCTTAAAGGGTTAAAGGGTATTGGGGTAAGTGAAGCAGGTCCTAATTCTGCAGCACTTACAAGATTTGGTAGAGAGTGAGATCAGAGAGTCTCCAGTGAATTTGCTCGTGGGTTTTTTCAATAACCATCTATGGAGTCTATTATCCCACTAAAAGCTGACCAAACAACTACAGCTAAATCACATAAAATAAATATTACTGTTTATACGTCAAGAAAATGTCTTGATTGTGGCTTTAGGTCAAAGATTAAAGGTCGGGCAGATCCGTCTTGATGTACATCCAGGTTGGGCAGTCCTCAGGAGATCTGGCATGGATTGAGATCAAAGAGTCTCCGGCGGGTTCTCTTGCGGGCCTGGTTGACAGCAGTGCGAACAGCACATTCGAACACCTGCTGCACCCCTCTGTTGCTGAGTGCCGAGCACTCCAAGTACCCTTTGGCACGAATCTCCTGGGCCACCCGCTTGCCCTCTGTGGCGCTGGTGCAGTTGGCACGGTACGGTCCCATCTCTCGATGGTCTGTCTGTGTGGCCACCACGAGCACAGGCACGCGGGGCAGGTATTCCCTGACCTCGTTGATCCATTTTTGCCGGATGCTGGCCAAAGTGGAGGGGTTTGCTACAGAGTAGCACAATAGGACCACATCCGCCTGCTGGTAGGACATGGGGCGAATCTGCCGGAAGGTGTCATTCCCGGCCGTGTCCCACAAGCCCAGGCTGATCTGGATGCCATCCATGAAGACGTCCACACCCGTGTTCTCATACACGGTGGGCCTGTAGCTGTCGGGGAACGTTTCAGAAGTGAACCGTACCAGGAGTGCTGTTTTGCCTACCGCACAGTCACCGACCAGCACGCACTTTACCGAGGTCTCAGCCAAGCCATTCATAATTCTGCCAGTATAAGGGGGCTGTTTACCTTAAAGTTTCTGCTTGTAGTCTAGATTGGGTATCCTCAAAAGAGCCAGACAGGTGCAGAAGTCATCATTGTGGGTGTGGGAGTCATTCCACACAACACCATTAGTACATTATTTTTTCTGATAGATACTTCTTGTGGTAACTACTAGATTTTCTTGTCTTGTGTGGGAATTTTGAAGCACTCCATAATGTAATCCAGTTCAGAGGATGTGGGTGTGTAAATTAAAGGTTAAGGAAGTGACAAAATGTTGGAAATGTTGGGGGCTTTTGCATGGTCTTCATTAGAGATGTCTTGTGGTGACGTGATGTGGATCTTTCGTAGGTCCCCGTGACTTGTGCTTCTCAAAGGACTCCACAACAGCTTATTATTTCTCTTCCTTTCCTGAATAAAATGAAAAGTATGCTTTATGAGTATGGCTTGACAATGTGACATCACAGAAAGGACAAAACACAGTTCTAAGAGCAACATTAGTGAAAATCAATGCAGAAATGCCACTGAAATCTCAAGGCCAGCGGTATCTTATGTTTGTAAGTGTACTAAAAATAACTATTTTAAGAACCTAATAGCAGCTAAATAGCAGAGAATCACTGTAGTGTATTCCGCACTGTGGACTGATGTGAAACATTCTTTTGTTTCTTGACATGTCAAGAAGCAAAACTGATTTTCACCAGAATTGCTATAGGAGCCTAATGCATACAAGTAAATAAAAAAACAGCCTTTTCAAAACTAAACTAATCTACCCATAGCATTTGATTACACGTGGGTTTATACGTTTTTATCAAGTTTGAGGGAAATGCATCAAGACTATTGTCCATGGAAATCAAGCGTATGCTTCAGATGTGTTGGGTACAGATTTAATTAAAATGCTGATGAATTAAAAAATAAAATAAAAACAGAGAATTAACTTTTAAATAGTTGAATTGTTTTAAATGTGTAAAGCAAGTTATTCTCAGTCAGTAGACGTAAAATGGTTCCTTGCAGGCCAAATAGAATTTCGTTGTAGTGGTGACGGGTCTATAATTTAGCCATTTTATACTATCCAGTTAATCAGCTCTTATCTGTTTGTGTTTTTATTTGTAATATTGGAACTGGTAAAATAATGGCCGGTCTGAAGATTTATTTGGGATTTATTTTGCTTTACGATACCCTGCGTGTAGTTGTTCCCCATGAATGAATTGTTAAAAAATAGTAAAAACAATTTTGCACAATACCTTTATGTGCTTTTAGAGACATTGAACTCTTTAGATATTTGGTTCCTATTACCAGCACTGTGAACAGTTCTAACTTAAAATGTTTCTCTAGAATGTACCATTTCATATCAAACCAATCTGAACGGATAATTTAATTATGCAGAAATTTGGATAAACTGTTGGACAATAAATGTCTTTGTTGAGTCTGGCAAAATCTAGTCTAACAATGAACAATGCTAAGATGGGACAAGTTAACCAATTGTATAGTTTTAAAATCATTTATTCTGAATGTGCTATACTTACATTAGGCATGTTAAATATGTGAATAGTCTAGTATGATAACTACAATCAGATGAAAATACTTCACTTAATGAATTTTACTTATTAAAAATATTTAATAAAGTATATGTTTCATGAGCCATAGGCTCTATACTGATGTCAGCTAGATTTGTGCCCTTATTCGTCTGGGTGAAAACGGATGCTGTTCGGCGTACGACTTTTTCACTTCAAGATAAGACTAAGAGGTTCTGAGTTGGTGTTCTCATGATTATGATAAACATGAGTAAAATCCAGTGCTTCAGAAATCTTTCTTTTGTTCTTTTACAAAAATGATTTAATGAGTCTTTGAATTTCAAAGATATTCTTTAAAAAAATATATAAATACATTTAGAAATGTCATATAAGAAATCTTAACATCAGTTACAACTCTCAAAATACATGCGTATTTTATATTAAACTGGGAATTAATGCAATATTGGTAGACGTTTGGTCCGTTTTCTTGTCTGTCACAATAGGCCTCAACAATAGGCCGATTATCAGGTAGCAAATAAACCAACAAATAAAGCCTCAACAGTGAACAATACTGGAATTTATTATTTTTCATGATAAGTTTACTGTATTTAAAAAAAAAAACTTACCAATTTCCACACTTTTAAGTGTTTCTTGCAGATACGAGGCAGAGGTTTGTATGTGTTACGTTCTTCATTTTCCAGAACAAGAAACTTCTTCGGTAAAGGAACTGGTCAAGCGCTGCTCTCGTAGAAAATAAAAGTAGTACTGCGCCAATTCGACTTTGATACTATTTGATAATTATCATTTATGAGTTCTCAAACAGAGCTTGTAGAACAGATACAGCACGCTCTTCTAAGGGGAAGTGAAATAAGGGGCCAGGTTCTTTTTTCTCTCTCGGTTCCCTGTGAAATTGTGCATGACACCTCCCTGCATCCGCTCAGAATATGTCTGCAGTGTGTGACGTCAGTTTTCTGCAAGCTTTCACATGTGTAGATGCCTACAGTGCATGCTCCAGCAAACTGTACACAAACAAAAATGAGGATGGCTACTGGGTGTTTATGGCTACTGGGTGTTTGGACTGTTTATAGGGGTTTGTTATACTGAGCTCTTACAAACGCCTCCTTTTTCTACATTGACCATTTCATCAGCTCCACTTAACATATACAGCGGTGCTTGAACGTTTGTGAACCCACAAGTACTTTCTGTATCTCTCTAAAAATACTCAAATTGCTCTCAGTATCTGGTGTGATCCCCCTTGGGCAGCAAAAACTGCACCAAAACATTTCTGGTGACTGCTGATCAGTCCCACACATTGACTCGGAGGAGGAACTTCAGCCTGTACCTGCCTATAGAACACCTTCAACTTTCAAATATTGAACTGCTCACTTCAGGTCCATCCACAACATTTCTATAGGATTATGGTCAGGACTTTGATTTGGTCCTTCCAAAACATTAAGTCTGTTCTTCTTTAACCATTATTTAGTACAAAGGCGTATTTGCTCAGTTGAGAGCCACGTTCTTTTGAAATTCTGTTCAAAGTTTTCTGACATTTGTCTTTAATATTCACTGGTATAATACAGAGTTCATTATTTTATTAATGAGGGCAAGGCATCCTGGTTTAGATGCAGCAAAACAAGCCAAGACCGCGACACTACTACCACCACCATGTTATTTCTATTGTACATACTATACTGTTTTATTTATAGTTTGTGTACGGAGTGCCTTGCTATCTCTTTGCTGATGTAAGACGATGAATTTCTCCACTGTGGGACTAATAAAGGATTATCTAATCTTATAAGGTTTATATGCTGGAATGCAGTGTTTTCCTTTCTCCATACATAAAGTTTCTCATTAAACTTAATAGATCCTATTTTAAAAGGTTTCATCGATCCTCAAAACTTTTTATCAATAACCTTCTAGCTTGTCCACATGATATTTAGCAAAGTGTAGACTGTACATTTTGGAGTGCAGTAGCTTTCTCCTTGAAACTCCACCTTTCACATCATTGTTCTGTGTTTTCCTGATGGTGGACTCATGAATATTAATGAAAGCCACTGTGAGAGGTCCTTACTTGCTTAGAAGTTATTGGGGCTCCTTCATGACCTCACAGACTTGGTTTTGTAACCCTTTTCAGCCTTATCTGAGGTCCTCAGAAATCTTTGTTTATGCCATGGAGCACTTCTACAAACATACATCATGAAGATCTGACTTTAATCGATCCCTGATTTTTTATATGCAAGAGGGCTGCTCACTCATACTTAGCAGTTATCCCACTGAAAAGACTTGACTTTAATTTTATCTTTAAAATCCTAATAATAAAAATACTTATCCTAGAGGTTAAATACCACTTCAAGATATAATTGGATCGTTTTAATTAAACGACCAAGTATGATATTTTTGTCTAATATGTTTAAATTGCTTTTTTTATTTACTTCTAGATCAAGTTGTTAGTGTTTTAGGTCACACACTTATGGACAAATGTATTTAGGTTTTGGGTTTCATTCAGTCCCACTGCCACAGGTCAATAAAATCAAGCACCTAGCCCTGCAGTCTGCTTTTACCAGCATTTAAAAGCTCACTGAATTCAAGTAATACCGTAATAGGATGCCACAGTTGCAACAAGTCAGTTCTAACTTCTAACTTCTAGATAGTCCATGATCAACTGTGAGTGATATTATTGAAAAGAGGAAGCGTTTATGAACAGCAGTAACTCAGCCACGACCGCATAAAGTTACAGAGTGAGGTTGACCAGTGCTGAGGTGCATAGTGCGTAAATGTTGCCAAAACTCTGCGGACACAATAAACTTCCTGTGACATTACCATTAGCACAAAGCACTGTGTGCTGGGAGCTTAATGGTATGGGTTTCCATGGCCAAGCAGCTGCCTTACAGCCTTACATCGCCAAGCGCAAAGGCAAGTCTTGAATGGAGTCGTGTAAAGCGCTGCCACTGGACAGGAATAGTGAAAACACGGTGGAACTAAAAGGATTAAACATAAAAAAATGCCACATGCCAACTAACACAACCTCCATGAGAATATTTAATTTTACACAAGGAAGGAAAAAGAGTGAGTTAACTTTCTTTAAATAAGGTTGTAGATAGGACTGAATTCTTGCAATTTGCAAGTTCATTTCTCCAAAGGTAACTAACTACTTAGGGGTCTGATTTAACCACATGTTTGTGAAGGGAACATCTAATGCAGTTTTTAGCAATTTCACATTTACAGAGTTTAGAAGACACACAGCTGGGGACATGTCAAATTATTATAATTATTTTTGGTATGGCAAGATTAATCCCTTTCCAGTAACCTTGAGGCATGGCCAGAACACATGCATAATAGTACCTACCTACATAAAGCACTTAAAACACATTAGATGTAGTATGAAATGTATTTTGCATGCAGACTAGAGGTACATCCATTGATTTTCTCAAACTAACTTTTGTGCATCATAAATGTACAAATTTTATATTAAACTTTTTAGACTATCAAAGTAAACCGTTTCTTGTTCTTTTGGATAAAAATTATAAAGATCACCATTTTATCAGTTCAAATGAGCTCAGACCTCTGTCTAGGGGCAGTAAGGTTCCTGACATCCAATCTCCAAGTCCAATACTCCTAATCAGTGAGGGTACATCAGGATTTAGAGTTAGTGGAGACCATAATGATCTTTCCCATAAAGTATTGCAATATAGACTAGAACATTGTTTGATAAATGTGGCCTCGTCAGATTAATAAAAGGAAAAAGGCACAGATTTCAGAAAACTTGGGTGTTTTGTCATTTTTTTCGAGAAACCTGCTTTTTGTTTAATTTTTTATGATCAAGTTAAAACCGACCCATCTTTCATACATAAAGAGAGACACACTACTGTTAAAACTGACACTTAAGTTGACCTTAAACATCTCCATCTTGAGGCGTCTTGAAAGGATACCACCTCTTCGGTGCGGTACAAGTGAGTGAGAGGGGCAGATAAATTGTGCACTCAGTAAAAAAAGAAAAAAAAAAACATGATTTGATGGATATCCCAAAGTGCAAACAGTGGCTGTACAAAGTTATCAAAGAACTGTCCCTACATTACCCCAGGCCAAAGAGTTTGTTTGTTTTTCAGAAACGTTCCTCCATCACCCCCTAGTGGTGAAAACAATATTCTTAGCCACGATTTTTCATTTTACCTCATGGAGAAACTTGACCTTTGCAGCTGGAAATGATCATCAGTCAAAAAAGCTGCTGAGTTACATTTTCCTCCACCAACATTTTCAGCAGAGTATTTACTGGAGTAGAAATGAAAAAAGAAAGAAAAAAGGACAGCCAGTAAATCCTCATAGGCCTGCACAGGCAAAGCGTTGAAAACACCAGTGAGGACCAAAATTAACACACTTTTTTCTTTATTCTTAATTACATTTGTAAATAAAAAAAATAAAGCAACAAATTTTAATATAAAACCTAATCTTATACTTGAAAATATACAAATATGCAAATACACAAGTACCACTATTCTCAAAGTTAAGAACAGACTAAGAAAGCTGGTTAGAATAGCAGCATTTAAAAATGTTTGTGTCAAAGCCTTAAATAACATAAGAGCAGTCAGAGTTATACTAAAACTATAAAACATGAATGCAAATTGGTCTTTGACATTCAATTCAGCCCGTTTTCAACAAACATCCAGATCAGATTGCTACTGAAACAGCCTTGCTTTTTTTCCTCCAAAACTGCTTTAATTTTATTAATATTAAAATTATTTTGCAGTAAGATGCAATAATACACACACACACACACATTGTGAGGAAAACATAATGTCATTTAGTCATTTAGAGTGGTATGATGTAAAATGCTGTTCTAGAGAAACTTAACTCCCAGCTGTTCAGATGCAGGAAGCCTTTAGTGCTTTTAAAACCTACATTACAAGTTATTACTATATATAGTTATAAATACACTATGTGAATTAGTTTGGGCATAAAACACTTAGAAAGGTGCACATGCAGAGCACGGTAAGGCAAAATAGCCCAGACATACCACTACTGTCTTATTATCAACATGGGAAAACTCCAAACACTACTTTACTGCTTTTTTAGGATAATATATAATGCTATATATTTGTAAAATGTAGGGAAAAAAAATCTACAATGAACCACTTTACATCAAACCACTCTGAATGACCATTAACAACAAGTATGCAGGTTTCAATGGAATTCCTTTTTAAGACAGCAGTACGATGTAGTCTATGTATCTGCAATCCACAATTT
Organism: Megaleporinus macrocephalus; assembly: GCA_021613375.1. Lineage (NCBI taxonomy): Eukaryota > Metazoa > Chordata > Actinopteri > Characiformes > Anostomidae > Megaleporinus > Megaleporinus macrocephalus. The sequence goes on from CM038724.1 coordinate 19,396,490, forward strand.
AGCGATTCCCTGGTAGATGGTTAACAGCTGTCAGTCAGTATATGTATATAAAATTATGTTCTTTTAATTTACTGTTGAAAATAATAAAAATAAAATTAAAACCAAACAACAAAAAACACCAGATTATGCTTGTCACACCTTTTGCAAACTTGGTCCAGTGGTTATTGTTTAATTGCAGTACTCAGTGTATTTGTAATATGTATGTGTGTTTGTTTCTTATTCACCTCTTAGTCTGCCACGTCAGTGTAAAAATATAAAAGCACTTATTAACCTTAGATAAATACTAGAAATGTTTTTCTTCGCATAACTATGAATTAACAACCAGCCTTAAATATGTATTTACAATATACAAGGACCAGATACTTTAAACCACTGAGATCAAACCATGCATACAGTCAAAATAACATCACAATGTCAAAACAAACTGCTTTGAATACATACTAGATAACTAAATAACCGTTCTATCACTATATACAAAGACAATATTTACAGTTGGAAGAACATGATACATGTACACCTGTGCAGCACCTGTGCATATTCCTAAATGTTCTTTTGATACATGTGCATCTGTTTTAATGGACATTCTAAATGGCGTAGAGAGAGAGAGAGAGAGAGAGAGAGAGAGAGAGAGAGAGAGAGAGAGAGAGAGAGAGAGAGAGAGACAGAGAGAGACACAGAGAGAGAGAGAGAGACTGTCTGGTGGGTAAGAGAAAAGTGTTGATACAGTAAATTAACAGAAGACAGGAGACTGTGCAACAGGAAGATAAAAAGACACAAACATGTTGTTGATGATTGGCTCAATGTAATGTGACAAGGATCAAACCAGGTTTAGGCTCAGAATACCTAAGAGGAGACAGAGAGGACAAAGTGTTAATGAGATATATAAGCCATTTTTATCATTCTATCCAGGCTTAATTTTATCCTTAAGCAAAATGTAGTTGTTCACCAAGACAGGTTTGGGATGAAGTTGTTAAATACAATTAAAGAACTGAGGTGTAAACAAAGTCATTTAGAGATAAAAAACACTGTGAACAACACTAGACCTCCAGAACAAAGCGCTTCACACCAAACCAGTCTGTATTACTTTGTTCTAAATTTTATGTTTGTCTTAAAAAAATTAAAAACTGAAACAATATACTGAACAGCTACAGCAGTGACAGCCATCAGGAAAATGAATTTTGTATGTATGAATTTTTTTTAGATAACAGGAAGTCTTTTTGAGATTACATTACTAGTCAGTATGACTAGATGCAAGGATGTGATAAATTATTCAATTTAGATAGCTATACACTTGCATTACTTAAGTACTTGTTAGGTAATTTAATAGCTCAAAAATTAAAGAAGCAAACAAACCATTACTCTAAATTCACACAGCTTTGGCATGTGCATATATATGTGCATATATATATATACACATATACATATACATATACATACATACATATATATATATATAAATGTGTACCTGTAATGCTGGCTCTTGAGGTAGTCCAAAACAGCAGGTCTGATGCGAGCTACACCCCCTTGACTGTGATTTCCTCTTCCTGTGATGACTGACAGCTGGGGACGGCACAAACCCTGCTGCCATTCTAACAGGAAACAGGAAACGTTATACGAGCTTACAGCTTTAAGTGCTGAAACTATAAGCACATACTTACTAACCCATAAACACTGTCACAACTAGAAAACACCACTCTTCCAGAAAATACTTTGAAAAGCACTTCAACATTTACTGCAAGATAAATCGGGAGATGTCTTGCTTCCCAGCAGTTTTGCCACAGATAGTAACGCAAAGCAAGGATTTATAATGAACATCACAATGTGTTATTTTCAGGAGAACCTAGGCTACTCATTAGGATATCGTCGCTGTCCAATAAAAACAAATGGCAACTTTACAGGAGAGGACAAAAACTGTCTTAACTTTCAATGGAAGTCAATGGAACCAGAATTTTTTCCAAGCTATTTTGGAGCATTTCTATTGGTCCATCCGTTGTATACTTTTTTACACAGTGTAAACGGCAGCGGCTGTGTTTAATTGATGTAGAAAAACAGAAATCCACAAAAATAGAGATAGATGTTGTTCATTGGATGATATGTAATTACTCTGACATGTCAATTCTAACAGAATTTGTGCACTAGCTTGTTTTTGTCAGTGCAGACTTGACAAAAATAGCTGTCAATTCAAGCACCTTTTATAAACTGAATAAAATAGGGTTACTGATTACTGATTGTGGTTTATAATATGTTTTATCATTCAGTAATTATATAAATGATTAGCTTAAGGCAGCCATGTTTCTTTTTCTTGATCTTTAGTCCTCTTCGATTCATCCTGTGATAAACTTGAAATATTTTGTTCAGTCCTTTTTCCATTTCATGTAAATCATTCTACTATTTGTAATAGCACCTACTAAAGCTGTTCTGAGGCCAATATACTCTACTTTGAAATTATTTTTCCTCTCCCATAACCACTGGACTGTGTTGCGTTAATTTTTGGTCATTTAATCATGAGTGCGCAGCAGCTATTCATTTTCTTTGTAGAGTTTAAACAAAAAGACACATTTTATAAGTAGCCTTGTAGGTAGCAATACAGTGCATTTCTCAGCAAAAAGCGATCTGAAGAAAAAAATCATGCATGCAAATTCATGCTTTTATTTCAACAAGGCTCGATTATTGTAACTCGTTATATGTTGGTGTTGGTCATTCATCGATCGCCAAGTTACAGTTGGTGCAAAATGCTGCTGTGAGGTAATTAACATGTACATCCAAGAAGGAACATATCACTCCCGTACTGGTTTCACTTCATTGGCTCCCAGTGGCTTTTAGAATACAGTTTAAAATCCTGCTATTTGTGTAAGTCTCTTAAGGGGTTAGCTCCCAATTATCTAACTGAACAGCTTGCGCCCTATGTTTGAGCACGGTCCCTAAGATCTGCGGATCAGCTTCGGTTGGTTGCCCCCAGATCAAGGCTGAAGCAGAGAGGGGAGCGAGCATTAGCAGTAGCTGCCCCGAAACTTCAGAACAAGTTACCACTGCAGATTAGACTGGCACCTACTCTGTCACGTTTTAAATCTGGGTTAAAAGCTTATTATTATTCCATGGCTTTTATGTAATTCATGGTTTATCTGGTTGCTTTTTATAGTCTTAGTATTGTGAATTTTATTGTTTTCTTCATTTGTGCAGCACTTTGGTCACCCTATGTTGTGCGAAATGTGCTCTATGAATAAACTGACATTAAGAGAAAAAAAAAAAAAAAAAAAGAGGGAGAAAATGTGTAATAGAATGTGTGATGTTATACTACTTCTTCCTAATTTCTCCTATTACCATGTTTTGCGCTCTCATTGTCTGTAGCTTATTGCCAAACCCACTGACAGCTGCAACACTTTTCACACCACAGGATTTAGAGCTAGGTTCGAAAACATGATGGATGTAAAAAGGGTCAAAATAAAAGTTAAGCGTTAAACTGGAGGTTATGAATATTGTGAGACCAGCCCATGCTGTTTTACAGAGCATTACTGCTCTTCAGTTTTCCAAACGCTTTAGTCAAGCACTCAAATGTTAATAAACATTCACACATTCAGCTATGTCTCCTCATTATTCACTACAATAACTGTAATATTTTATCTAAAGAGTTTTTATCAGCATTAACATACAAAGGTACAGTATAACTAGGCTGGTGTTCTATCGCACTGCTGAAGATATGGTCCTTGTTGCCACAAGAACACATTAAAAAGTTTTACTTTTGCCCAACTGCATCTTATTATTAAAACTTTTCATTACAAATTTTCGTGTCGAAAGAAACCCTGTCATTGTATTTTATTTTGATCAAAGTGTCAGTGACAGTGACTTAAATATATTGTGTATCGCCATTCAGTCTAAAAACCCAGAGAACCCAACTCTACAAAGTAACTCACCACATGCGACGTCAAGAATACTTTCTGGAGTATGACAGTCCATCCAGATTCCCAGTACAGTTTGCATTTAGGGAGCTTATATGAACGGACCTACCCTAAAGCTGGGTCTCATCCCTAACGATATTTCACAGATGTTTTAATGCAATTCTGAAGCCTTTTTCAAAGCCAAGTACTTTGATTGATCAGAGGATGATTTTTATGCTTTGTTAAAAGGTAACCCAGCCAACAAAGACAAGGTGACTTTATCCCAAGAGTCCTTATATCTGCTTTTGAAACACTCAAGGCCTTTTTGAGCACTGCCCAACTATTAAAAAAGCTCCACATGTAATCTGCTGTTTATTGAGGATACAGCTGCCTCAGATAATGCTCTGTTCACTGTGTTACTGCAAGAGCACTATGCAGTACTGTGCAGTGTTAATTTCGCTGACAAAATATTTTTCGTCATAGTTTTTGTCAAACGAGACGATAATTAAATACAAATTACATACAAAACTACAACAAGTGATTGACACTTTAGTTAACGAATAAAACAAGACGAAAATGTTTGGCAGGGACGACATTCAATCAGAGCTGATTTAGTTTTGTGAAACTACTTCGGTATATATAGAGAGGCGGGACAAACCGAGTAGCCATCAAACCAAACACACACTTACACAAATTTGGTCTAAACCTGGGAAGACCATACGAGCTTGTAAACTGTCGTTACTCATGATGGAACTTATCTAGACAGTGTCAGCAGAGAGAAAGAGAGTTTAGACTTTGTGTTGAGAGAAAATCACCACACCACGGTGGACATCAGCCCTCCAGCACCACCGTTTACCACTGCTAACGGTAGCTTAGCCTTTCGTAATCCTAGTCCTGAAAGCACACCTACCTGTACATTTAAGATTGTGTCCTGCTGTACACGCTCATATTAACTAACTCCAACCATCTGTGTTTAATTATCATGTCCAAAATCTCGCCGTACACACTAGAAAGTGCATGAAACAGATTAACTAGTTTACAATTTATTAGTGCATGTAATGTGCAGTGTGTGTTTCTAGTAAACACTGACCTGGGGATGTGGCAGTTATTCATTCATTGATTTACTGTTATGCTAAAATTGGCTTTAATTGCACAATTAAAAATACTTTCATAGTAAAAAGTGATAAATGCAATTAATGTAGATTAGTTAACCACAGAGCCTGTCATTGAATTAGATTGACAGCGCTAGTAACAATTATTAAATAAATAAGAGTTAAATAAATAAAAAGGTGATACAAGGATAAAATAACAATAAGTTTTCTTTTAATCACTTTGCAGTTACAGAAGAGCTCAGATGTTGTTTGTTAAATGTGTTTGTTTGTGTATTGGTCTTTTCAACATGAATAATATTCCATAACTGGTTAATAAATGTTTCATTTTGTGTAAGCATATATAATTAATTCAATAATTCAAGGGAATTGAAGAAAAAGCTTTTACATTTTACACCCTTTATATTTTAGTCGACAGAATCGACTGTAGATTTAGTCTAGACTATATTCTTATGATAATTAGTTGACTAAAACTAGACTTAATCTAAAAATAATTCAGATGACTAAATTATGACATTTTAGTTGAAAGACTAAAACTAAATCAAAATTTGCTGTCAAAATCAACACTGGTACTATGACCTATCACTTATTTGTTAACAGTTCTGCATTTTGCTCACATCACATTCTCCCAGATCATCCTGCATAGTCCACAGACACCCACCCAGAGACCGATGAAAGGAGGAATCAACAGTGTTTTAAACACACGTCTGGCTAGATGTAACTTCATGGGCCTTTGAGGTGACATTTGCAGTTCAAACACAGCACAAACAACTGAAGGGGAGAAGACTTTTTTTTTTAAAGGAGCTTTTCCCTGAGAAACAATCAGACAGAGGAACACACTTCACTGCCTCAATCAAACAGCCAAGATGCTGGGAATTCATATAGCATATCATAGGTAGCCCTCAGGAACTGTGGAATAACTGAATCAAACCAAATAACCCTGCTTAAAGAATATAGCTCAGGAAAAAAGATCCAACTTGGTGGAACATCTACCAGCCATCAGGTTGGTGCAGTGATATCCCACACATCAGCTGGTGATGGCAGAACAAATACAACTTTCAGAACATCTGCTAGGCCAACTCCTGATGGGATGAACATGCCAAGAAGATCTGAAGATCCTTCAAACCCTACTTACCAACATGCTCAAACATGTGGCAAACTCAAAAGTTTAAAAACATAATTTGACTGCTTTAGGCATAGACCTGCCTACACCTCTGCTCACACTTTCTCTCATTTGCACTTTGACCTGCTTGTGTTTTAGATACGTGCCCCCAAAGCAGCCAACAGTAGTTGAGTAAAGGAAAACAATTTAGCTCACTGTAAGCTATGAAAATACAGCATTACGCAAATAATACATGTCTACTGAAAGTTTGGAAAAATACTGAATAAAATCATAAAATGTGTTCAAATTACCGTGTTCAAATTAGATTGATTATTCCTGAAATCAGCCCCTGACTTTCCTGGTACATGGAACCACATTGACAATTCTGTGTAACCCGAGAGAAGACCTACAGGCAGTTTGAGTGAATGTAAGAAAGTTTTAGGCGACTCCACACCTCAAATGTCAGCAAAGTTGCTTTAAAGATCCAGTGCTACACCTAAGACGCAAAAATGACACCAAATAAGACTGAATAACTACATCTACAGAAAGTGAACAATTATCTTAAAAAGTATACTTCATTAAGCATTTATTAACCAATTATTATTAATTGTTCCTTTAAAAACATTATTTTTTGCTAATGATTTGTTGATTGTGATTGTTGTCATTAATAAATGAGCCTAAAAACTTTTTTGCTGAACAATCCTTTAACAGAAGATTACTGTGCCAAACAACATAACCTGGCACATTAAACCACATTTTTACTTGTGTTATTCTCTGACAATGTTTTTACACTTACCACAGGTTTTATCAGCAAGGACCTGTTGCAGGTGGTGCAGAGCTTCATCGACATGTAGACCGTGGAGATCCAGAACATTCTGTGGCAGAAGTGTTGCATTCACACGTTCAAATATTTGCACTGCTGCACGATGATCCGCCTCCTTCGTCTTCTTACCATGCAAGTGTCCCTAGATACACACAGAGAGAGAGAGAGAGGGGGGGGGGGGGGGGGGGGGGGGGTGGTTGGGGAGAGAGAGAGGCGGAGAGAGAGAGAGAAAGAGGGGGGGAGGGGGGGAGTGAGAGAAAGGGGGGGAGAGGCGGAGAAAGAGAGAGAAAGAGAGGGAGGGAGAGTGAGAGAGAGAGGCGGAGAAAGAGAGAGAAAGAGAGGGAGGGAGAGTGAGAGAGAGAGGCGGAGAGAGAGAGAGAGAGAGAGAGAGAGAACAAACATAAAAGCTCTCATTCATCATCTGCATCATTTACATGTGTGTGTCTGTATGTCAGTAAGTATGAAATACCTGTTGAGCGTAGAAGCTGGCCACGTCCTTGCGTCCCTGTCTGTAGGCTTCAGCTGCCTTAGCAAAACATTCCTGCTGCTGTCGTCTCTGAAGCATGGCTTCCGTACGAAAGTCCTCATACTCTGGATCTTCAGTATCCTGGAACTGTGCCACTTCTGGTTCAGTGCTTTTCTGCTTCTGCTTCTGCTAACACATTAAACGAACTGATCTATTTCACTTTGTAGATCGGACTGTAATAATCATACAACCGTCAATTCTGGAAACATTTTGATTCAGTTCTAAAGGAAGACTGTCACATCAGCAGGACAGAATCTGAATCTGGTTTCTCAAGTTATTTTCAATTCTGGCAGAAAAAAACAAGTATTAAAACATGAATTTGAAATAATTCTGATGCTTTAGTAAAGCAGTTCTCCAACCATAGTCCTACGAAGTTTAGCATGACTGAACACACTATTAAGCCATCCGATAGCAGATAATATCTCTTTTGTATTTATATGTTCTGATGGCGGCACACAGCACATGCTTAATGGTATTATCACCAGCCAAAAAAGACTATAAAGAGCCTGTATATACTGTGTGTGTGTGTGTGTGTGTGTGTGTGTGTGTGTGTGTGTGTGTGGTCCTCACCCTTTCTTTACTGGGCGCTCTATGGATCCCATTACGGTCAGTAGCCACTACGTTTCTGACAGGTCCATCATCCAAAAGAGTGTGCAGAAACTGCTCTGTCTGCTCCAGAGAGTAACTGTATACAAACATGGTCATTTTAAACCTTCAAAATGGAGACATATTCTTTCACTCTGATGTGGAGAGCAAGAAATTACATTTACTTTCATTACAAATACTACAAGATTTTCATCCCCTGCGTAAATGTAAAGAAGTTTACTCTATAGTGTGTGAGAGAGAGAGAGAGAGAAAGAGAGAGAGAGAGAGAGAGAGAGAGAGAAAGAGAGAAAGAGAGAGAGAGAGAGAGAGAAAGAGAGAGAGAGAGAGAGAGAGAGAGAAAGAAAGAGAGAGAGAGAGTGAGAGAGACAGATGGCTAAAACAGACCAAGGCTTTGTGACATTGCTTTCTATTTTGATTGGTTTCACACTCCAACAGGGGTGGGCTCTGTGACTGACATTGGCCACCAACTGAGCCAAAAAACTCTGCATTAAAAAAAAAAAGAGAGACCCTTCACTGCTATATGTATCACAGTCAAAGTAACAAGAATAAACCTTACTTGGTATGTTGCGGTAATATAGGAACTCCAATCTAAAGATTAAGCGAATACTATCAAATCCTTTTGCTTAGAATGGAAATTTCCCAAACCTCTAAATGCCTCTAAAAGGACATCGAAAGCATCCAGGCCAGAATGCAGTCTGTGCCTGGTGGTGCTAGAAAGAGCTAGGTAACACCATCCTCCACTTGAAGATTATGGTTCCTAAATGATGTAAAAAGCAACTTTGAAGATGATGGTTTCTAGATGATGTCATGCAAAAAGCAACTTTGAAGATGATGGTTTCTAGATGATGTCCAGACGAAGGAATGTTAAAGGAGGGATGATTATGTCATCAGCCCCTGAAAACGGCATGAAAGTAGATGGTTTGTGAACAGTGATTTGCTTCTGATCCACATCACAGGTCACTGATCCACAGGCTAATGCTTTTAAGGCATGACCTGAAATAAAGCTTGGAGTCTTTTTTCTTTTTAACTTAAACATCCAGGGTCTAAAATCTTTGAGAGTTCTGATTTAGAGTAATAGTCCAGCACAGAGGTCACTAATAAACGAACCGTGGTCCAGGTCCGGACCTAGACGTTGTCCAATGCGGACCCAAAGTGATATCAATTGAGAACAATTTAATTCTGGCAGTGTTTATTTTAAGCGGCGTATCTTTTCTTGTCTTTACGGTATACGGGCTTTGCGGCGCAGTAACCTCACAGACCTATCATGTGCGTTGTAAGATCAGCAAAGGCTCCTCAGCCAATCAGATCTGAGCAGATTGGGTGTGTGGTGCGCACACAGGCGAGGTACAGAGCGAGAAGCATCAGTCGGAGACCAAAGTGAGTCAAAAAGAAAAGTCAACAATCTGTTTAACAAGGAATGGGCCGAGACTTGTTCACCTAGTTTTGGAGTGTACTGCTGTGCAAAACCAAGTTTACAAGAAGACACACGTTTTATTTACTTTCTTTATAAATAAACACTTTAAGATGCACCTTTTTTCAAAAGCATTCTGTTTTTTAATGTAGCCCTTGTTTTACCTGAAGTGAGTAAAAAACATTTATTAGAAGTTTTATAAATAATTATTCAGTTCAGCATTTAAACAGTAATATACTGAAAATATACTGAACGGTATGTGTGATGTGTTGGTGTTTCAGCAGCTGTTGGTATAACATGTTGATACTAGGCTACTTCAGTAAACAGGATACATCACTGAATTATAACACAAGTTAGAAATGATGATGTTCTGGACCGGCCTAAGGAAGTCTCCTCTGACTGGACCTTACTGAACCCTAATTAATCAGGTCGCTGATGCAATTTATTCTGTGTTCTATGTAAAAAAATAAAAAGTTTATTATTTTGTTGCACAACATATAAACTGCTCAGCAGTGTAAAGATACAGTCCATCCTAATGTGGTGCTAAAAAAAGCATGCTTTGATGTTAAATTCAAATCATATTTACATCCTTCAATCAAATGCAACACTTTTCCCTCTCTTGTCTTACTTGTGGTCTCTGAAGATATCCCTGAGAAAGTGTCTATCGATGGTTGGAAATAGAGTGAAGAGTTGTTTCTCCTTCAGTATGGCTGCTCCATCTTTTTTGTCCCAATCCCATCGACTCAGCCTGGACTATACACACAAAACACACCCCTGACAGTTTTGCACTGTGGCTCAAAACATTTTCAACACAGTTAAAAGCCAAATGATCACAGAAAATAATTTATTTAACCGTGTTTTGTGGGTAGTTTTATGTGATTGTGTATGTGCATGTTACCTTCTCCAAGCTGTCTTGCATCACCTGCTCTTCAGCCATGATATTCCTTAGAGACACTGGTGGACGGGACGCATTCCAGTGGTCCATAAACGGAAAACCTTCTTGAAAGCCTGACTGGCTGCTCAGTGATGAATAGTCGTCTGAACTAGCCATCAGAAAGTGAGCAGCTGAATCTCTCTGTCCAACCAGGGCTGTCTCTGATTCACCCCAGTGGACGGAACCTGGGTAAACATGGAGACGAATAACAAGGGAGTAAAAGGTAAAAAAAGCAAAGGCTATGAATATTTCTACATTATAAACAACTGCTCAGTTAAGAGCCAGACGAGATTACAGAGTAAGGAACACGCCTGTCCAGAAATGCTTATGCATGCAAACTTACTCTCTTGCAGTAGATGATATGACAGAGCTGCTTGTCTATGCCTTTCCTTAAAACAATAAAAGAAACATTTGTATGATACTTATTTACAGAAATATTTCATATAGAGTAACACTTTTATATATTAATGACGTAACACTTCTTCTGGGATTGTCTAGTATTGAAGCATTGGACATGATGGACATATTTAATACTAAAATACCTTTGTAATTTAAAGTATTGTACTTGGGAAATTCTGATTTACATTTGGAAGGATCAGGTGAATATTTAAGTCTTTTTAACACATGCCTGTAAAAAAAAAAAAAAAACATAACTAGGTGATGGCAACTTCCTGAATCTAAATAAAAGTGGCAAATTAAACACATATAGGAAAAGGATGGTTTTACTCTGTAAATAAATACATTTATCAAGTCCTAGTCATAATGGGTCGCTTTTGTAAAGCCCCTGTGACCACACATTATGGAAGTACCCAATGACTAATCACCACTGTCTGTCATGCTGTGTTGTTATAATTACACTATCTAGCAAATCTGATTTTGCTTATTGGCTTTTGCCATCCTTTTTTTCCAATTGCACCCTGCCATGTACATAGTTTATGAAGATATGTATTACAAACCAGAACATTAAACAAATGTTTCAGCAGATGTATTTATCCACCTGGATGGTTTCTTTCCATTTCTGGTGTAGCAGTTTGGCCAGGTTAAGGTCCATAAGCACTGAGCAGTCTTCTGGGGAAAACTCGCCTAGCCGCAGATTTAGGGGGAAAAACAAAACAAAACAAAAAAAGCATAAAGAAATAAATAAATTAATTAAATTAATATATATATATATTCCTATGTAGATATTCCAGTTACGTAGACAACATACTGAAGTCACAGGTGATACACAATCTATACAAATTATAATACATGTTACAAAAAAAGGATCTAGATACTATAATTCAGGGTACAGTTTTGGGTTGCTTACCAGGGGAGATCCCAACAGGTCCAAACAGCTCAGTCAGCTGCAGAGCAAGTTCAGTGGGTAATTTCAGCTCCAACATTTTAATGTCCATAGGTCTATTTTTCACCTGAGCTCTTCTTTCTTTCCTCTCCTTCTCCTCCTTGATTTCCATATCTTCAAGCTGGGCCAAAAATGACTGAGTTATGATGTCTAATTCTTGTGTCTCCCTATCTTCCTCCTCCCTTTCCTGTCTTACCTCCTCTTCAATCGACGCTTCATCAAAATACTGATCAAACATCTCTAATTGTGAGACTGAGTCCAGTTGTTGTTGTGGAGACTGTCCTGCAGCCTGGTTTGTATGTGTACCATTGGAAGGTACAGAGTTCTTCAATTCTTCAAGTTCTTCAGGTGTGCCCCATTGATCTTGACCTTCATGTCTTGTCTCCAAATGCTGCTTTTGATTACCAGCCTCTGAGACTTTGACTAGTTCACTCTGGTCAAGTTCTACACTATCGTCAGGTTCTCCAGCATCGGTGCTCATAGCTGAACTGCAGTCATCACTGGTGCCTGGTACTATAATCTGTAGATCAGGGCACTCACTGCTAGCCTGTCCCATCATCATATCTACCTTAGACACTGGCAAATGCCCAGTCACCTGACAATCACAAGGTTCTTCTTTAGGAACTTGACTCAAATCATCTTCTGCATCCTCATCTTTATAAAGCCGTTCACCTGAATCCAGAAGCAAATTGGTAACCCAGTCCATGTCCTGATTACACTTTTCATAGAGGTCCTCCAAGGTCTCCATGGGGATATGCTTAAAATGGCGACTAAGTATCTCCAGACTGTGCTGTTTTAAAGGCAATTCTGTCAAGTCACTCTCTTCCACCTGCGAACCTTTCTCATGACAAGCACGGTATGGCACCCCCTGCTGCTGACTGGAGGATGCCTCTTTATTTGTCTTTGGGACAAAACGCAAAGGGTTTCCCTCCAAAATAACTATGCCACTGGTAGAGCTGTCTGACTCTGGTTCAGAACATTTCTGCTGGTTAATTCTCCACAGCAGGGAAAAATCCTGAGGGTCTGATTGCACCGAGGCACAGAAGTTTGTTGTTAAATGTGGTTCTGCCTGAGGTGAGGGCATCAGGTCTGGCAGCTGTGGTAAAGCATCTGGAGACCATGATTGTGGACAGGCTGAGGATGGGCTTTGATTGGTGAAAGTAAGCGCCAGTCTGCAGGATTTTCCTGCCCTGCGACTAGGCCCTTTTCGTTTCTCTTGGCTGACTTCAGCATTATGATCTGCCTCACCTCCCAAACTCTGAGCTGTGTCAGAGGTTAGGCATGGCTTGTCCATCACCTCTGTATCCACCTTTACACATGTTCCAAAATTTGCTGTAGTTTGTTCCTCTGCACCTGCTTCTTTTGTACATGTCTTGCAGTCATCCTGTTCTGATATGACTTCTTTGGCTGGGCTTTGAGGGTGAAGGTTTTCTTTTCCTGGATCAGTACATCTTCCAAACTTCCACTCAGTAACACAGTCAGGGAGTCCCATCTGGCCCTCAGCCGCTAAGCCTGAGTTCTTTTCGTCACTATACAAACATAGGGACTCCTTGGTTGCTTCTTGGGAAAGGTGGCAGTCATCTCCTTGAAGTTGTTCTTCAAGCTTCTGGAACTCTGTTTTATTTATATCGGCACTATCAGAACACTCTATGAATCTATTTTCAGGGACACTGCTATCCTCTACCATGCTTGAGGTTTCCTCATCTGGGTGTTTCGATGTCCAAGCGGCTGACTTCCGACTTCGTTGCCCACGCTTTTCAAGGCTTTCAGATGGCCAATCACCAACAAAATTTAGCAGCTCTGGTTTCAATCCCACAGGATCATCTCCCACACCTTCCACTTGACTGGCTTTCCCTGCAATGACGTTGCTAAGTTCAGAATTCTGAGGGTGACTGGAGTCGTCTCCATCAGTAAATCTATTACGCGGTCTCTCTTTCCTTACCCGCTGAGCAATTGATTCTGAAAACAGCACAGGCTGTTCCAGGACCTTCTCTTCCAACACATCAGGATCTTCATTTATATTGTGGTCAGTGTTCTCAGCAAGTGAAAAACAGGCATCAAGTTCCCAGTCCAATTCCACTCCATCTAGGAGCTCAGATTCTGGTGTTCCAGTACGTTCCACAACATTCTCCTGGGAGTCCTTAGAGTTGTGCAATCTAATCTCATCTTCTGCTGCATCCAATCCTGCTGAGCTACATTTTTGATTGACTGAGGAGACATCAGGCAGAGAGGATGATAGGTGGCCACCAGGTTTACCAAACTTAGAGTCATCCACAAGGTCAGGGCGGCTTAGGCCAAGTGATAATGACTGCCTGTAAGAAGAAAGAGTGAGAAAAAGGTCAAGACATGGAGACAAAGGAAAGCACGCCTATGTATACAGTGGTCTGTAAGTAACTGGAAAGCGACAAATATTCTGCTGCTTTGGCTCTGTTGTCCAGCAGACCAAAATAAATAATAGGTTAATGACAATAGTTTAATTTTGTGGGTATTTCCATCCATATTTGTCAAACCATAGAGAATGTCAGGGTCATTTTTATACATTTTCCCCCCATCTAATCGGACTTTAAGTGATTGGACAAAAATTAAAATGACATTTGTTTTTAACAAGAGTTGCTTGACATTAGGTTTTTTTATTGTATCTGATTGATTGTTTTTTTTTCCATCCTTGTTTACCTGCCATTTTTCATTTTTATATAATTGTCTACATCATGGATCTGTTTCGACACAGTAACAGTCCCATTTACCACAGTCATTCATATATTGACTTATTTACATGCAAACCACAGCAAGACACTACTAACATGCCTATACAAAAAGCTACCCATGTTATGTTATATTGTTTATGACATTCTTCAGACCACAGGGTCAGGTTTCAGGCTAAGAAGTCACAAACTTTTAGAGAATAAACTTTATTTCACATCGCAAGTTCTGTTTTTCCCTAACTAGACAATTTTATCTTACTACATTAATTGGCCATATTAAAAACATCAACATGCACATGCTATCTTTATGTTTGCTTGCACAATCACTTTACTGTAAGGGAACACCACAAAATGACCAGACAAATGTGACTACTGTAAAACAACTACAATATTAACATTACCATGTACTGTTTTTGCACATGGTTATCATCAACATTAAATGTCTCTGATATGGGCACAAGCCTAGCCTAAACACTTCAGATGAAAATAGCACACCTAGAATTAACTCCAGACCTTTTGTTAAACTACAATGTTAAAATGACAAGCCTTTTAGCTCTGATTTGATCTTTCTGCCCGGATATGCCTGTAAGTGACCAAAATCTGACATTACTGTGAACAGATCTTTCCTAACAGGACCTAAGCATTAACCTAACAACACCTCACGCATTATATATGTTTAAATCCACTCACTGCATTGGGTTTGTTTGTGAAACCGCCACATCCACATCCACACCAAACACAGCTTTGGATTTGGGTTCTGAAGCTATAATATTCTGAACAGATACATAACGGTCTTGGAATTCTAGCATACGTCGTATCTTCTCCTTTGTTACTCCATGTTTAGTACGTCTAGAAAAAGTAAAAAAAAGTAAAAGCAAAAAGGCAAAAAGAAGCAGTTGTTATCACACCATTATTGAAACACTGATTACAAGCTTTTAACTATTCATTCTAAACTTCTAAATGCTAGTGAACATGGAGGCCAACATATTTGCTCAAAACTGTACCGGTGCAGTCGCATCTGTTTACACAATTTAGTGGTTTATTTGTTTCTGATTATAATAAATGTGTAATCATTTATTGGGCATCTGATAAATTAGCATATTTTTGTGTGATTGTATCTGCCATACTTCTCCAACTCTCTGGGTTTAGTTTTCCACCAGGTGTCTGGCTCACGGAACAGCACTCTATACTTGTGCTTCAGTGCCTGAGAAAAACACAGGTGGAACAAAGGTCAGTGCAGCTGAGTGTGTTTATCTGACTCTACAAAACAGTTGTAGAAAATTGATGGGATGTTGTAATGCTGTAAAGCACCAAACGTCTATAAAAATCTATAAAACTTCTATAAATTCTATAAAGTCTGGTTTTATGTGTTTAATTGAAAACTACACAATAATGTTACAACCCTTCTGTTTTAAAATTTGTGATCAGAAGACGCTCATTAAAATTCTTCATGCCATGTATAAAAATGTACTAGCATTGCCAGGAAGACAGTGGCATTTTATTTTAAAGGGTGCCAAGAACCCTTATATATATATATATATATATATATATATATATATATATATATATATATATATATATATATATATATATATATATATATATATAAATGTGGAATTTCCTTTAAACAAAGTAGGAACAAATATTCAAGAAAGTAAAAATACAGGATTGGCTGCAGCCTGGAGTTACTAAGTCCAAAACACAACTTAACTATCTGTAAGGTTGTACAAAAAAAATTTAAAACATTAAATTATCGTAATATATTTTGTGATATTAGCAAATCTATGCATATACTAATATGATTTTTATTCTGAAAGTTTACCTAAAATGTAACTAAAATTGCAATACATCACTTTGTTAATAGTATTGCGATATATCGCAATGCAAATAATTGTTACTCCTGTAATATGATACATACTGTATCCCCAAGGTCTGCTCTGGACAGAAACCGTCTGCTCTGATTAAATCTCAAATGCAAAAAAGAACTGAATCTCCTCTTTAAAGTGTGGTGGGTTGACCTGTGATGTTATAAGACTATTTTGCTGCAAATCCTTAAGAGTCTTGTTAAGTGAAATGGAACTATGGACTGCATCAAAAATCAGGAGATTCAAGATCAAAGTCCTGACTCTTGGTCTCAGTGGACAATCCAAAATATACCTTCATATCCAAATGCACTCCCTTATTCTAAACCCCAGCGGACTGTGGGCTGATCAAAAGAAAAGAGTTCTAATGACCTTTAAAGTATCTGAAGCGATATAAAGGAATCCCTTATGGGCATTTCCTTTGCCTCTAAGAGACGACTACTGTTTTCTAGAGAAGATGTACAACCATTGGTACTACCAATGAAGATGGAGGACACTGCAAATTACCTCAAAGTCTATGAGACCAGGCAGAACCAGCTAAATTACAATCAATTCTCAAAAATCTTTTAGTATTTAGTATTTAGTATTATGAATATGCCAGTATGCCTACCAGTGCATGCACATTATTACACATCATAGTGTCTATTAAGTATTTACAAAATTGTATTGTAAGGTATGACTGGTAAGGGATTATGTACCAATTTAGTTAGAATGGCTTACCAGGGCAACATATGGCTTCATCTCCCAACACTGCATGTTGGTGTTGTCTATAATAATAGGGGTGCAGTTTTTCTCAAAGGCTTCTTTTGCTGGAAATAGAATAGACAATAGGAGTTAACATTAAAGACAAAATTGCTTTACACAAGCACAGTTTAAAAAAGCTCTTTATGTACTAGCCTATGAAAATCCTTAAAAGTGATGACTGTTCCCAGTGTCCCAGTGTCACATGGAAAAACATATAAAGCAGTAATAGCTACTGTAAAAACAAACAGCACTTTTAAAATAATTAAGCAGATATTTATTATTATTCATTTTGCAGAACATTATATAGGCCAAAAAAATCCCACCAACATTCCTGTTGGTTTTGGTATGCATATGGTATTGTGTCCTTATGCATTATGCACTAAGGAGAAATCAGCACCAAACACTACAACTGCAGAAAGTGAAAAAGTTGAAGAAGAGTGTAAATCTTACAGCAGCTGTATTATTAAACTGAGGCCAAGACTGACCACTTCTTCTTTTCATTGTTTATGTGTTTTGTGAACGCAGGTACCTGCAACCATGATTTATCAGGTGAAACCTGAATACCTTGTGTGGCAAAAACTATAACTAAATGTTTCCAGTAACTGTTCATCAGTCCTGCTCATTGGCTTGGAGGAATTTAAACCCATTCCTCCAAACAGAACAGCTTCAGCTCTGAGATGCTGGTGGGTTTTGACATGCAGTTTACAAAATATATCTTAAAGTTAAGTATTATTGGCAAATCCTTTTTCTTATTAACAGTAGACCTGAGTGGAACATTTCCTAAGGCCTGGTAGTTATGGCCAGCAGGTGCTGTATCTCTGTGTCCTTGCAGGGATCCAGCTCGAGCTGTAAAGTAGTGTGAAAAAACTGAAAAGCAATACTAGCCTGTAGATCAAACAAAAAAGGCCTGCTGATGTGATAAAACTAGGACAAGCTCAAAGCTGTCTGAGAAGATTTTTTATTTAATAATGCCTCTTTGGATATAATGGTGTCGAAGTAAGAATTAAGACTTTGAAATAACAACTCCTGTAAACAACTCTTTGCAATTGCCTTGGTTTTGGTTTAATGCATAACCTGAAATAAAAAGCTGTAATTTTCTCTAATTTGAATCCAGTCTCTAGAGTTTATTTTTAAGTTTTAGGATACAATTTTTTTGAAACACAGACATGAATTGCTTGTTTTAAGCCTTTTCACAACAATTCTTTAAGATTATGGTCAGGGCTTGGAATTGGCTATTAAGGGTTGTTGTCTTGCTGAATGGCCCACATTCTCTATAGTCCTGACATTTTGTTTTAAAATTTGCTTGTACAATACTAAATTCATAGATAAGGGGTGTAGCCAACTAAGAATATTGTCATAATACAATATTCTTTTGTAATACAAAGGTTATTCACTCATTTTTTCATATTATCTAACAATCCGAAAATCCGTTGCCATGAGTTTCAGTAATGCTGTTGACCACAATAACATCAATAAAAAAATCATTTAAAATAAATTAATGGTATTACCTGCTATGTAATAACTGATCTTCAACAGGATCTGTGTACTTTTTGAATGAATTTATGTAAGATTGGAATTAAAAACAGAAGTCCTGAAATGCTTAAATAAATAAATAATAACTTTTGTTGAGGGCTGCAGCTATTGATTATATTAGCAATTGGATAAATATATTAATGCTTTATGGCTTTAAAGAGCAAAAGTAAATCTAAAAAATAGAAAATACTCTTAGCTTAACATTTTTTATTGCTTACATTGCATAATAGTGTGGTTTTAAAGAAAATATTTTTTTGAAATGCAAAAACAAATAAATAAATAACACATTAATTTCAAATTACTTTATAAAGGTTTACAAGCAACCTGAAGGCAAATTACAACAAAATAACCCTAACTCTAATCTTAGGGTTAATCCTAACCATAACCCAAACCATAACTCTAACCAACACCATAACAACCACATAGCAACGCCGTAGTAACTACCTGGTATACCGTATCAACGTCCTAGAAACATCATAGTAGCCATCATGGATAAAACTGCAGCTGCTTTATGAACACAATAGCAACCAAATAAGATATAACAGAAACCATCTAGCTACACTCTAGCAACCAGCTGGGATAATAATAATAATAATAATAATAATAATAATAATAATAATACTAATAATAATACTAATAATAATAATAATAATAATAATAATAATAATAATAAATAAACACTGTCTTTAAGTTGTGAAAATTTCAGAGCTACAAGTTTCAACTACAGTTCAGGGATAGCATAAACCTTTACTGTTTTCCTGCCAGGCTTTTGTAGGGGGCAAAAAAAAGAGAGAGAAAGACTTCTGTCAGAATCATATCTCCTGGATGAGGTGGATGTGGTGTTGGGTTTGTGTGTGTGTTTGTTAGCCTTTAAAGGAGTATATGGTGGTCTATGGAGTATGTGGATCATTTCAACAGAACAGAGGCTTGCCCTGCGCTTCCATGCTGCAGGAAACAGACATTCTGAAGGTATGGATGTTGCCAGAATACACAAAAACACACAGCACTTTTTTCCAGCTTTGATAGCGTTGGATAGCATGCTGCATTTGTTTTCTACCATGGCAGCGGATGCACCATCTTGGACAAGAGATGTTTTCCAAAATACATCTAGACCTCCTTCTGCACAGTTTGTCTTAACTGACGCTTCTCATCCTCTTCATCACTGGTACTGGAGGCTGATGATCCCAGTTGAGGAAGGAGGTTGCATCCTTTGCATGTAATAGTGGTTTTCTTGTGCTTTACCAGTGCAGTCTCAAAAACTAAACTCCGTACGAACATCTTAAGGCTTTGCATTAGCTGTGCAAGTGCAGACAGGGTGATATTTTTGGCCACTCAGAAACGCTGTAGCCTCTTCAAATGGCTCAAGGGCCTGACTCAGATCCTCAATTAGGTTCTACTGTTCAGGCTTCAGTTTAATGTAAAGGTGTTTTCCCTTTGGAGTCACTGCTTGGTCAGAAGGTGCAGCACTCACTGGCCATCCTTGTTCCAGCAGCCTGGATAACAAGTGATAAGTGCTCTTCCAGCGAATACGTCGTGTTGCGGCGTGCCCATTTGCTGCTGCTCATCCTTTAGCTTGGTACATGCCAGCTCACTCTTCTTAAAATGTCTGAGAAGGCATCTCGCAGCAGCCACACACTTGGAGATAGCCTCATGGTTCTATAGACTGCTTTGCACAGGTGTTGCAGGCGTGACCTGCTCATTGCGCTGATGCCCATCCGTGCATTTCTGCTAAAATCTTTACCAATGATATGACATTAGCATCGTTGTTGTGGACAACAGCTTTGTACCTGCTGCAATGTAGTATTTGGCAATGAGATCCTTAAGCCACCTTAAGGCAATGAGTTCCTTCAGTATCTCTCTTCAAGGGGCATCGTTGTCAAGCTATAGGACTTCATTTCCCAATCCCTCTCAAGAAAGTGGCACGTCACCCCTAGATAAGCGTGTATTTAGATAGAAAATGGAAATCATTCTGTGAGGGCCTTTATCCTCCACCATTGACAGTGGGTGCATATCTGTGACAATCACGTTAAAAATACTGCCAGTGAACTCAGTTGTACGTGGTGCAGTTGTCCAAACAAAGTTGACCATACAACATTGTGATTTACTAAAACAGAGGTTAAAAAAATATTATTGAAAATTAATAGATCTTACTTTTATACTATACGACTGGCTTCTGTTTATTTTCTACACTGGATTGCTGTCCTACACTTGCTCACTACAATTAAACTTAACTGAATATACTTGTATTGGTGCATTTTAGCCTCCAGTTGCTACTTACACCACCTGATATTTTGTTTTCTGAGGTGTTTTATGCATCACTGTGAGGAAAGTAGTCTGTGTGTGTGTGTGTGGGGTGTATGTTCTTATAAGTGTGTGTGTGTGTGTGTGACTATGATGATAAAGAATTGTGAATTAAGCTCAGGCTTTCACATTTTATTTTCTGTGGTTATGTTCTTAAGCAATGTTTAGCTAACTTAGGAATGTCATAACTAGCTATTCTTTATGATTTTAACTAATGTATATGCTTTACTAGCCTTCATCTCAAC
Source organism: Megaleporinus macrocephalus (assembly GCA_021613375.1). NCBI lineage: Eukaryota > Metazoa > Chordata > Actinopteri > Characiformes > Anostomidae > Megaleporinus > Megaleporinus macrocephalus. The sequence continues at coordinate 19,417,605 of CM038724.1, forward strand.
TAGATATCACTCTGATTCATGCCAAATGCTAAAGTTAATATCACCTTGTGTCGGGTCCACTCTGTGGACTGAATGCGTAGACTAGATGCTTTCTGGTCAGATGCTAAAGTACTGATGTTGTACTATTGAGGTGGGCAAGGTCGGTTTTACAGCAGACAAATTTTCTGGAGAGTCTGTTTTTTTCTCAGTTTGAAATGATCCCAAACTTTGGACACTTCCTGTCTTTTTTCCTCTTCTGTTCGCCTCTATTTCCTTTCTCTTTCTCTATTCTGCAATCTGTTCAATCAAATTATGCCTTCTTTACATCACCTGGCCACAGAATAGGTGTGTCGTGCAACAGTGCGATACACAGGGAGCTGTATGTAGTTGTATGTATTAAAAGAATCTTCAAGGATTTTCAGTAGTTGAGTTACTAGTTTGTCGAGGAATCATTTCAGCCCTACTTGAGCACTTCGTCAGGATGGGCTTATTAAGCAACGGTATTTCTGGAAGAATCTCTGCTGAACGATGGGCTTCTAAAAGATGATTCGACTTTCACAGAGCAGCCCTAGCCTATACGCAGCAAAATGGCCTAAATCAAGACTCTATCGCCGCCATGTTTCACAGATAAGATAAATTTACATTTTCCTTTCTCTGGGCAAACGCTTCTCATTTAAACAAAAACGTTTTCGTCTCATCTGTCCACAAGTAGTCCTGTAGCTCATCCAGGTGAACAGCAAACTGCAGATGGTTGGCAATGTTTTTTTTGGTAAACACTGGCTTTCTCCTTGCAACCCTGCCATGCACACCACTGTTGTTGAGTATCCTCCTGACCATGGACGTATGAGCCTTAACATTAGACACTGTGAGAGAAGCCTTAGGTGCTTGAAAGAAATCCTTGGCTCTTTTGTGTCTTAATGGATTATTACACGCCTTGCTCTTGCAGTGATCAGTGTTGGTCAACCACTTCTGTGGAGAGCAACAGTGTTTTTTTGGATGGTGGAGTCCAAAGTCTTAAGAGATGGCTGTAAAGCTCTTTCCAGCCTTGTGATAACGTGGGGGTGAGTAAACAGGAGATTACCTGAGAGAGGTGGTGATGAGATGTAGAGTGAGGCGCAAAAGGCAGATAAGCTTTTCCTTTTCCAACATTGTGACGACATAACGCACAAATACACAGATGGCCCTGACATCATCACAAGCCTGATGAGCATCAACCATTTATTATCTGAGGTCCTCAGAAATCACCTTTGTTTATACTGTGATATACTTCAACAAACATGTGTTCTAAAGAGCTGACTGATAGATCACTATTCATTAAATATAACAGCATGTCCACCCATACATGACTGTCATCGATTTGACTAAAAACACAAACCAACTGCCAATTCTAGAAATTATAGTCAGAGATGTGTATTACTGGATCATTTTCCTCAATAAATAAATGATATGTCTAATTTCTTTAACTTGCTTCTCCTTCACATTTTATCTCCTTTCACTTTTATGACTTGTGTGACCATCTGATTATGCTTTAGATAATATTTATCTAGAAAATGATAAAGGGTTCACAAACTTTCAAGCACCACTGTTTGTAAAAACACCAATAGCTGATTAAATCTGTTACATTTGTTTAGTAACATTCCAATGGCTAAGAAACCATTTGCTTGACTGTCTGTATAAATCTGAGTAAATTATTCTGTGGAAATGTATTTTACTTGTGTAACACTCACCTCTCCGATGGTTCCATGCATGTGCCTCTCCAAGTAAATCTGGCTCATAATGGTAAGCATCATTCTGGGTGAAGTACTCATCAGTGCTCAATACAACCCCACCTGGATTTTGCTCTAACATGGCACTGCAAAAGACAAGACTACAGCATTAGAGCTCAGATCTCAGATCCAGTAAGAGTTTTTATAAGTGTTAGATGTAGAGCTTATTTAAATAAATATGTTCCTACAGCCCATCCTATTTTACTTCAGATCAGCCACTTTGCTGAGGTAAATAAATAAATCAATACATACACAAGTAAATGAAAGTCAAACAGTGAACCAAAGAGGAGGGCACAGAATGTTTAACTAGCATTTAATTTCATAAATGTGGTTACGGTTTGCGCGTGTGGTTGTTGCTTATTATCCAAATGCAACATGCTTTAGTGATGCTTTGCTCGTGCATTCACCGTGAAAGCGTCATTCGGTTAACACAAGCATCAAAACAAAGACAACACGTATTCACAAATGACGGCTCTTATTTCTTTTTATATTATGTCATCAAATCCACATCGTCATCAGATAAGGATTTGAGTATAATATAACCAGTACAATTACTCAAAGATGGGTGATGGGTTTTTTAAGCATAGTGACAAAGCAACTGCCCCAGTAAGCTGATTTAGAAACATTTCCTGCTGTGCGCATGATTCCCTTTAACTATAATATACCCACAAAGCATATTGAGATATAATTTATCACAACAATAATCATACTTCATACTGCTCACTAAAAAAACACAATAAAAAATGTACACATACTTACTTGGCGAGTGTGGTTTTGCCTGATCCTGGAGCACCTCTGAGCAGCACTAGTACCTGGCCCTCCAGTTTGAGTCGACTCTGAGGTGGAAGAGTCCATGACTTGGGAACAGTGGCTGAGGGTTTTAGAGGAGCTTGACTGACCGGCCTGTGGTTCAGCCACTGAGCTGTGGTGAATGGATGTGCACACCACGGGTTAGGCGCTTTCATTATAGGTGTGACAAAAACAGGCTCTTCCACACGGGGCAGAAACTCTGGGGCCTGAATATTCCAGAACATGGCCGGTGTGTGCAGGCCTTCAGAATGTGCCATTATATCAACACGGTCCATTACCGTATCAGGACGGCGGTAGAGCTTAAAAGCAGAAGGCCTTGAACTGGAATTCTCTGTCAAGTGACTAAAATCAACAGAAACGTCCCTCTCTTGTGGGCAAGATGCACCTCCAAAGCTAAGCTCCCTCACTGGTGAAGCACCTTCTCTTGCCCCACCACCAAGCCTGGAGGGTGAGTTGGAGCTCTGCCCACTCGTAGACACTTTTACTGAATCACTTTCCACGTCTAACTGCCCAAGTTTCGATAAGACCTGATCACCAGGAAGAGTTGTTTGAGAAGGAAGAGAGGACAGAGGCACTGACTGGGAGGAAAGGGGTAAAGAACGAACAGGAATGGAGGACGGCTGAGGTTGGATGCCAGGATGGCTTTGGTGTGACGTTAAAGTCTCTAGTTCCTGATCAATAAGAGAATCATACTCCTCCGTTAGGTGAGTTGTTTCCGGACTGATTTTCTGTAGTGACTCTACACCCTCCAACACCGCAGAACGCTTTAGCGACATGTTGAAAGGTTCTGTCTGGTTCTGAGGGGGTCGTGGGTCCAATAGAGCAGCTGCCATCTCAAACCCTGAAGGTGACCGAGTAGTATAGGTTTTACCCTCAGCGGCATCAGACAGTTCCAGAAGAGCATCCATAGCATTTTCCACTGAGAGTGAGACAATTATAAAAATAAGAGAAAGAGGGATGTTATGAGATGAAATGTGCAGGCATTTTGAGAGAAAGACATAGATTAAAAACATAAGAGAGCATGAATAAAAAAGGAAAAATGTCTAAGCATCTTAACACAAGGGCTCAAACTTAAAACTAGCATTTAAAGCTTTATTTGTTATGTGTAATATTCTGTACTGCAGTATTGCCTCAGATAGCAAACAGTTTTGGGCCAATTTTGTATTTATTATGCATGTAAACAAACTAATACACAAATAAATGAAAGCCAACCAGTGAACCAAGGAGGATGGTACAGAGCGTTTAACTAGCATTTAATTTTACAACTGTGGTTACGGTTGACTACAAGGCAGATGTTATGCATGTGGGCGACAACAGGGCCAGATGTCAGGCAGCTTCATTCAGTTTTGCCTAGTTTTTATATTTGTGGGCAGTGCTTAATTTGTGCTGGATCTTACCGGAACAAGGTACCTTGTGTTCCAGAACTTATTTATGTGGATCCACCACCTTCTTGACATCTTTTTTGTGGTACACCAAAAGCTATTCGTCCAGTGGCATCTCTAAGATTGTATGGTTGCAGCTCCTTACTGCATTCATTAAAGCTAAGATTATTTTATTGTGTAGATTGTTACTATGTTAGATGGACACTTGAAGCACTGTTGTGCCTATGCGTTCCAGGACCTTTTGCCTCACTGTCACTTGCTGGATCACCCCACCTTTAGTGTTCCTTTACCTGATGTTTCACAAATTAAGCACTGTTTGTGGGCCAATTCTGGCATGAATACAGTGCACCAACAACATAGTCAGGTTTGGGCCACATTTAGTACTTCTACTTCTAAATCGGGCCCAAGGACCCAACCACATACTGGGTCAGAACAAACCTAAAGATGGGGCCCAAAAGTGGGCCAGACAAATTGTGCTAAATGTCGGCATGACTGGTTTAACAGAGTTCAGATTTGGAATTCTGTCTTAATCGTTCTCTTACTACAATACCCAGCAACCCCTCCACACTTTTCAACAGCTCCTCCCACCTTCAAGCTGGGACACCAGAAAGGTGCTTTCTTAGTGTTTAAACGCAAAATCCCCTTGTTGCGGTAGGAGGAGAGTAGATAGATGGCAGAGATGGGTAAATTTTTCATTTGGGTGGGAAAGTCCCAGTAAATACACGTTCATTTTAGCATTTCAGTTTACAATACATGTACCCAGTATCCCTTTTAGGCTAGCTGAAGCATTTAGCCAAATGTCATGCACTGAACTCCCTGCTCAAACTGTAGGCTACGGAGCTGAAATGTCTACACGACTGAGGTAACTTAATACATAACATACAAACATAACGTTACATAACGCGAGTCGATTTCACATTTCAGGCAGTGCACGTTACTGTCCTCGTCTATATGCTGTAACCAACACAGTTCCTTCCAAACCGAACACGTCCATCCAGTTAAACAGTACTTGTGTCATTACGAACATATTCCTCACACAACTGTTGTGAAATCGTTCGCGATAAACGAAACATAAGAGTCAAATGGCGTTTCAAGACGACGCTAACTGTCTGATAACATGAAGGTTTGTCGCTCTTACTTTGTACAACGTTACAGACCAAAAGTCAGTTCTCGGACTGTGACGCTCGGTAAGAAGTTGTTTCAGCAGTTCACTTGTATGCTAGCCAGCCAACTTCAACACCTACTACTCAGGACTGACAACGTTACCTTTAAAATCGGCCTCAGAAAGCACAATGTAAATAACTTCAGGGTCCAAGTGCGAGAACATCTCTTGCATGTTCCTCACTATTTCGTCTTTGCTTTGAAACCTCGACTGGCTGGTATTGGCCAGTATGGATCCCGAGTTAGCGCGGTAGTCCCGTAGGCTTACAGCGGCTCCGTTCCCCTCGTGACCGCGACCCTCACCCTCGCCGGAATGTGCTGAAACTCGGCCGGGACTGTGGCCGTTTTTCTTTTTCTTTGGCATCGTACAGACTTTTGTCCCTGAGCTGCAGGCGGATCCACTGCTAACAAGTTTTTAGCGAAACCGAGCAGGCGAGTGTTAGCATTTAGGCAAGCTACCAAAAAGAAACACAGCAAACAACCATTCAGAGCGAAATCTTAACAGCACTCCTTGTGGCCACACAGGGAGTGACAGCGGCAGCGGAGTAAATAAAGGAATTCGAGAGTGAAATTCCTGCAATTCTTTTCAGACTTTCCTCAAAATTCATGCATGTTATAAAACTATTGTAACAGAGTAGTTGTACTGTAAACAGAGTAGCTCAGATTGGTCTGAAGTGTAGAGATGTGTCGTTCGCGAGCGTGTCTGCTCTTTTAGGTGAACTCTGGGAGCCGACTCTCACTGAAGAGCCGCTCTTTCCCTGTTTTCACTTTTGTCAATGAAGACAAACCAGTCGAGCAGATCTGATAACACTGTAACAGTGAACGTCACGTGTTTCCTGGATTTACATGGAACACTGTCTCCGCCCTCGTATCATTTCCTTAACCTGCTGCTTTACTGTGTTTGATTTCCTTCTTGGCGGTTTTCATCTCATTCTTAGCCATATTTCCATTTTGGCCCGCCTGCCTATGCTGTGACTGTAGCGTCTGACTCAATAAATATTTGTGAGCAACACAATTAACTCACGTATTTCATTAATTAATTTATGAATTATAAAAGTTAACTCTAAGGTTTTAAAAACAGATATGATAGCTAATATTACTAAGGCAGCTAAAAACGGTGGTACAGAATGAAGAGTTTTTTTTTATTATTTTTTTAATGTAATTGTGTCTTATGTGTAGGTACTGCCCTATAACACTCAGTATGTAGCTCTATGTGATTCATGTATTCAAGCAAACAAATTTTGGACAAAATTTCACCTTAAAACCCAGCAAAAGAGTATTTTTATACCAACCACTTTGAATGACTATTTACATTCTAACCATTTATACAGATACAGACTTTTCACCACAAGGAAAAGTTATTGGACAGCAATAGTCAAGGTGGTGTAGGTTTTATATGTGAATGTAATCTACATCGATATCAGCATTAAATTTAATGATGTTTAACAAAGTCAGGTCCTCCATTTCTCCAGTTTCTGCTCACTCTCTCTGCTTCTCTCTTCTTGTTAATTCCTCCAAGTTCTTCTGGTGTGTGAGAGGACCAGTAGGGAAGCAGGAGCATTAGCAAAAGTCTCTGGGTCTCTTACTCTACATTGATACAGTAGTGTCAGGAGTGGGATAGCGCACCTTAGTGGTCTGAGAACTGTACCACAAAAAAAACTTCAAGGCAGGCAGAGAAAGAGGCCGAGACTCCATGGTGAAGGTGGCCTAGTGAGACTTCATGGCAGAGCTGGCGTGAGCATGCTTATGAACTGGGCCAGGGCTAGGATGTGCATTGCCCATAGAATGTGCAAAGCAGTGCCAGCAAGAGGGGACCAAGTAAAGCTAAACTGTCTTTAGTGTGGGCCTGCCGCAGAGAGCAGCAGAGCGGTTGGTGAGCTGGCGTTACGGAGAGAGAGAACACTGCATAGGCTGGTGCCACAAGCCTGAATCAGCCGGCAGGATTTAGCAGTTGCATGCAGTGTGTATAACTAACAGCTCATTGGATTTGCCATCATAGGCTCACTGATTTCTGTACTGCAACCAAATACTCTTTACCAGTGGCAGAGGTGGGGGGCCCTTCATGAGGTATTGATGGAGCAGTGTGTGGTGAAGAAGAAAGTCCAAGTGGAGTTGTTGCTGCAGTTGCACAGGACTTGACACAGTGGGAAGTGGTGGCAGGGACTGGGTGTGCTCACTCTGCACAACCCCAGGGACTTGGCTCGAGCTAGTGGTCACTAGGTACGGTAAACTTTTAAAAGGGGGGTTATGGAGCCACCCACAGTTGGCTGGTGCTGCTATCTAGAAGCTTGTGAGGCGTGGCCATCCAATTTATGTTTTTATTGTTGTTGTTAGTTTAAACTGTGGGTTTGTGTTTACTATGTTATTCTATGTTTGAGGATTTGGGGGCTGTTAGTTAGTGTGTGTGTGTTGTGGGGGGTGGTGGGGGGGGGTCACCTGTGGTCAGTGATGACCTCGTAAGTTCAGTGCTTTGTGTCTGTTCTACAGGGCTTTAATAAAAGAGCACCTCTCACAGCACTATCATGTCCGCCCCTGTGTCTTACTCTACGCCGACACTACACTGTTCCTACTCGTTCTAATCGTTTCAGAGAGTGTGGCTGAGGTTCTTCCTCATAGAGATGTGTTGCTTTCTTCTTTCTCCCGCCCTGCTGTGTGCTGCGAGGCGTCGTTTAGACCGACGGGGGCGCTGCGTGTCCAGTTTTTAGGAAGGAGGGCACTGAAACAGCACTGTATGAAAGACTAGCAGCTTTGTGCCGAAACTAAAAGCCCCAAAAAACCGAGCCTGACCAATGAATTAAAACAACTTATTTGAGAGGTAACTGCCGAGACGAGATTTTCATCAAGTTGTGAATGAACTTGTGTTGTTGAAGCAGTTTGTGGAGTAGTTTGGCGGATAGAAACGCGTTCCATGGGATGTTGAGAGCCGCGCTGTGGGCAAGTTCGTTGGTGAGGGAGGGCGATGAGCAGCAGTGCTTTCTCACTCAGCGGCATTAGGAACGATGCTGCCTCACTGAGTTGGACTTGTAAAGGCAAACAAGTAAATAATTGCTATTTTCCGCAAGCTAAAGTTGAAGTACTTTTGAAATGGAGCGGTATTAACCCATAATTGTGAATGGAGATGGCTTTTGCAGATAAGAACTATGGTTTTGATTTTTAGCGCTTTGCAAAAAAAAATGTCAGTGTTGTGTGAATCCTAGGAGTTTGAGGCCTAGCGCGCTAAAGGCTAGGCCACCGTGTCTCTGTACTGGGAAGCTAGCTAGCTAATGTTAGCGTGTAGCTACTGTATTGTCGGCGACTTGTGAATTGCCTACGAGTCTGGCGCTTATTTCAGAGGATATGTATGAAACTGTGTTTTGTCCGAGCTTCTGTTAAACGTGGTTTTAAAGTGAGAGACAAATTGTGAGTAATCTGGAGAATGCGGTAGCTGAGCATATCTTGTTAACTAGCGCACACAGGCTAGTTACTCGGCTAGCTCTTTAGCCTCGTAGCTATGTTTTAACTCAGGAATTTTCTTTGGTTTAAGCTCGAATGCGTTAAATGTAAATGGCGATTGCGACGACTGTCTTTTGAACGGCCGCGAGGCGCAAACTCATGTTTTGCGAGCTTGTATAGTGTTTAAAACGTGGTTTTTGCAAAAGTGCGGTTGGTTCGCTCGCTGAACTTTTGTTTTCCCACCCATAGAGGCCGGTAGAGGACTGTTTGGAAAATTAACGTTTGGCGGCATGGAGTTTCCTCAACAGCAGAAGCCGGCGGCGGACGGCAAGATCATCTACCCGCTCGGCGTTAAAGAGATAACTGACAAAATCAGCAATGATGAAGTGGTCAAACGGTTAAAGGTAAGACGTTGCATTGACTGTATACAGTGGCCCCAAAAGTGTTTGGACATTTTTTTTGCCCCACTTAAAATGTATGCTACTAGGAAACAAAATGTGACATTTCATTTAAACAAACCTTTCCATGCTTAGATTTATCTGTGTCAAACCTTTTCCGACAGGTGACTGGTTTTAGATCGGGTTGAAAATAGGTTTTCTTAGCTTCTTTCCCAATTCACGTGTATGCTTCTGAATTCATGATCTTGTGAACACAAGCTCAGGCTGTATAGTAAGAAAAACAACCAGTGCCAGACGTGTCCCTCTCTGTACTCTCGTTCTCTCTCTCTCTCTCTCTCTCTCAGCACTCTTAGTGCAGTCTGGTTGGGATGCTTCTCCAGGCTCAGCCTACCATTAGTCTAAAGATGTAATAAGTGTATTTCTCTGAAACAAATATTATTCATTTAAAATTTAATAAGAGGTCATTAAAGTTTACCAGTGGTTTACGTGTCCAGATGTTGTCCTGGGACCACCACAAATACAGTTAGGAGGCTTCTTTCCTGTCAGCAGGCTGTATGCTTAATAATTTACAAAACTATCATCAGTTAGTATGCACATGCTTAAGAATGATTGGTGTTTAACTCCTCTTACTGCTAGATGTAATATATTTGTTTTTGTTCTGAGGCCAGAGTTCAACTCAACTATTTTCAGTGTTTTATGTGTGTTTAAGTATGGCACTGTACCACTTTCTTTTCCAATGCTGATACATGATAAAGCTTTAAATTGAGTAATTGTTAATCATAACACTTCATTTTAAATGTCTAGATGTTGGCTATCAAGCTTACGTTGTTGCTTTTTACTTTGCCTGCTTTTTATTTGGCTCTTTTGTACATTTGCTTACCTGTTACTGGATTAGTGATACTAGACTGAGGTTCCATCATGCCTATTGTTGGTGTTGTAAAAGGTAGTTGAGTAATCTTTAAACTTCACTTTAAATAGGCCTAATTATTAGTGACAATGTTTATCTTGTATCAAATCCTGCATGCACAATGACAGAGGAGGATGGGTCTCCCCTTGTGAGTCTTGGTTCCTCCCAAGGTTTCTTCCTCCAGTCTGAGGGAGTTTTTTTTCTTGCCACTGTTGCCCCTGGCTTGCTCACTGGGGTATATATGTTGTAACTGGCTGTTTTCAAAACTCTGTAAAGCTGCTTTGAGACAACATTTTTACTTGGGGTTGTCTACTTATGACAGTGGAAGAGGGACATAAGTCTAAGAGGGGGTGGTGGGATGGCAAGAAGAGGGGGTGGTAGGATGGCAAGAAGAGGGGGTGGTAGGATGGCAAGGACAGTAACAGATACAAGAGGCTTAAGGACAGTGCTTGCATGCTGAGCGTTGTTCCCGTGTCACCACCCCACTTGGCCACCGGGGTCAATTGTCAGGATAGCATTGTACACTGACTTTGCTGTGAAACAGTAGGTGCCTTACAGTTCATGCAAGTTCTTCCTGCTGTCACTTACGACTTTTGTCAGCATGCAAGATTCGGGCACCGTTTTCTCACCCTGTCTTGTGGCTGTTGAGGGTTGGATGCCTGGGACAGACGAAGAGTGGAGCGATTATTGTGTTTTGTTGATCACGGTTGCAACACATGCACAAAAATAATATATATCCAACAATTTGGGATGCTCAGGACAATATTAGAACAATAATGAACAATTTTTAAAAATATTTTATTTTGCAAAACAGTCAAACTTCACTGGCTCTGCAAAAATGATGCTGAATGTTGTTTCATACGTGCGCCCTTTTCATTGCTCCTACATTTCCCACTTATTAGCACAAGTTAACCAACATATTGTTATTGTCCAAAGATAAACATATATCTCCATTTTTGTTGATTTAATTATTTTTAGCATTTAAACACAGCAGCTGCTTTTAATATCCTGTGAAGGTTTTATGATGAGTAGACCAATAGAAATGGTCTAAATTATCTTGGAATTATTTTTCAATTATTCTTCATTGAACTTGAAGAATATTTTTGGGCTGTCCTGGTAAGTACTTTGGAAATACTAGTTTTTCTTTAGACTGGGGTTAGATTGAAGTTCACAAATAGTTACTACAGCAATTAAAATAATATGGGCAACAGCTCTTAGGTGTTTTTTTTAATACCGGGTGACTAACTACATATGTTAATCATTACCTAATAAAACACACGCAGCCTGTAGCTTAAGTCCTAGTTGTGATAATGCTGTAAATTGCTTTATTTTATACGCTTGTATCAATGACTTGAATCAATGAATCAATGTTTGTTACATTTCTGTAGAGTTGGCGGTTTGTATTGGTGTATATGTAAGTAGGGCATTCAGAAGTCTCACTCCTGCTGATCAGTGTTAACAGAAGGTCAGGTGATGTATTTTGTGGGGTTGACTGGCCAGTTTGTATGGGTTGAAGGATCTGTGTGGTTACCAGTAATGTGCACATTTCAGTTGTCCTGTCATGAACTTGAAGTTTAAGGAATTGAATGAGTCAAATCAAACTGTGTTTTAGCTGCAATATAGGTTAGCATTAGCCTTATGAAGCAAGTTTAACTCATTCAGCAAAATACAATCCAACAAGGTGCTTTTCTGACACCGGCCAGTATCAGGTCTAACACATCTGGCCCTATTATTCAGATTCTCCTGAAGGCCTTCATTATCTTGTTAATATCTGACTGTGGTTGGAGCTAAGCTCTCTAGGCTGGTAGATCTCTAGGACCAAGTTCAGGAACCCCTGTGTCATGTAATGCTAATGTAATTTAACAGCTCTTATCAGTGATCACTGAAATTACAGCACTTCCCCTGGTAAAATCAGTCTAGGTCGAATAGGGTTTTAATGGGAATTTTGAAATTTAACAAGCACAGGTAGGTAGACAACTAAATGCAACAGCCAGAAGTGTTTTAAAAGTTTTATCAGCGTACTGAACTATACAAGTATACACTAATGTTATGATGTTCATTATTGTTCTTAGCTATGTATAAAAGTGAAGTGACCATATGAACATTTTTTAACAGAAATATATTTATCTATAAAGAATTGATACTGGACAGTTCAGTTTTTGGCATAGTAAATATGTAAAAGTAAAAATGTTTGCAAAGGCAAAAAAATAAATACCAAATATTTTAAACAGCCATAAAACAAATATGAATACAGAATTAAACAATAAGTAAATAATCTAAAAGTGAATTCACTTTGTAAATGTAGACTATTAAACTGTCCTATCAACTGTCCTTTTGAATTTAAGCTCAATTTTGAGTTTGAATTTACCTGGTCCATCGTTAATGGTGCAGCGGGCCGGGGGCATCCAAAAGGAACGACTGCACCATTTAAGTTGAAGAGGGAAAACTAGAACATGAATCTGGTGAATAAAAAGCAGACTATTAGAATATTCTAATTTAGAGTTTTAGGTTCAGAGCGTCCTAAAGATATGAGTTTGGGGTTATGTGGCTCACAATGTTCAAGCAACTGGCAAAAACCAGAATCCTTCATATCAGTGAATGGCTGATGGGTGTAAGTGATAAAGTAGAGCTCCTTTACTGTAGTAATTCTAAGTAACGTTTTAGGTGGTTTTGTCTGTTTTGTTTTTTTTTTTCAATTCGGTAAGAACAATGAATTTGATCACCTTTACTATAATAGTTTTTAAGCAGTTGTTTTTCTTTTATTTTTTGTTGAATCTTCAAGTGTGTTTTTCCCCCCTTCTTTTACACACTGAACGGGGCAGGAGCAGTGTTGTGATGTGGTCGATTGTTAAATTGCAAACATTCACGCTAACAGGCACAATCATCGACACACCCCCTGCTTCATGCAAAACACAACCTGTAAATACAAACCTGAATCGTTCTTGCGTCATTGCAGTATTTTCAGTGACATTATTTATTAGAGCTTTTTATATACGCAACTTCAGAGATAAACCTGCTAAGCTAATTTCCCTTTAGCATCGTGCCTAGTGGATGTGCACAGATGTGTGACGGATTGGCGGTGCCGCACTGGTGGGATGCATGTTTTTTTCTTTCACAGCACAGCAGGACCAAAAGCCAAAAACACAATCTTGCAGGGATGGTTTAGTTAATTGTAACAAACTGAGATACTCTGGATAGAATGCTTTTCAGTCATAAGGATGTAAAACAAGCTCACTTATAACACAGTTTTAATTCTCAAGTCTGGAGCAGTAACATGCCAGTGCTTGCTGACTGATTTCTATGTGACTGACTGATTTCTATGTGAAATTAAAGCTGTGATGCAAGCACAGAAAGCCATGCTAGATAATGTGGCATAAAATGTACACAGAGAAACTCAGGCAGTCTAATGCTGACCGTACATTAGAAGACTTCTAAAAGACATTTAATAGACTAAACTCTGACAGCCTCTCACATCTAAAGACTAGTCACAGGCTATGATTTGACAAAGACTGGGGTCTTTCAGAGTCACTATTTACAAGACTGTTACTAGATTCCTTTTGACATTATTTCCTATTTGTATGTTTGAAGCTAGTAATATTCAGCTAACGTACGGTTTGCTGCTAGGCTAATTGTAAATACTGTAGCCCCGTTCAGCTGGGATTTCTGTCCACCTTTTTTTTCTTTTCCATTCTGTCTTGGTATGAGTGTAAAGACACGACAAGGAGGCACTCTTGCTCGCTCCACAGCTCCATCAGTTTCTCCTCCTTTGATACAGTCCAGGAGAACCACAGTTGCTGGACTCCCCTCTATGTCTAACTTATTTACCTGCCAGACATTCCTGTACTTGCCTCGTGGCTTCCCGTTTGGTGGTGAAAAGAGCTCTCCTATTGGTTGTTGACAATGTTCATGTCACTATTTGTGTGAGCCAAGACTTATGATATTAAACACGGTTGATTTTATCGGAACGCTCTGACTAAAACCTGCGGTCTTGACCACCTCGCACTAAACGATCAAGATGATCCGAACACGACTCAACTCTAGCAAGACTCTAATGTTTTATTCCGACATTGGAAATTTGTCTGCGACAGTAAAATCTGTTGGTGTAAGGCCAGCATAAGCTAACTTCACAGTCTAGTCTTTTCCAGCTCGCTGAGAGAGAGGAGTAAACAGATGCCAAACACCAGGAATTAAAAATAAAAAAAATTAGCATGACAGTAATGAGCTCAACTCTGTGATGCATGACCATGGTATTGCAGTTATCATCACAGCCCTGTGTGAGAGCATGGATGTTATGCTTTGGGCTTTTTTTGACGCTTGTTGGAAGAAGCATGCACAAAGAAATTCTGCAGCATTTTACTGTTTTTGCAGCTGCTGTTAGCTTTACTTTGTGCCGCTTTACTTTCTACTTATTTTACTTTACATTATATTAAGCTATAAAATGTCAAATCAAAAATAAATGCTGACATGCTTTGGAACTTCAGCTTTCTTTAATGCGGTTAAAAAGGTTAAAAAGGTAAAGTGACTGGGTGTTAGACTAAAATTGGCACTATTTTATGTACTACGTGTCTCAATGGTTAGCTGAATTATGAAATCACTGTGATGCCAGAAATCCTCGTTTAATATGTAAAGCATATGGCTGTGGGTATCACTAGCAGTCTAAAGTTTCTCCATTCGGAAGCACTGTGAGAACACATGTTGCTATAAATCTGCACCAGAAGAAGCTCTAGGACGCATGTGAAGTAGTTTTTAAAAAGATGTTGGGTTACTTAATGTGAAAAAAATATATATTTGTGTAAGAGTAACTCATTGTACAGGCCAAAGCAGATCTTATCTCCTCTATACGTCTTCACTAAATGTATTATCTTGTCATTTTGTACCAAGATCTTAGGGTGCTTCATGCTGTACTGCTGTAATGACTAGGTTAAATCAAAGTGAGTTACATTTTAATGATAATTAATTTAGTTTAATTGTGTAAATAATAATTCTTTGGTATTGTAAAACTGTACATGCCTCTTTCTTGCAACACTGCCAAAAAGTTAGGTCTCTTCATAAACAGTTTCTGTTTCAAAGACAGTAGAAAAAAATAATCGAATCAGTTTTATCAGAGGGTAGTGTTGGACAAAAAGGGTAAATTGAGAGAGGGTCTTTAGCCAGACATGAAAGACAGAAAATAGGCAGACAAAAAGGAGAGCTGTGGATTTAAGGGAGTAAGGGAGAGCATGTGTGCATGAGTGAGTCTGCTGTGGCTCGGCCTCTTTTTCCCTCTACTGTGCTGAGCACTGCGTGCCCATCCCCCCACCACACTCACTAGCTGAGCAACGGCAGCAAGTCTACAGGGTCATAGAGGAAGAAGAGTTTAGTATAAGAGGGGCATGGTCTGATACTAAAGCTGTTAATGCTGATTTTTGGGTTCTAGCAACTAAAAATGCTTATATACTGTTCTCAAGCAGAATTGGATGTTTTTGCATTATTATTATTATTATTATTATTATTATTATTATTATTATTATTATTATGGGTCAGCTTGCTAATGTTAGAGGCCACTGGTACCAACCAATACACACTTGCACATACTACTGTATATATTTGTGTATAGGTAAATTGTTTAAATATATTAAAAACGCTACTCAGTTACTGTTCTACTGTTTTCTGTGCAGGTTAAAGTTCCTAAATCAATAATAACAGTAGTTGGCACCTAAGGGCTTTAACATTAGCTAGCTACCCGAGCCAACCTAGCTCATTTTATAACACTCTGCCTAAAGCCAAACTGGTTCTTAGTGGATACACTTGGTATATGCTATAGATTTTATAGGGAGTTTGTTGCTATGACTGGCTTGTTGGTAAGACATGGGACGATAAAGCTTGCTAGTGAAGACCAGACCTTATATTAAGGGTATTTGCAGAAGCCAGTAAGGCTTTTGTCAGTTGGTGCTACATTTAAGCTCACTACCACTAAATTTCACTGTTTTAATATGTTTAAAATTGTAACTCACCATATCTGCTGCCATTTTCACTTTCCTTCTTTTTTTTTTCCTTTTTTTTTACAATTCTGATTTATTAAGTAGCAAGGAACATATGCTGAAAAGACAGGAGGAAACAATGGCTTGTAGATATGTACAGAGTCAGCAAATTCTTAAACAGGGCATACATTTTACATCTAGATGCACACTTTCTCTCGTTAGTGGTGTGGATGTGCATTGGTTACAGATAAATCGTTAAATAAACTGAAGGCCAGGGAGCACTATGAGAAAGACGGTTATAACCGTGAAGTTAACAGCTGAGACAACAAGCAGATTGGAGTTGTAAGAATTTAGATCCTTTTTACCTTTTTAACCCCCACTGGTGCCTCACTAAGTAAGGAAGTGACTGTGAAAAGGTGCACACATTTTGTTATTGTTGTTTGAGCCCAGAACCTGGGGAAAAACAGGCCTTTCAAAATGATTACATAATCGCCTGAACAGTCATTCAAGTTGATTGCATTTACTTTTTGCTGCAAAACTGTTAATTCAGAGGACTAATTAGTGTGCTGTGACCTTCTGTAGTATCAGTATTGCAAAGAATGAAAGAGCAATGAAATGAAAGTATGAGCAAATAAAAAAACAAAACAAAAGACTGTAAATTCTTCCGTTTCCAGTCATTCATCCTTCTCTGTTTCTGCTGTTTTCTCTTTCAGTTGGTGGTAAAGACATATATGGATATGGATCAGGACTCAGAGGAGGAGAAGCAGCAATACATGGCTCTTGCACTTCACCTGGCATCTGAGTTCTTCCTGCGTAACCCTAATAAAGACGTCCGGTTGCTAGTGGCCTGCTGTCTCGCAGACATCTTCAGGATTTACGCCCCAGAGGCCCCTTACACCTCTCATGATAAACTCAAGGTACATACATATTGTTGTATTATTAGCATGACGATTGAATTTGACAGTGCACCCTAACATAGCATGCGCTTACACGAACAGTACAGACTCGGGCTGGCTTTGTAGAAAAATAATTGTTCACCTGTTTATTTCCGTATAGGAAATTTTTCTGTTCATCACACGTCAGTTGAAGGGTTTGGAGGACACAAAGAGCCCACAGTTCAACAGATATTTCTATCTACTGGAGGTTAGGATGCTTTTGTATTTCATTCAGTTGTTTCAGTTTATCTGCTCATCATATCCTTTTACTACAAATAAGAAGATCCATGTGTTCGTCTGTTTATCTTGTGCTTTTTTTGAACCTTTCATTCTTGATTCCTGCAGAACCTGGCGTGGGTGAAGTCATATAATATATGCTTTGAACTGGAGGATTGTAATGAGATCTTCATACAGCTATTTAAAACGCTGTTCTCTGTCATCAAGTGAGTATTCAGTAGCATTGATTTGCATTGATATTCTTAGGTATGTATTTAACTATTTTATGGCCACTCACTGGTCAGTGATAATGTGTGGCTCATTTTCTGTAAAGCAGTAGACATGTTAAGTAATTTGGCTCAGTCAACTTCTTTAATATGTGGTCATAGTATTTATTTCAATCGAGGCAAAAGTCTTGCTGATTTCCAGTTTTAGTTGGAAAAGTAGTGTTTTAATTAGTGTTAGCCAGTTGATCTGGTGTTTAGGGGGATCCATCAGGTGAAAACTGTTAGCCATGATCATGTGGTGTACACACGGCTGCATTGATGAAACGGCAGATTGCAGGTAATAAATGTTGTGAACAGTGCAATGTGCCTGTGATTTTTAATAGCAATGCTGTCTGTTTGGCTTTACATCAGTGTGTCTTAGTATTCAACATGTGAATGTAATCAGGCTTTTGAGGATGCTCAGTCTTGTTTCAGTTAAACATTTTAATATATCGCCTTGATGGGTTTTTTTTGTTGTTGGGGTTTTTTTTTTCTTCTTCATATATCAAAGGAACTCTAATGGCCTGAAGACAACTCCTTAGGATTAACGACTTTTTTCAATATGTGTACAGGCAGTTGTGTATTTTATCTATTAAACTCAGGAACTCTTTGCACAGCAGGATCCAAACCTAGCACTAGGCATGCAGCAGTATGGAAATTCGGGCCAGATGTCGATATCCAATATCTGAGATTTTACATGTCCATATTTGCCAGTGGTGATATTCGTTATTTTGTGTGTATGTTTGCATGCGTGCAGAAGTGCCTGCTGTAAATTTCACCGCTGCAAGTTGCCTCAGCTAATGTTACCGTTCTGGCCTCTTTCAGCTTGAAAACTCGCAGTATATGTCCTAATGTCTTATGAATGTCAGTAGCTTTTGAGCTGTTTTGTCAATTTTTATTTGTTTTATTTATAAGGGGAGACATTTTAGCTCCGCTGCTGTACTGCAGTCAGTGTAAGCAGTGCTCTTCAGGTACACAATAAGTGTGTTGTCAGATATTGATTACAAGTAATAGCCAAATCTAAACATCAGTAGTTTTTGGCCTGACTGAGTGGAACATGTGTTAAACAGAGGAAATTATTATTTTTATTTTATTTAATGCTCTGCAAGCTACCTCTGAAGAACGCAACACTTTGCCTGTGTGGAACCCAAATGATGCCGTCCATTGTTTTAATGCGGTTGTGTTTCTCCCACACCCACCACCACCCTCCCCCCTGTTCAGTAACAGCCATAACCAGAAGGTGCAAATGCACATGCTGGACCTGATGAGCTCCATCATAATGGAGGGTGATGGAGTAACTCAAGAGTTGCTGGACACCATCCTCATCAATCTTATTCCTGCACACAAGGTAATCTGTTACACACCCTCACAGCTACACACGTTGGCACTCAGACAGCAGTTTGCGTCAATTTCTTGTGCTGGTAAACCACAAGGTTTTAGTAACAAATGGCATTTTTTGCTGCTGTGCTGGATGACTTTACATGTGCCATATTTTAGAGTAGTGTAAATTAGATCTGTGTGATACAGAGAAGAGCCGATACCTAGGTTTTTAATCTACAGCTCTGTAGTGTTATTGGCCAGAATAAAAATTGTTGTTCAGCTCATGACAAAATCTGTTGCTCACTCATTGGTTGGGTTTTTGCCAAGCTAAAAGGTTTATGCAGTAAATGAGATTCTAATATTGTTTCTTTCTGGTGGTGTAGAACCTGAATAAACAAGCATATGACTTGGCAAAAACGTTGCTGAAAAGGACTGTGCAGACCATTGAAACCTGTATTGCTTCAGTAAGTGCTCTCTCTCTCTATGTCTCAGTTCAACACTGTGCAATTTTATTTCTTTGCATACATTCTGCTTTTCCATGTTTTACCTGGTGTATTATAATGCTTTGTTCAATGTTTTACCCTTCCCGCTTTTCTAGTTCTTTAATCAGGTGCTGGTGATGGGTAAGTCCTCTGTGAGCGATCTATCCGAGCATGTGTTTGACCTCATTCAGGAGCTCTTTGCAATTGACCCACTGTTGCTCGTCTCGGTCATGCCACAGCTTGAGTTCAAACTGAAGGTGAGGCACACACTGAAGTGCACTCTATAATGATACATCTGACGATCAAAATATAATGTGTAAAAATAAAAGTACACAGATGAAAACTTTAATTTCTGTTAAATCTAGTTTTCTAGGGTTGACAGTATATTTACAGTTGTGATCATTCGCTGGATTAAGCAGTTTAGTGTTTGACATGTTCATTTAAATTTATTTTCTGTTTTATTATTTGAAACATGGCACTGCTGGTTCCTTTTTCTGTTCCAGCTTGTCAACCATCAATAGAACAAAGTATTGCAATGTATACCACGCATTGTGAAAATGTCCTCAAGAATCATGCATTTTTACCACATCACCCACCTATAAGACTCGTAGTAGTCCCTTCGGGGTATATGTACACTCCTAGAATATATGGTATGCAATGCCATGTTTTACACATGCTTTCACCCACAAAACTGAATTATGTGTTTTGTTTGCACAGAGCAATGATGGAGAGGAGAGATTGGCTGTTGTAAAACTGTTGGCTAAGCTCTTTGGAGCTAAAGACTCTGAACTGGCTACACAAAATCGCCCACTCTGGCAGTGCTTTCTGGGAAGGTATGTTTAAAAAAGTGTTAATGTTTGTTTGAGATGCTGTAAATGAGCTGTAGTTTTAATTTTATTTTGACAGTTCTGATGTGTTGATTTAATATTTTGATTCATCATTTTCCTTCAAGATTTAATGATATCCATGTACCTGTGAGATTGGAGTGTGTGAAGTTTGCAAGTCACTGCCTCATGAACCATCCAGATCTAGCCAAGGACCTTACAGGTGGGTGTTGGATGTATTTTACATGTTGGTGTATTTGTTAATAATGGATGATTTTACTGAATTTAGATCTGCTGTTTGATCATGATTGTATTTTTCTGCAATGTTACCAGAGTACTTGAAGGTGAGGTCACATGACCCTGAAGAGGCCATCCGACACGATGTCATTGTGACCATCATCAATGCAGGGAAAAAGGACCTAAACCTGGTTAATGATCAGCTGTTGGGTTTTGTCAGAGAGAGGATGTTGGACAAGAGGGTAGGACAGAAAAATTCACAATATTTCAGCATGAATATTGGCAATGCCATAAATGCACTGTTGTTTCTCTGCTGAGCTTGACAGTGGGAGGGTTTCTTTGGTTCCAGAGCTTGGCCTGTCACAATCATCAAATTTTAGGTTGTAATTAATTAACAAAAGAAATTGTAAATAGCAAGTAATGTTTTATTTTTCTTAATTTTATGTAACTCAAAGTGCAAGCCTACGTCTTGCTAACTGTCAAGACTCAGCACATGTTGTCTCTGTTGTCTGTTGGGAGCTAATAAGATAAATAAACATCGTTTATTGCCTGGTACCAGTTGCAATGCCAGTCAAGACTTTTGTTGTTTTGAAAGACCTGTGATTATGTCTCAAGGAAAGCAAAAAAAAAAAGCCTCTATTTATACAAACCTACAAATGTGTAAAGTAACTGCAGACAGCTTAAGTAATTGTGAACTGCTCTAATAACAATGGTCAGATGATTATGGAATAATTGTGCCCATCTATAGCTGAAAGATTTACAATATTGTTATTTTCTGCATAACACACAAATGGAGGGAGTTTTAAAACTGACTGTTCAATCCAATGATGTGTTTGCAGTGGCGTGTTCGTAAGGAAGCGATGATGGGCCTGGCTCAGCTGTATAAAAAGTACTGCCTGCACCATGAAGCTGGCAAAGAGTCAGCCCAGAAGATCAGCTGGATTAAAGACAAGCTGCTGCATATATACTACCAGAACAGCATTGATGACAAGTAAGAACTTGGTTATTCTATATTTTTGTTCATAGGGCACAGAATGGCGTCAGTAGATGGATGCAAAAATAAACTTTCAGTTCTACAATGGAGCATAACTGATAGAGGCCATCTGTGTTTGCAAGAAATCTTGTTTTTGGTCCATGAAAAACGGCTATGTTAATGTCTATGCACTGAAATATTGCTGTGCGTTGAGGTATTGTTCTACAACTAAAGGTTTCTATTAATTTTCTTACCAGGTTATTTTTGTTGCTGACCTGAAACACTGGTGCATTTGAAAATACAACAAAACCACTGAAAATGACCAGTGTTTGTTTTTGTGTTTGTGTGTTGAGGTTGCTGGTGGAGAAAATCTTTGCACAGTTCATGGTTCCTCACAGTTTGGAGACTGAGGAGAAGATGAAATGTTTATATTACCTTTATGCCTGCCTGGACACCAATGCCGTCAAGTGAGTCAGATACATTACAGTCCAACCCATGTATGTGTGCATATACATACATATATATTCAGGATCTTCTGTTTTTGGATTTTGTTTTGCTTTAATATGTAGATACGAAAACAAAACGTATTGATGATTTTAGCACTTGACTCTCTTGTTTACTGACCCTCCCCTGTTGTTGTTCTAAATTTGTGCATGTGCTTGTATTTAGAGCCCTAAATGAGATGTGGAAGTGTCAAAACATGCTGAGAGGGCTTGTGAGGGAACTGCTGGACCTGCATAAACAGCCCACGGTGTGAAAAACAATCCCTTATATGCTTTACATGGCCTGTAGCATTTAAAGATGCTGATCTCTCAGAAATCTACTTGATTTATACCAGGGCACATTATGTTCAACTACTTATAGGCACACTTTATTTTTTTTCCACAGTCTGAAGCAAACACAACAGCCATGTTTGGAAAGCTTATGACAATTGCCAGTGAGTAAACTCGTCCACACACAAATTAGTCCATGTATATATGCTTCTTAAAAATATTTTCTAACAAATCTCTCCTTTCTGTTGTCAGAGAATCTGCCAGACCCAGGAAAAGCTCAGGACTTCATGAAAAAGTTTAATCAGGTTCTGGGTGAAGATGAGAAGCTACGTCTGCAGTTGGACCAACTCATTAGCCCAACCTGCTCCTGTAAACAGGCGGAGCAGTGTGTGGTAAGTATGAAAGCTAGACCTGTCTGCAACGTTACAACCGATCCAGCGTTTACCTATTGGATGTTATTGTTTTTGGATTTTGTGTTTGTGAATTGCTGTTGTGATATGTTTGTAATATGTAAATTATTTTGGTCCGAATGTTGAAGAACGATTATGATGTTCCACCTGTGATTTTTAATGTAGCGCGGTTGTAGTGTGCAATAGAGATTTCCATTCTGCATAGCAATCTCTCTATAAAACCATGATAGTGTTTTTATATAGAGTAAAGTGTGAAATATGTATTGGTATTTCACAAAACCAGTTCTGTGAAATACCAATACATATGCTATAATAACCAGATTTGCATTTTAGAGGACATTTATAATTGCATATTCTAGGCAGGACTGTAATCATGGAAACTATTTGTGTAATAAAGCAGTATTCATTTGTAGATCAACAGCTGGTCTTACTGTTTATTTTTATTTTACAGAGAGAAATAACACGCAAACTGACGTATCCCAAGCAACCCACAAACCCCTTCCTGGAGATGGTTAAATTCCTGCTGGAGAGAATTGCACCAGTGCACATCGACTCTGAGGCCATCAGGTAGGTTTCTTGTATGGTTTCTTGCCACATGCGAGTTATTTTCCCCACAATGCTGAATAGGAGCTGTGCACCCCATTATTTTGGGCTTCTTTGAAGTGAGCATGAATTATGAAATTATTTAGTATTGGGCAGTATCAGTGATGTCATTAAATTAAAAGGACTGTTGTGAATATCAAATTATACCCAAATGTATGTTGTTGGTCTCAAGATTTACTTAGATGTAGTCTTTAAATCTGATACCTTAGCAGTTCTTTTTCAGAAATGCATATTTTATAAATGATTTGCCCTCAAATGGACATACAAACGGTAAAATATGATGCTGATAACTACAATTTTATTTGCCATTTTAATCAAAACATGTCCAAATGTGTAAAGATATGTGTATGAAAACCTTGCTACCATCCATGTGCATAATCATTTGGGCTACAATACCAGATAGAACCTAGATCTTCCTACATAATACAAAACTATCAATCTAGTTTTCCCTAATAATAAATGCTACACCAGCCATTCAGGAAACATTGAATGTATTGAGATTCTGAAAAACAGTTGGCTGTTTTCAACTACAGCAGGTAGTCTGTCTGTGATTACCTGTGTAAAGAAAAATCTGCCATTGTGTTTGTGTGCAAGAGAAAGAAGGAAACAAGGTTACAGATAAAGCGGAAGTGACATTGTGAAGGATCAAGATAAGATGCATAGAAATGGTCCATGTGTACGTTCAACTGTTGTGTAACAGAATTACTTTTTGGATCTTGGACACCTAGTGGTGACAGCATGTAACTGCAACCACTATAACTCCTATTTAGCCATTGCAGTAACAACGACTGTTTATGTGTAGTGCTCTGGTGAAGCTTTTGAATAAGTCAGTTGAAGGCACTGCCGATGATGAAGACGAGGGTGTGACTCCTGATGCTGCCATCCGTGCTGGGCTGGAACTGCTCAAGGTGAGAGCATGTCCATAGTTGTGTAATTGTTTGTGTTCTCTTTGTCCTAATACAGTTGCTACAGTCCTCAAGTTATTTTTCTCTGTCTTTCGCTTTTTCTCTGTTAGGTGTTGTCATTCACTCATCCCACAGCATTTCATTCAGCTGAGACCTACGAGTCTCTGCTGCAATGTCTGAAAATGGAAGATGACAAAGTAGCAGAAGCTGCCATTCAGATTTTCAGAAACACTGGCCAGAAGATTGAAAGCGAGCTGCCACAAATCCGATCGTACGAAAACGCATGCACACACCCTTTTACGTATTTGCTCAAGTACTAAGTTTTGCACTTGACCAGGTTTGCTCTGGTTTACTCTTGAACAGGCCTTCGTTAGGTCTATAGAATAAATATTGTCTTATCACAGAAGTTTGCTGTTGTGTTTTCGGATACTGATTTTTCTCTCTCTTTTTTTTCTTTTTTTTTAGAACTCTAATTCCCATACTGCACCAGAAAGCTAAAAGAGGCACCCCGCACCAGGCCAAACAGGCGGTACATTGTATCCATGCCATCTTCCACAACAAAGAAGTCCAGCTTGCTCAAATATTTGAGGTAAAGTTAACATGCAGTCTTCAATGTAAATTGAGTGATGAATGAACAGAACCATGTCTCCTTTATAATCCCAGCACTGTATCTGCATTGCAGTCTTTTCTATTTCAACCACATGTGTTTACATTTGGTACTAAAGTGCTTCTCTGGGTGAAATGATAGTGCTAAATATATAGTGCTTACTAATCAAATCAGTTCATATGATCTGTTTTCTGTGTTGTGTGTCTATTCAAAAATGTCCACTGCCTAGTTTTGCTTGTTGTTATGCATCTCCTTATACAAACTTGGCACCGACCTCTTGTTTCCCTACAGCCACTGTCTCGTAGTCTGAATGCTGATGTCCCAGAGCAGTTGATCACTCCTCTGGTCTCGCTGGGTCATATCTCCATGCTAGCTCCAGATCAGTTTGCCCCACCCATGAAGTCCATTGTGGCCAACTTCATAGTGAAAGACCTGCTGATGAATGACAGAGTGAGTGTGTAGATGTTGTGTGTAGTTTTTGTTTGTTTGTTTGTTTTTTGTTTTAATATTTGTTGCTCCTCCTCCAACCACCTTTCTCCTGATCTCTTTCTTTCTCTCAGTCTGTAGGCAGTAAGAATGGTAGATTGTGGACCTCTGATGATGAAGTTTCTCCTGAGGTGCTGGCAAAGGTATGTGTGTAAGGTGTAGGGCGAAGTTGTCCAATCTTATAGTCATTGTGGCACACTGACTCTGCTTGTTTAATCAGTGTGTTGTATAACTGCTTTTCAAAACACGCAGCTAAGATTGGACCCCCTTGGTGTAGGGGATTAAACCCAGAGTAGTCTTGCACTGTTGTTGTGAAATGATTTATAATTAAGGTATGTGATTTGTGTACTTTTGGTTTAGGTTCAGGCCATTAAGCTGCTAGTGCGGTGGTTGCTGGGGATGAAGAACAATCAGTCTAAGTCAGCAAACTCCACTCTTAGACTGCTCTCCGCCATGCTGGTTAGCGAGGGAGACCTGACTGAGCAGAAGAAGATCTGGTAGGCAAAATTAAACAGCCACTCCAGTTGGGGGTGGGCTGCATGGTAAAAATGTAAGGCATTTTCAGAGTGCATTATATGTTTGACTGTATCTGACTGTAGTTTATGGGGTTTGAGAAGACGTAACTGACACAAAGCTATAAAAACTACGAGTTGTGGCAGCGTCGTGGACTCCTAGCAGCGTCTAAACTTAACCTCACACCAGTAGAATGACATTTAGACAGATACTTCATTTGGGAGTACTGGCTGCAATTCTTCTTAATGAAATGTGCTTTTGTTCTATGTTGTATAAATAGTGATTTCAGATTCAGGCTTATTGTGATGTTTCATCATAAGTTAATGGTTCATCATAAAAAGGAGTTCTGAAGGGCGATAGCAACCCTGTATTTTAACCTTTGTTGAAAACTGATAAAGCAATTGATCAGGTTGATCTGTAACATTAATTCATTAGTTATTTTGTTCTTGCGTGACCGCTGTAATGATCTTTCTATGTTTCTTGTGTTTGCGCATGGGTAGTAAATCAGATATGTCTCGGCTAAGATTGGCGGCAGGCAGCGCCATCTTGAAGCTGGCACAGGAACCCTGCTACCACGAGATCATCACACCAGAACAGTTTCAGCTCTGCGGACTTGTCATAAACGTGAGATTTTTGCACATGCAAATTCTGTCCATGTTTATATGTTTACTTGTATATACTTGGTTTTTATAATGTGAAAATCTGATCTTCTACAGGACGAGTGCTACCAGGTGCGCCAGATCTTTGCTCAGAAGCTGCACGTGGCATTAGTAAAGTTGCTGTTGCCACTGGAGTACATGGCAGTGTTTGCTCTGTGTGCTAAAGACCCGGTCAAGGAAAGACGTGCCCATGCCAGACAGTGCCTGCTCAAAAACATTAGCGTCCGTAGGGAATACATCAAACAGAACCCCATGGCTCACGGTGAGGACACAAACACAATAAAACTAATTGAGACACAAAGAAATTGAAAAACCTTAGCTCATCACAATCTGTGAAAGCAGCTATGACAAGGCAAAACTTTTAGTCAGAGCACAGTTATAGTGACCAGATTTTAGTCTGGGGTAATGTGTATTAGGAGATGAAGACCAAGAATTAATCCTCGGAGAACTCTGTGATAAAGAAGAGATGTCAGTCAGATTAGCAGAGGTGTATGTTTAATAAGCTACCATTGTATTTTGAATGAATGATAAAGTGAGCAAATTTGTAATCTTTAGAAACATGGAGGAAAATGCAATACTCATTACTCAATTCACAAGAATCAGTCCATTATTTGGACCTGACTACTACATAAGTAGGACTGGAATGGAGATCTTGTGTGAATTCACCTGACTTGTCTGGTAAGGGATGTATGCACCTTTTACATACATCCCTTACCATGACTCACTTCTGGCTTCTGAGCCAGTGGTTGGCTGGACCATTGGTTGGCTGGACCTGTAGGAAACATGTTGCCTTTGATCTTGATTTTTCCATGCCCAATAGTTTTGCCATCAAAGGTAATCAACCCTGAAATAACCAGCTGACTGTGTGCAACCTTCTAAATTGTTAGTGCCACAAGGTAGTGTCAAACCAGGCAGTCATCTTAACAGAGACTAGAGCAATGCCAGAATGATCAGTAAAAATGAGACTAGAACATAACAAGAACTGGTGTTTGTTCATTGGGGTAAATGTAGGTATAAAGATTTTTATC
This sequence comes from Megaleporinus macrocephalus, assembly GCA_021613375.1. Taxonomy (NCBI): domain Eukaryota; kingdom Metazoa; phylum Chordata; class Actinopteri; order Characiformes; family Anostomidae; genus Megaleporinus; species Megaleporinus macrocephalus. The sequence continues at coordinate 19,444,637 of CM038724.1, forward strand.
TTTATAGCAAGGGATAGCGCTTTTTACAAAGCTTTACAGAAGCTGCTTCGCAGATACAACCCAGCAGATACACATGACACATGTACATCATCACCTACTTGAACTGATGAGCAAATTATAAAACTAAAATGCACTCTTTTACAACTTCTCCAGAAAAGCTCCTATCCCTCCTGCCGGAGTATGTGGTACCATACATGATCCACCTGTTGGCACATGACCCAGACTTCACCAAACCACAGGACTTTGAACAGCTCAGAGATATCAAAGAGTAAGTGGTAAACATATACAAATTATAGTGTGTGTGTTACCTGTTGCTGAGTTTTGTGGTCTAACTGTACATCTGTGGCCTGCAGCATGTCTGTGGTTACATGGGGGTGGTGTATTTTCAATGTTAACTAACTCTGTTTTATCTTTTAACTCCAGGTGTTTGTGGTTCATGCTGGAAGTGCTGATGACGAAGAATGAAAACAACAGTCATTCATTCTTAAGGAAAATGGTAGAGAACATCAAACAGACAAAAGATGCACAAGCACCTGATGACCCCAAGGCCAGTGAGGTGAGTCAGCTCACTTCCGAAAGTTCTTCTCCATTCTGATTCTTATTAGTTTGTAAATCTTTATTATTAACAGTAACATTGATCAGGGCTGCCTGATAAAATCATATAAAGTATAGTCATTGTAATGTACATATCGTCAATGGCCAAAAAAAATCTCCAAGGCCAAAAACCTTTTTTTCAATGTAAGTTGATGTAAAGAGTTTTATTCAGAAACACTTCTAGAGCATTTGTTTGGGTCTGATCATTATCAAATGAGGTAGGAAAGTCAAAATTGGTGAAAATGACAGCAACAATACAGAAGAAAAACTTGCACTGTTCTTATTCTTCATAACTAATATACAAGCAAAGTCCGTATCAAGTTTTTAACCTATATGAACAAAGTCGACAATAAATTGCCATGTTTGTAACCAAGTAACTTATGAGATTACGAGAGCACAGCTGAAACATAAACACTTAACTGAAATAATGTTAACAGTGTAAGGTATTTAGCCAGAGAGCTGGGTCAGGTTCTGTTTGTGTTTGCTATGAAGGAAAATTAAAGATTAATACATATATTATTAACGCATATAAAAAAAAAAATAAAAAAAACACAAGTGCAGTCTGTAGCATCCATATGCCACAGATATCCATATGCTTCTGTCCTAAATGGACTCCCAGCTGAAGTTGACATAGCGTTAAGTCCTTTATTGTAGGCAAAGCAACGTGTTATCTTGAATTTTCCTCTGGGATCAATAAATTATCGATCTATCATAGCATGTTAGATCATTGACTTGAGACTGGACTCATAGGAGAGTATTATAATACAGAGGCTTCATGGTTAGTCAAACAGTCAAACTCCATATTTTCCCTTCAAAGTCACTTCAGAAGAGTGATCAGCATTCACCTGCTTTTGTGACAGTGCATCAGCTATAAAGCTATAAAACCACAACAAAAGGTTCGGAGAGTCTTCAGAGTAAAAAGTTATTTTTCAGCTTTTATGTTAAGTTCTTATTGTGTTCCATGCAGATGCACTCAAAAGCACCCTAATCATTCTAGAGTGACCAACTCTTCACACAGAAAAATGTGTGAAATAGTCCTGTTTGTGTTTTTACAGAGCAAAATGTCAGGTTTTTAATCTTATGCAGAGCTTGTTGTTGCAGTGTCTGAAGTATCTTTTTGCTTTATGGTCCACAGAAACTATACGTTGTTTGTGATGTAGCCCTGTTTGTCATCACAAATAAGAGTACTTCCTGCCATCTGGACTCACCCAAAGATCCTGTGCTACCAACAAAGTTTTTCACTCCACCTGATAAGGTAATTACCTCCAGTTCTGTCATACATTGTTGTTGTTGCTGTTGATGTTAATAGTTTTGTGTTAGCATAGTCTTAAACATGGACAATTAAAGCTTGTAAGAGACATTTAGGTATTTTTTTTACTGTGTTTTACACCATTTTTGTAATTAAGGGCTTGTTCTGTACAGAGATTAGCCAACAATGCTATCAGAAAAAAGCATGATGGTAAATGGTAATCCTGAACTGAAAGGGTTAAGGGTTTTGGTGCTACATGACAATCATGAATGATAAATAAATGTTAACTGTATTGTTACTGTTTACTAGCTATTTCCCATTACAATGCATGCTGGTTCAGTTAAGCAACCACGTTCTATTATTAATATACAAGAATTTTAGGAGAACCTGAACACAATCTGAATTTGTTTTCTATTTCAAGCATTGAGTTACAAATAATGACTCTTTAAAAAAAAAAAAAAAAAAAGTGAAGCCCTGTACTGAAGAATGTTCTTTCCCTGTCTCTGCAGGAATTCATTAACGATAAGGACTATCTCTCTGCTGAGGCTAGAAACGTTCTGCTCACTGGAAAAATCCAGGTATAGTCTTCTGGCTTTTATGGGTGCCTCCAATGTTGTTTTGATGAGCTTGTCGTTCTTCATTAGCGCTTAATGTATGTATGTAATTTCCAAATGTAGTGGGATTTATTTATTTATTTATTTACCTTCAATTATGTGTTCTGTACTAGTGTGGCAAAGCTGAACATATCATATTTTAATGGTGAAGCTGGTTTATTTTTATTCACTGACTTCCTAATTAATGCAATAATCGATGCACTCTGCAGCAACCACCAAAGCAGACAGCAGACAGAGTGTTGGGGGCAGTGAACAAGCCTTTAACGGTCACAACAGCTCGCAGACCATATACAAAAACAGCAGTCTCTGACACAGGAAGCAATGCCAGCACCAACTCCCAGCCCATCAATCCCGCAACCACCAAGAACAGGTAAAGACCAGTTATTCATTAGTTGTTTTGAGCTGTATATAATAGAGCTTTGTATGTTGAATTTATTGTGCTTTCTCTGATTAAGGGAAGTGAGTTCCGAGGCATCAGAAACGGGAGCAAGGGAGAACGAAGAGAATCCGCAGATTGTCAAAGCAGAAGGAGGAAAGAAGGTGAGATTATTTGTTTACCTTTAATAATGCTGGAAACCTGGGAGTCACTGTTTCACACTCTCTGCTTATACATAGTATTTTGTACAACGTTTTGCTTTTTAAATTATTTGTTGGGACGGAGGAGATGAAAATAATTTCTAAGCCATAAAAGAGAATTAAAAACAATAAAATATAAGTGCCTTGAACAGTCAGCTTATTGTGAATATGTTGGCAGCAGCACTGCATGGTTTTACAAGCTTAGCAGCATCCTGTGTATAGCTGGGGAATAGTTCACCACCTAAAAAGAAAAAAAAATATCCACCCAACATTGTAAAAATGCTTCCATCAGGAGATGGGACTTCTCCAAACAGGATATTCACTATCTAGCGTAGCAGGGACAGCTTTTTTCAGGAATTATTTAATAAACATAAGGAATCTGGTATAAAGGAAGACTCCACAATTGTTCCACCCAGTCTCTGTCTGTCAAGACTTTATTGTACTGTCAGTAAATTATGTACTCCTACAATTAATGTTTAAAATGTGTATCCGAATAGCACAAATATAAAACTATAAGTTGAACAACAGAGCTGCAGTTGTAGGTTAAGTGTGGTTGGGGCCAGCAGGTTTTCTATTTTCTGTTGTGTAGTATGGGCTAACAAATTATTTCAAGTTATTTTGTATCTGTGTGTACAGAACATTACAGATGTGGTAGACATCAGGTGAACATGCTGGAGTATTTCTTTAATGCGAATGCTGAGCTAATGTGAGATTAGGAGCTATGCCAAGTAGGCATATGCTACCAGCCAAGTTAAACACTTCCAGTATGGTGTTAAGGCTGCTGTGAATGCAAAAGTTGGTGCAGTGTAGTAGTACTGGGAGATTTGAGTCAACATTATATTAGCACTCTTAGCTGGGTGGGTGTTTTTTATTCTGTGGTAGGTGGGGGTGCGAAACAAAACATCTTTCTGGATAATATGATATAATGCACTGTTTGTATTGTTGCACTGTCGAGTTTGTGTTATGTTCTGTTTGTATACTATCTGGTCCTGGAGAACCGTTTCATTTTACTTTGTAGTTTGTAGGTGGTTGAAATTACAACTCCACTTGACTACACTGAATTGTACTAATTAACAGGGTTTACAAGTTTAATTCCTTATTTTTGTTAATTAGTGTTTTAATGTACTTGGGTGGTGCGGTGGTGTAGTGGTCAGCACTGTTTTCTCAAACACATGCATGTTAGGTTGATTAGTCACTCTAAATTGCGCGAGAGTGTGTGTTGTCCCAAGTCCGGGTGCGTGGCGAGGGTTGTGTCAAGAAAGGCATCCGACGTAAAACACTTGGCCAAATCTAGTATGCGAGTCGCTGTGGTGACCCCTGTAGAAGGGGATAAGCCGAAAGAAGTGTTTTCATGTGCTCCTAGAGTTATTCATGCTCTCCCCCTCTCTCTCTGTCTCAGGACGAGGTAGCAGCACCGGCTCAGGGCAGTGGGCGAAAGCAGAGTGCCCCTGCCAGTGACGGAACGGAGAACAGTGTGGCCTCTAATCCTTCGGCAGGATCACAGCCTCCACCCAACAAACCTCGACGAGGGAGACCCCCCAAAAATCCTGCAGCTGCAGCCAATGCAGAGAAGGAGGGCACAACTACGACAGGGGCTGGGCGTGGCAGGAAGAGGGCAACACCCTCCCAGGACACCTCCACAGCCTCAGCTGAACCAATCAGTGGCAAGATACCAAAACAACAAAAAGAAGTAGATTCCAAAAGGGCAGGGCAACAGAGGATGGACCTGCAAAGGTAACTCTTCACTTTCTATATACAGTACGACCCTTCTGTGTAGGTTGTCCAGCTTTTCTGATAAACGCTGTTGCAGTGAAAGATTATGATTCATGTAGCGTAAACAGTTTTATCACAGTACCATGTTAACCTGAAAGTGAACGTTATCAATGCTGCTCTGTAATGTGATTGTGTGGCAGCTTCTTTGTCCAAAAAGTGCCGAGGGTGGAAACACAAGGTGAAAATGTGGATATGCACCGTTGGAATGTGTATGGCAGTGAGGGAGACACAGAGAGAGAGTTGGAATCGAGCCCAGAGAGCTTTTTCTTGCTCACTCAGTTAGTGGAAGAACAAGGGAGAAACATCTGCCCTCGGAAAGGGTGTGTCCCATCCCACAGAAAGAGAGAAAACAGCCATGGAGCAGGGCAGGCGCAGCTGTCAGTGAGTTTTAGAGATAGGTTGCAGGTGCAGTTATGAAAGGATACATACTTTATTTACTGTTATTTGATGAAGTTCAGTTTCATAATGAGATGCATTCGGAGAGGTCTGACAAGAAATGGTGCATTGTAGAGAAACTTGCTGTCTCTAGTTTTCTTTTCCAGTAGTGCTGAAATATAACTTAGAAATAACTTTAAAGTGATAACCAAAGTTAACCTAGTTTTATGTGTAATAATAAAAAGTAGTGCTAAATTGCAAAAAACGTAAATTGTGCATTACAGTGCCCTACACCACTCCAGCATTGTATTTGAACCTATTTCATTGAATAACTGTGTAGTGTAAGTTTTGGAAGCACTAAACTCTTCAGGATGTTGGTATCTGTACAGATGTGTATAGTGCAGCATTGTGACATTGGTGGTTTTATGTGTTCTCTCTCTCCCTCTCTCTCCTTCTGTAGGTAAAACGACGGTTTGCAAAAGTGAGGCAGTAGTCCTGCCCAACAGATGACCCACACCCCATCATAGACTAAAGCTCTTTTGCTCCTCATGCGAAAACGAACACACACACAGACACACACCCACACTCACCCTTATGTGCGCAAGTTCACACACCTGAACTATGTTCCATGACCCTCCACTTCAGACAAATGAGGATTACCTTTTTAGCTTCTGTTGAGTTACCGTATGTAGGCGAAAATGTTTCTTCTTTTAATGTTCGGTTTCTGTTCTTTGCCACTGTCTGGAGCCATTTTTAAAATGAATATTTGGAAGAAAAAGAAAGTTTTAATCTACTTTACAGTTGCTTATTAAATGCCTGGAAAGATTTCCTGTTTCTCGTCCCTTTCTACTTTTACTGCTGTTATAGAGGTCCTAAACAGGCACAGACGCCGCGTACAACACGACTGGAGTGGAAAAAGCTGATCCGATCTAATGTGTTATGGTTGGCAGTTTAAAAAGGTATATTCCAGCGTTTTTAACATGTAGGACGACCTGTATGAGAATTTTGTGGCTGATGCAGATACTTATTTTAAGGGGCTAGAAATTCTGATTCTGTATTGAGTTTTATATCTCCAGTAGTTTTAAACAACGATCTGACTGGCAGTTCTCGATTGCCAAACCCACATACTGTAAAGCTGAGGTGGAGAGTCCCAGATGTTTTAGCAGTTTTGATTTCTGTTAATTACTTCTTCCATTTTAAAAGAATGTTACATCTGTCTTCATTTTTTGTTCTCCTTTGTGTAGTCAAACATCTCTTTCCCCATTTTCATTAAACAGCTGTTTTTGACTGATACATATGTAAACAATCTCTGTTCTGATTGTCTGCCCTGTATTGTGCCTCATTCAGAAATGATTTGTGGTGCAAATATTATGTGGGATCATTGTATACAAAGCTAGAAAGGAAAATTCTGTTCCCCATTATCCAGACTATGTAAAATATGTCTATGCTAAATGTTATTCTACTTTTTTTTTTTTTTTTTTTTTTTTGGGTAATTAAGGTGTTTTGTATCACGGTCATATAGTTAAACATGATGGTTCACATTAGGTCTCCCAGTGGCCATCGTCTAAGCCGTTTTTTTTGTTTGTTTAGTAATTACTGGTATGTATTTGCTGATATTTTTGCTGATGCCACATAAATCCTGCAGCATCAGTATTAACTGAGCAGTATATCGATTGAGCTGTTATCTGTAGCTTACAGGTTGATTTTATAATTGACAGTAGTTTTATGATTAGTCATTTCTGTACAGGCGCATGAGGTACAAAAACAGCTGAAGCAACCGCCCATGTCTGGTAACTGTACAGAAACAGCTGAGGGTTGAGATTAAAATGAAAAATGCTGGAGTATAGCTTTTAATGAGTAAGAAGTTACTTTTTGGCACTGAAAACTCCCCAACCAATACTTAACCAATATAAAATAAATGAACCTCTCTGCCTTTAAAAGTCTAATCGGATCAACTCCCACTCTTGTGTTGTAGATGTGGCATATCTTTGCTTATGTGTTTATGCTCCTCTAAGTTCAGAGCAGTCATATGTCATACTTGGGTTCAGTGTTTGGAACTGGTAGTTGATTTTTAATGAACCCCAACAAACATTTTTGTTTGTTTTAAAATTCTGATATCCTGTTTTTGTACAGAGTTTAAAATGGAAAAAATTAAGTCCTTCCTACTGCTTTCTCTCTAAATCAGGGGGAGGGTGATGCTGTAGAATTTTTTTATGTACTTTAAGTTTTGACCTCAAGATTTAATATTCAGTGCATTGTGTTATTACATTTAAGAAAGTATTGAAAGATTTGAAACATCTGTGGTTTACCTTTTAAAGATGTTAGCTTCTCTTTCTCTCCTTAATTTAGGATGGGTGCTTTTTGCTAACACGTTTTTTTTTTTTTTAAATACCTTTTTGTTTTTAAGCCCTGTCACCCAAGCTTTTTTGTTTTTCTTTTACTTGTTTCTTGTTTTTCTTTAGCTGTGAAATATGACTGACGTCTTTAGTTTAACTAAAAACTCAGTCTTGGTCCCTTAATTACAAACAAGATGCACACGGTTTTTGTTTTTTAAGCTTGTTTTTTATTCAAAGAAATATGATAGTTTCACAATAAATAACCATGCTTGTACGGCTCGTTTAAATTTTGTCTTCTTTTTCCACTTGCCTTTTTTTTGTCTTAACAGAACAAAGTGACCTCCCCAGATATTTTTTTTAACTCTTCGCTGCTTCTTCGTGCAATATTGAACATGATCACTACAGGAAGACAGTTTTTTTCAGTTTTTTGTTTTCATACAAAATATAAACCCAGCCATCAATGGTGCATTTTGAAGACTAATTCTTTCTTAAAGAAAATGGGTCTACTTTATGTACAAGTGAAGGGGTCTCTGCGTATGAGCTAAAACTGAGGATGGTGGGCTGTGTGGAATCTGACAGTTTAAGGGTTGAGGATCCCGTAGAGAATTAAAACGGTATTACCCATCGCCACTAGCATAACCAATCTGTATCAAATGTAAACAAACAATTCTGATTTGATGTTTATTTGTATCCTAATGATCAATTTACCAAATGATCACCTGCTGATGATATTTCTAAACTAAAAAGAATCTAGTAAAAATTTCAATAACTAGCCTGTACAGTTGTCTAATTATGACCATTTGAGACTTTACATAGTGACCCCAATCATTAACTTGTCCCAGTTGCTTTGTAAATAACATTTACCTGCAGAGCCACGTTTTCAACCTTCCTGTATAATTAAAACTGATCTAAACAAAGTAGTTCAGAGTGGTCTAATGTAATATGGCACACATTTCAAGGGGGTGATGGGGGGGGGGGACATTTCATACATTTTGTAGAGACGGCATTCAGGCCAGCTTACAAATGTAGAGTTATGAATCTTGCCCAAGGACTCTTGGCTTAATGTAATTTTCTTGCATAAACTGGTAATTAAACCCCAGTGTGCCTCTAGAAGTGATGTTGCCCACACATTTAAAACAACCAGTGACTACAGATATCTTCTATATGTTAGGTGGTTGTTGGTTCTTTTATTAGGGCATGTAAAACGAATTTCTCTGCAAACCTATAATGACTTTCTTGTTATGATTTTGTGATGTAGGTTTTTTTTGAGGTATTAAATGCTTCTGGTTCCCATCACTTTCAACATAAACAATTGTGACTTCATATATTCATATATTAAACCACTCTGAATTTCTTGTTTACCTTTGATGGCTTGATTGTGTGAAGTTCAGAAAAATCATTGAAATTGACTTTTAACAAACCACAGGTAATAAGGGAAGGACAATATCCTGATTTGTATCCATATGTATTTAAAACCATTCAACAGCATGACTGATGCCTCAGGCGCTGTTAGCATCTTTTAGTTGCCAGAGTTTGATTGTGTTGCAAAAGAAAGTTTTAACCAAAAACAAAATGGCAAGTATATTCAATTATATTTTTGTCAGACTTGTCATCAGCAAAACACTTCAAAGATTTAGAAACAAAATAAGAAAACCAACAGAGGCAACTTAGGTAGATTTGTCAAAGGTTCAGAGGTCACACAGCTGCCTGTATAAGGAAGGGAGTTAATGGTGACCAGTCCAGCATCCTATCCCATTCCTTTATGCAAAAGAAAAACAACAGCAAAGAAAATAGTTACTCCATGTCCCCGTCTCCACAACCCTGATTAAAGGAATGCTTGACAATAATGCTAATCTTGCTAACAAATAATGTAAACAAACAGCCACCAATTAAAATTGTCACGCTAGCATTTACTGCTAGCAACATTATCATTATTGAGAGAACCATTCTTTTAAGTAGTACCAGGCTTTGTGAAGCGTACAAAAAGCTTTAGGGACCAAGTCTTAGTTTAGCAGTAACATCACACCATGTCATTTGGCCAACTGCACAGGGCAGGATGATAGGAAAGAAAACGGGGGGCAAAAAAAAAAAAAAAAAATTTTTGGAAGTGGTGGAGAGTGTTCTACACTGGGGGGTTCTAAATGTTTTACTTCATTTTCTAGCAAATCCACTAAACATCCTGTTCAAATTAACAGCTTGAAACATAAAGCAATTTTTTTACAATGTACAGTTAGAAAAATTAACACTTTCCCCTGGTCTGCTTTTCTGAATGTACACAACTTTTTAATATACTTATTTACACGTATGAAGTATCCTCTTGGTTTCACCCATGCAAGCAGGTGTTCTTTGTTTTCGTCTTTTGGACAGTCTAAAGTGACAATGATAACAGGCTTGGTTTTGATTTAGAAATGGGGCCGCTAGCATGAGAGAAAGGGGGAGGGGGGGGGGGGGAGGTAGAGAACAGTACCATGTGAGCAAAGCAGACATGGGGCAGAGTATAACTAGCCATATCTGCACATCATCATGGCAGCAGTGGCAAAATCCATTCCTGAGGGCCGCAACACTGATCAGTTTAGTGTTCCATGGTCTAATGCTCACTTCAGCTCAGGGACGGGCTCAAATAATTAACTTGCTAAGCACGCAGAGACGTTCTTTCATAGTTAACACTGATGTTGGATAACTGGTTAAAATATGTACATTTGCATCACTTCAAAGGAGATTTATTTCCTGTACAAAATAAATAGTTGGCATAGTTTGGTTATAGTTTTTGTTGTTTCATCAAATTAACCACAGAAGGGTGATAAAATTCTGTCATTGTTTACAAGTGCTCTAGCGTAGTCCACCTTGGTGGAGTACCATTCCCAACAACACATACTGATTTGGCTATGAAGCTTGTCTACACTCATGACAGTGTTATGAGAGGAGAACGCATTTCTTAGGTCAATTGGCAAGTAGTGGGCATTAGTTCAAGGACCACTAAGCTATGCAGTGTTATAGTCCTCTAGGACATGAACTTGTGTAGGGAAGTACTGTGTTTCTATGGCAGGTTTACTCTTCAGTAATTAATTTAAAAAAATAATAATTACAGACGGACCAATCTGGCTCTAGATCAGCTCTACTACTTTAAAGTGAGCTCTACATGCTTGGATGAGTGTCGATGCATATGGTGTAAAAAGAGCAGTTTCTTTTAAGGGGATAAAGGTGGTTAGTGAAATCGTGGCCTAGTGATGAGGAGTGAAGTCTCAGTTGCTAAGCAACAGTTCTGTTGCTGTCTCTACATCCCATGACTTCGAAGACAAAGCTACTATTACTGCATTCTGTGTTAAAAAGAGAGAGAGAGAGACACACATAGGGTTATATTGAGATCTGTCATACACTCTAAGAAAACTCTTAACATACTCTGAAAAAGTTTCTAAGAAAGCTTCAAGCCGCTATCAGGAACTGCTAAAACTAAGCCGTCACTTAAGATCAGCTTTACAGTTTATTACTGCCAAGTCTCACAGTTGCACACCAGGATCATCACCTTCAAAACACAAGCCTGCAGCCTATTCATCAAAGTATTACTTGCTATTCTATTTCAAACACAAAGCAGTGGCCTGGAGTTAAACCATTCTCAATCTTGTGATATTCTCTGGACATGTTTTCAATAATGATATTCTAATTAAATTAAGTAAACTAGTAATAATCTCATTGTTTTGACAGCAGCCACTAAAAATAAAAACTTATCAGGCTCTATCACCTCTGGGGTACTCTGAGGGTACTGGCCTATGCCAGCAACCAAATCGCAGCCTTGATGTTGTAACACACTCCCACATATGCTTTACCAGTTTAGTGGACTTCTCAGCTTGACTGAAGCAACAGGCTGCAACCACCTTGTGTAATGCAGCTGGCCTTTGGTGGCGTACTGCAGGCGGGAACATTGGTCACATTAGCGCAGCTCTTATTACCTCAGAGAGTCCAGCAGTTCCTTCCAGGTATGTCTGTAACATTTTCTTTCACTGATAACAACTTGGACTAAGGCTGTTTATCAATATGCATCTTTTCTATCCGTGTGTTCTTGCCTGATGCAATCTTCCAAGATCTAAGTTGCTTTTCAATACCAAAGAACGCGTCTACAAAGCACTGTTAAAGAACTCGGATGTGTTTTTGCTCTGTCCTGAAAACCAAACAACTTGCTAATGAGATCAAATGTAAATACCCAGCAGTATGCAGACTCACAGCTGTGCATTTCTACGCTCTCTATTTTAAATAAATAGTGCAGCTATAGAATTTACTTTCGAAAAATTAAGGCGAGAAATAGACATTAGAGTTGTCACATACTTGCTCACATAAGGTACCCTTAAACCTTATTTAATAAAACGTCGCTGGCTCATCAGCATTTCAACAAAATTCCACTGTCGTCAAGGTCATACCTGACTAACGGTCTTTAGCAAAAAAAAATAAATGTGGGTGGTCTTATCCTTTTTGTTTGCTGGATTCCCAGTTTTAACTTTTAAATTCATTAGCTACTTAAATGGATCTTAACACTTAAAAAAGCTGGACTGGAGTGGGATACCACGCAATAGCAAGTACCCACCACATCCCAAACGCCTGCAAGGACATTCTTCATCTTGTGTTCTTGCGAGTTCGCTCTTCCAAAATAAGTTATCATGAGAATTCTTCTTAAAACTCATAACAACACAGGGAGAGGGGGAGTAAAGGGCTCCCTACGTATCGCCCAGCCTTCAGTTAAAGGGTGTTAGATTAATTATAGGTGGGAACAGATTAAATATTTTCTGAACTGATCCTACTGAGCTTTTTTACTTCCTTAAACAGGTCAGCTCCTACTTTTCAAGTACGTTACGTAGGTTACAAGTACGTTAGGCAACTTGCATGCAACAGAGTTGCGAGTTGACAGAGCTGTAAAAACCAGCCTAAAACGGTTTGTTGTAGCAACTCCTGACAGGGGCATTTCAGTCATGCTGAACAAACTGACAGCATAATTAGTTAATTAATTAATTAATTTCTAAAAACATGTGAATTAGTTTGTAGCCAGGTTAAAATACTTACTTTGTCGAAGCCCATGGCACAGAGTTTGTCTATTTTGCGTGTGTATTCAGGACTAGAGACTGGAGCACCGGCGTAAACATGAGACCACAGTCGAGCGGTCTGTTTGAACATCTCTGGATTCTGTTTATACTGGAAGAAGCAAAAAAATTATATTTAATAATAATAATATTATATTAATAAAAGGCAGAAATCAATCTTAAATATCTTCACCGTCAAAAGAAAAACATGCATCTGCATTTTTGTCGATTTCTGTTTTTCTACATCAATTAAATGCAGCAGCTGCTGTTTACATTGTGAGAAAAGCTTATGATGAGTGGACCAATAGAGATACTCCAAAAGTAGCTTGGAAAAAAAAAATCTGGTTCCATTGAATTCCATTAAAAGTGAAGACAGTTTTTGGCCTCTCCTATTAAGCTGCCATGTTGGAGATACCTGTTTTTATTGGACAGCGACTAAATATTCAGGAAGACCAAGAACTTAAAACAAAAACACTTTAACATGTATTTAAAGAAAATCCATACAAAGACAAAATGTTACGTGTTACTTTATAAACTTCACTGCCTTTTGTAAATATACTTTCACTTTAAAACTGATGCCTGCCATCACATTTCAAAACGGGATAGAGATCAGCAACATCCAGAAACAGAGCCGACTTCTCAAAGCTAAAGTTGATCTGAAATAGACTGATGTATTGTGAACTAACAAGTTAACATTTCAGATTGTTTATGGAAATGCCTGACAGAGTGCTCTCTGGACCAAAGAACAAAAGGCCTATTCAGACTGTTATTAGCATGATGTTCCAAATCCAGAGTATGGCATGATATAGGGGTATTAGTGGGAAATTTGCTTAACACATTTTGGACCAACCTATGTGTTGATGCTTATTTAGGTTTAACTGAAAACATACTGTAATGTGACATAAGGCTGCCATAGGACAATTTGTGTCTTCAGCTACCAAACAATTACATTTTGGAAGGAGCAGTGATAAGGCACCTGTCCCACCTTGTTGGAACATGTTATAGGCATCAAAGTTGGATTAAACACAAATATACAAAAATCAATAAAATTAATAAGATAAAACGTAAAATAGTGTTTTTGTACTTTCTGACTAAATAGAAGATCAAACTGTATTTGCTAGTAACTGCCTAGTACTGTTCTACCTTAAACCTAGATTAGAGCAGGTTTAAAACTAGACAAGATCAACTACAGATCTGTATATTGGAATGGAATTCCACATTTGTACCAGGTATTAGAAAAAAGTATGCAAAAGTACACAAACACATGTTGTAGCTGGAAAGTAGCTGCTCTGTAACACTGACAGGATTTTAGATTTTTTTTTTAAATATTATGTTTAAGGGTAATACGAATAAGTACTCTGGAACTGCTTATACTAAAACTGTGTTGTCATGAAATTCAAATAATCCAGTGAGACTCTGGGAAAAATATATAAAAATATATACTTAAACCAAGAGTTCCTAATATGGGCATGACAGCTATTTATTATTTAAGGAAATGTATTTTTGGTACTTGTTTATTTTCGCCACACACACACATATATACACATATATATACACATTATATATATATATATATATATATATATATATATATATATATATATATATATATATATATATATATATATATATATACATATATACCTGCATGGCACACCTGCAGACACACATGTTCACTCACCTGATTGGCTACTACAGCATCCTGCGGGTCATCTGGCTCTGCTGCGGCTAGTAAAGCCTGTAGTGAGAGCAGAACTGTACGCAGAGTCATCGCTGCAGCCCTGCACACAGTGAACAAGCATCAGTCAGATGTCAATTTTGCTACAGCTCAAGAGATCTCAGGCCTGACCACTGTGCCTTTCAGCAAAGCCAGTGAGTCATAGGTTTCTATGTAATTGCATGTAAGTAGCTTTAGCCAATGTATAGGTTAAATGGTTAAATGTACACAAACCAGGAAGAGTGGAGCTACAGTAAGGCTTTTTAAACAGTATGATGAAATACAGAAAATGAAAAAGGAACAGATAAGAAAAAGTTGTTGTTGTTACTCGTTGTTGCAATCCTGGCCTGTACAACACTAATATATCAGAGTCTGAATGCAGGTATTCTCATAATCTACAAAATCTAAATAATAACACATGAAGTGTTTACCAATGTTAATATTATAAATATGCACAACTAACGTGAGCATTTGCAAAGCTAGGCATATAGTGGTGTGATTTTTTTTGTTTTACTATGACAGATTTCCTAATATACTGCAATATACTAAATCATAATATTAGCCCTGATATTCTTTCAACATCATGCAACTTGCTCAATTGCTACTGTATTATAGGAGTATATCAAAATAAAATATTTATTATATCAAAATAAAAATTTGAATATTTGTCATCACACTCAAGTACTAGGTCTGTCAGGCCATGTTGTTTTAACTAAATAACTACACACAACTACAAACTACTAAACTCTCCTTTTGTTAACTCTACACATCTTTTAAACTACAAGCTTAAAGAAGCTAAATTAGAGTAGGTTTAAAGTAGGTTTTTAGGACAGACACTATTTATTTACTGCTTTATATATATCAAGTGCTTTCTAAGTACAATGCAAATGCATAAATAAGCAAAATTGCTGTAGAAAATTAACTGTCAAACACACCACAGATAAACCAACTTCTTGACCTCTGCTCTGTCTTACTGTAGCAAATACATCACCCATATATCATTAGGGTGGCTATGATGCAAAATGGTCATTTATATAATACTTAATGTTAACAAATAATAGGCTTATGTCTTGGCATTAGTTTGTTTTATACTGGTAGTTTTTGTGTTGGGTAAGTAACAGTAGCTGCCTCTACACCCAACAGGTACACTGGATACTAGTAAAAACTCGTTGTCTTAAACATAATTTACCAACATGTCAGTTTGGCAGAAAGTTATTTGCACTGTTTGTGGATCTATCCAACATCAGCTACAGTACTTGGTCTAGGTAGCAATGCTACACATGCCTTCCTAAATCACATCCTTAACAAAAACCCAGAAGAGTGGCACAGTTAAAACATATTACAGTTCTGTCCAAACATAACGTGTTTCCACTAAATTGTTAGTCTGCATTTGTTCTCCATCCTTATGCTAAAACTGAACAACACCTGAATTCAACTAAACAAGCACCTGAATAGTCTCTACAGTGTTTGAATGCTGGTAGGCATGCTACCATCAAGGTGCTGCGATGAGTGGTTTAGCCTTACTGTGGTATGAAGAATAAATGCTATTCTTGATTTAAATAACACTAGTCATGAATCAAGATTCTCATTTTAATACAATTGTGTGCGCAGCCCTACCCCTGCCATATAAAAGTTCTATTAACAAACTTTACTAACTAGGCAAAAGTTGTTGCTATTCAGAAGACCCAGAATGTGTCTTAATAATTGTACCTTTTGCTTTTTTATTTACAGGGATTTGCCTTGGATGACCACATATGAATGATTCACAAGCTAACAAGTGTGGAAAATAAGTATCTACAACCAGACATTACGTAGCAACTGATAGGGCCAATTTGAATGTGGAGATATGAATATGAATGTTTAGACTGTGTCTAAGACCTGTGCCACAACATAGAAGGGCTGTGAAGATAACTGCATTGCTGTGATTATGCGACGCCAACCGTGCCCAATACCGCCATCAATGCGATTTGTTTTTGCTGGTGAAACTTTATTTACCCTCATTAATCACACTTGGCCAACAGCTCCCTATTCATGAGCTAAAGAAGACTACACTGTAACCCTAGCTGAGATCTGTTTATCTAATAACACTGACTGCCGTTCTCTGCACCAACTAACATCTTTAGTTAATAAGCTTTCACTGTGGGACTTTTGTGTTTGGCTTTTGGTCCTGTTGTGCTGTTTACTGTCAGAAAAACAAAAGACAAAGTGGGGGGGCGGGGGGCTACTGTAGCTTATAATCAGCTTTGTCTGCAATTATTTTTCTTTTAAAAAGGGAAATGCGTAAGGTTGCACTGATTCCTGGGCATGCTCTGCTGTGAAGTCGACGGCAGTGTTCGCTCAACCCCTTACCCTTCCAAGGGTTTGTCCACACAATATATTCTCTATAACAATATTTCAGTACTGCTATCATAACACTATTCATAAATAAATAACTATGCTACTTACATCATTATCAGAATCAGAATCAGAATCAGAAATACTTTATTGATCCCAGGGGGAAATTGCAGTTTTTACAGTAGCAGAAGAGGAATAAACACTCTAATAATAATTTACAACATAAAAGAAATTTGTAGTATGTACACATATATAATATATAAGTCTTATATTACAATAGAATAATAAAAATGTAAGGAATAAAATATAAAGTGACTGTGACGCACTGCAGACTGATAAAGTCTTTGTTTTGGTAAGTTTGATGTCTAGAAATTAGTTTTTTGTCTGGTTAACATTTGCAATACTGTGTTAAGTTCCATTTGGTGTAGATTTAAAAAAAAAAAAAAAAAAAAGGACAAAATAGTAAAAACACAAATTCATGTAAGACATGTAAGACTTTTTGCACTAGTACCAATACCACCAGACACAACTTGGAAATTTACTGTGTAATACTCAAACAGTAACACAACAGATGCACAAAGTCACCAGACACTCACCACTGGTCTTTCAGAATGTCCAAACATATTGCACCAGTAACCGAACTTATGTTAGGATGCCAGATCTTCGTAATAAACCGCACCTAAGAAAGTAAAATAATAAGAATGTCTCATTACTATTATGCAGTCAATGTCTATTATACGATACATTAGTACAGTACAGTAAGCTATTACCTTCGGTGGATTAAAAGGATATGTCTCTGGAATCTTAATTTCTAGTTGATATCTGCCTCCTACAAAGAAAACACAAGAGTAAATTTAACCGATTATAGGCCTGACCAATAATCAGAGCTGATGTACAGCCTTTTTGCGATCACTGGAATCGGCAATCAAAACTGCTTCTTTGCCAACACATACTTTGGAAGTCTGACCCAATTTCCCATCCACAGTGTTACAAGATTACTTAAAAAGTGGACTATATGTCAAGTACAACACACCAGCACTTTTAAGTAACATTAAGAGTCAGAACATATCAACTTTGAACCATGCAGTTAGCAAAAAGCACAATGCACTTGGTCATATAATTTCATTACCAGTCAAACTTGAGTGTGTGCAGCTCTAGCACTGGCTAAAACATCACATTTGTTGCAGCTGAGTGTGAGGTTTCTGTGTAATGGGAGAAGATCAATGTGTGTGCCTAAAGTGGAGCTTTAGTGAGTGGCCATCTATGCAGACAAGCCTTTAGAAAGCAGTAAATTATTAGTTAAACAATAACTTATATTTACACACACAATTTCTGTTCATTTTTATTTCTATTTTATTCATTTCTATTTGTCCTGAGGAGGCTACACTTAGCTTTTAGCAGTTTTTGTAACTTTTTGCTTTTTGTAGATTTTCTCGCTTTATGATGTTCATATCATTCAAAGTTCAGAGTAAATTCTTGTACATTTTCACACTACAAATATTGCATTTATGTTAAATTATTATGGGCCCCAAAAATCAGTTATCAGTGTGTCCTTGACTAAAAAGAATTGGTATCTGTCCTAATAAATAAATAAATAAATAAATATATATATATATATATATATATATATATATATATATATATATATATATATATATATATATATATATATATATATATATAGTCAACCCATAGTGACTATACAGACTATCCACATGGCAGAGACTGGTCAGCATGGTAAATGACAATGACCCGTATTTCTCAAGCGAACACTGATTTAAGATTAGGACTTGTCAGTTCATGTAGGTCTATTCAATACAATGTGAAAGGCATAAACTTGTCCCACATCACATTTATATGCTGCAAAGTTTAATAACTATGGGCCATTGAATAGAGAGGTGAAAATAAAGAAAAGAAAAATGGAGTACATAAATTTACCCTCGTATGGCGTGTCTGGAGGTCCTGCAATTTCCCCTTTTAAT
Source organism: Megaleporinus macrocephalus (assembly GCA_021613375.1). Taxonomy (NCBI): domain Eukaryota; kingdom Metazoa; phylum Chordata; class Actinopteri; order Characiformes; family Anostomidae; genus Megaleporinus; species Megaleporinus macrocephalus. Next base: position 19,463,253 of record CM038724.1, read on the forward strand.
TCTGTGAAATTTTCATCCACCAGGTCCACCTTTATCTGATTTTTACTTGTCTGTAAAAATAATGGACAAACCTGATCACTTCACTGGTGAAAACCTCTATTATGTTGGTAGCTTAAGTATTCAACAGGACACTGTTTCTTCTTGTTTATGCAGGCAGAAACAAGACTGTCAATACAGCAAACAGCATACTAAAGATCCCATGCTAGGGACAAGTTTCTTGATCCCACCTAGGACAAATAATAAATCTGTTCTGTTTTTATGATTATTTTTAGAGTAGCCTAGCCGGCTAGGTAGCTGACACGAAGTTTCAGCAGTGGCTAAACACTGCTTTAATATTCAAACAGACTGACTCGCTGAATTGAAGCGACCTGTCACAGGTGTATGCGGTGTACTCGGGCTAAGTTAACGCTGAACTATGCTGTTGGAGTAAAACGTTAAGGTTAAGGTTACTTCTTTCTCAGGTGATAGCATGGGTGGCTCTGTTTTGACAGCTAATGTTAGGTGGCTAACGAATGCACCCTTGTCAAACCTGCAGGTTTGCCACAGCTGATATTGACTGCTAACCAGCTAAATGCTAACTGCCAGCGCTCGTCATGTCTTTCTGTGACTGAACGTTAAAGCTTCAATTGTTGACAACGAAAAAAACTTTCCCCTAACATAAGTCTGACATTTAGCAAGCTAGCTAGCTAACTAAGAGCTCACGCAGCTAACTGTTACTTGGCAGCCTGCTTCATTGCTTTTCTCGGCTACTGCTAAGCAACCAGCTAGCCCAGGGTAGCTAGTCTCTGCCCTCCTATGTGCGTTTAAAAGACATTCAAACAGGACGACGACGCATTGCAAACCTCTTCGCTTTTCAGCACTTCTTTAAACTCCCGTTTGATCCTTTGGACCGCGATGTTCGCCATGTCTGCGTCTTCTGTTTTCGCAGCTAAGGTAGTTAGCTAGCTAGCTCGACAGGCCCTCCAATCCGCAAAGCCTGCACGTCAACACACGCAGCTCTACGCTCGGATTCCCCCGTTTCTCTCTCTCTCTCACTCACACACACTCTCTCTAGTTCTCTCTAAGTCCTTTTCCTTTTTCACCAGAGCAGGACCCCCTTCTCACAAAACACAAATGGCGAGGCCCACATGTGCGCCCAACAATGAGAGTCTAGAAAAAGACCACGGCCTTCAAACACAGAGCGAGAATAAATGCGTTTGTGCGCTAACTGAATTGGGTGGCGGGGTTATATTATCATATATACGCGCTGAAGGTAGATCCAGAAACGTTGCGCTCCTTTGAGTGGGACAGTTCAGATGCTGTCATGTGATATAGCTACACTCAGACATTTTAGCTTTTCTCATTCAGTGGGTTCGGAAGGTTTAGTTTGCTCGAGGCTGCATGGACGCTTGGTTAAAATCAAAATGAGAGGGAGGAGATCATCAAATGAGAGCGGCCTCTCTACATGGTAGACTGTATGTAGTATATAAATATCAAAAGGAACTATTAGGTACTTTTGTGATATAGTATATTACAATAGAAATTATATGTGTTAGCTCTTTTTTTCTTTTGCTTTAGCTTTTTTGAAAGGGAAAATCTAAATCCACAAGATAGAGATGTAATGTGTAAACATTGTTAAAGAGACATTCCTGTCACAACTAACATTATATATGTTATTGCTTATGTCTTGTAGAATTCTGTAGCTCTGCATCTCTCAGCTTCATCAATTTGACACAGTTCACAATTTGTTATAGTCTTCATCCACCAGTTTGGTCTCTCACTACAATTTGCACTACAATGACGCCAATACATCCAAACACTGGGAATATTTATTGTGCAAATCTAGAGCTTAATAAATGGGCCTGTAGCATTAATGGTATAGCACTAACTTTGGTTGTTAAAGCTGAACTACGTAAGAGAATTACTGAGTCAGAAACTCACTAAACTAGCACATTATGTGTCCTTACATCTAAAACATTGCATGCCCTTGCTCTACTTGGCTCTAAAAAGGTCTGGCTTGATCTTTAGGCCTTGAATGTAAAATCTACATTGATAAAGATACAAAGACAACAGAAGATCTTTTACCAACCATCTTCAAGTCTTGTCAGTTAAGTACTATTTGAATTGTCTTTCAGTCTTCAGATTCTTCCACTTAAGGAAGGGGGCAAAACCACAACCCGAAATGTTCTTTTGCCCACCGTGTGCAATTATACAAGATCCTCCTACAAGATAAATCATCAGAAGAGCTCATATTCTTTATATCTACCTTTATAGACTAATGTAGGCATGTTTACATGTGTACATTAATGTATAACAGATGTGGTTAATGTATTAAGTTCTCTGTTTTTACTCCATTCTTATTGTGATGACACAGAAACCAACATATTTACATATATCTGCTTTTTAATACTACTACACTTAAACCCTGTCCATTCGTATTAAAGAAATGTTTTAGGCTGGACTGCTTTTTGAAATATTAACAATTAGTTATTTTTATTTTTATTTTATTTTTAATTAGTTATTTTTTACCTATATTGTATTATATCATTAGTCTATTCGTTAGTCAGGCATACTTGTCAATAATAAAATTGCCACAGCCAAGTCATTATTTATTTTAAGTTGCTCTAGTGGCATGAAATTAATGCTATGGTTGTATTGTCGCAGTCTTTCATGCTTATTTAAAAAAAAAAGATTAACTACAGTCCCCCATCAAATCCTTTGGAGACATGCAAGCATGCTTCTGTTGAAAAAAGCAGGGTAGGCGTGTCCACCATTAATCATGTATTTAGGCAGTGAAAAAGAATTATATATTTTTTTTGTTTTGGATTTGTGCCCAATTTTTTTCCCATTGTAGTCATGGCCCACACCCACTAACAAGGAGCTTCTAAGCTGAGCAGCTAGCACATGCTTCCTATAAGAATGAAAACACACAAAGCCAATCCCAGTCATTGGACTGCTGAACATGCTTGGAAGAGAACATTTCATCCTGCTGTGTCAGTTAATAGATGCCCACATTGACTAGTATTAAGATGAGTGACGGTCATCTTACCCCTGCTCCAGAGCAAACACTTATATTACTTGGGACCCCCATCATCACTTCCTGATGGGATCCCTTGTTACCACTGAATCATTACCAAGCGTTCCTTGACTTGAAATTGGTGAGTTGTGGGCAGAGGACACACAAAAGTGTGCCAGGCAGGGGGTACTCCAGGACCAGAGTTGGGAACCTGTAAACTAGGGCATAAGCAGGGCAACTTTCTTGAATTCAATGTAGGAAGTAGGTCAATGGCACAGCCATATGTGGAGAACATTGTGGGTAGGCGCCCCCTCTGATGCAGTACTGACTGCCTGTGGAGATTTCACCTTCATAAATCCAATCTGTACAGAATCAGAATCAGAAATACTTTATTAATCCCAGGGGGAATTGCAGTTATTACGGTAGCAGTATGTACACAATTACAGTTGCAATATGTACACATATATAAACTCTTATAATACAATAGAATAATAAAATAATAAAATATAAAGTGACTGTTGCACATATATAAAGTCTTATAATACAATAGAAGAATCAAATGTAAAGTAACTATAGTAATAAGTACAGATAGACTGTATACAGCAGTAAGAAGTAAGAAGTTATGGCACATTTGAGTTGTTGCACACATAATTAAATGATTGTTGCATTGTTATTACTGTACATGTGAACAGTGTTGTACGTTAAGGGAGTACACATGAGCACAGAACTATATATTGTGCCAACAAAACATTGATATTCTTTTTAAGAAAGCATCACATTGCCAGATGTAATTTTGATGATTTTGGACGACAAAAAGAGAGTAGGGTTTATGCAAAACCAATTTCATAGTATGACATAGGAACAGTCTTATTTAAATGAAATGTTTAAAGTAGGATGAAGGCATGATTACTTCTGAATGTGACATACAGAGCAGGTCATAGACACAATCATATCCAAACAGAACATAGAGATCAAGGTGTAGGCGTAATCACACCTAAATGGAACATAGGGAGTAGGGTATAGTCATGATCGTATCTGAATGGAACATAGAGAGTAGGGTATAGTCATGATCATATCTGAATAGAACATATATAGTAGGGTATAGTCATGATCATATCTGAATAGAACATAGGGAGTAGGGAATAGTCATAATCATATCTGAATAGAACATAGGGAGTAGGGTATAGTCATGATCATATCTGAATAGAACATAGTGAGTAGGGTATAGTCATGATCATATCTGAATAGAACATATATAGTAGGGTATAGTCATGATCATATCTGAATAGAACATATATAGTAGGGTATAGTCATAATCATATCTGAATAGAACATAAAGAGTAGGGTATAGTCATGATCATATCTGAATGGAACATAGAGAGTAGGGTGTAGTCATGATCATATCTGAATAGAACATATATAGTAGGGTATAGTCATAATCATATCTGAATAGAACATAGGGAGTAGGGTATAGTCATAATCATATCTGAATAGAACATATAGTAGGGTATAGTCATAATCATATCTGAATAGAACATAGGGAGTAGGGTATAGTCATAATCATATCTGAATAGAACATAGGGAGTAGGGTATAGTCATAATCATATCTGAATAGAACATAGGGAGTAGGGTATAGTCGTCATATCTGAATAGAACATAGAGAGTAGCGTATAGTCATGATCATATCTGAATAGAACATAGGGAGTAGGGTATAGTCATGATCATATCTGAATGGAACATAGGGAGTAGGGTGTAGTCATGATCATATCTGAATGGAACATAGGGAGTAGGGTATAGTCATAATCATATCTGAATAGAACATATATAGTAGGGTATAGTCATAATCATATCTGAATAGAACATAGGGAGTAGGGTATAGTCATGATCATATCTGAATGGAACATAGGGAGTAGGGTATAGTCATAATCATATCTGAATAGAACATATATAGTAGGGTATAGTCATAATCATATCTGAATAGAACATAGGGAGTAGGGTATAGTCATGATCATATCTGAATGGAACACAGTAGGGTATAGTCATGATCATATCTGAATAGAACATATATAGTAGGGTATAGTCATGATCATATCTGAATAGAACATAGAGAGTAGGGTATAGTCGTCATATCTGAATAGAACATAGGGACTAGGGTATAGTCATGATCATATCTGAATAGAACATAGGGAGTAGGGTATAGTCATGATCATATCTGAATAGAACATAGGGAGTAGGGTATAGTCATGATCATATCTGAATAGAACATAGGGAGTAGGGTGTAGGCATAATAATATCTGAATGGAACACAGTAGGGTATAGTCATGATCATATCTGAATAGAACATGGGAGTAGGGTATAGTCATGATCATATCTGAATAGAACATAGGGAGTAGGGTATAGTCATGATCATATCTGAATAGAACATAGGGACTAGGGTATAGTCATGATCATATCTGAATAGAACATAGGGAGTAGGGCATAGTCATGATCATATCTGAATGGAACACAGTAGGGTATAGTCATGATCATATCTGAATAGAACATAGGGAGTAGGGTATAGTCATGATCATATCTGAATAGAACATAGGGAGTAGGGTGTAGGCATAATAATATCTGAATGGAACACAGTAGGGTATAGTCATAATCATATCTGAATAGAACATATATAGTAGGGTATAGTCATAATCATATCTGAATAGAACATAGGGAGTAGGGTATAGTCATAATCATATCTGAATAGAACAAAGGGAGTAGGGTGTAGTCATAATCATATCTGAATAGAACATAGGGAGTAGGGTATAGTCATAATCATATCTGAATTGAACATGGGAGTAGGGTATAGTCATGATCATATCTGAATAGAACATAGAGAGTAGGGTATAGTCATAATAATATCTGAATGGAACATAGAGAGTAGGGTATAGTCATGATCATATCTGAATAGAACATAGGGAGTAGGGTATAGTCATGATCATATCTGAAGGGAACATATATAGTAGGGTATAGTCATGATCATATCTGAATGGAACACAGTAGGGTATAGTCATAATCATATCTGAATAGAACATAGGGAGTAGGGTGTAGGCATAATAATATCTGAATGGAACACAGTAGGGTATAGTCATGATCATATCTGAATGGAAGGTAGGGAGTAGGGTGTAGGCATAATAATATCTGAATGGAACACAGTAGGGTATAGTCATGATCATATCTGAAGGGAACATATATAGTAGGGTATAGTCATGATCATATCTGAAGGGAACATATATAGTAGGGTATAGTCATGATCATATCTGAAGGGAACATAGGGAGTAGGATATAGTCATGATCATATCTGAATGGAAAGTAGGGAGTAGGGTGTAGACATAATAATATCTGAATGGAACACAGTAGGGTATAGTCATGATCATATCTGAAGGGAACATATATAGTAGGGTATAGTCATGATCATATCTGAGGGGAACATATATAGTAGGGTATAGTCATGATCATATCTGAAGGGAACATAGGGAGTAGGATATAGTCATGATCATATCTGAATAGAACATAGGGAGTAGGGTGTAGACATAATAATATCTGAATGGAACACAGTAGGGTATAGTCATGATCATATCTGAGGGGAACATATATAGTAGGGTATAGTCATGATCATATCTGAAGGGAACATATATAGTAGGGTATAGTCATGATCATATCTGAAGGGAACATAGGGAGTAGGATATAGTCATGATCATATCTGAATAGAACATAGGGAGTAGGGTGTAGGCATAATAATATCTGAATGGAACACAGTAGGGTATAGTCATGATCTTATCTGAAGGGAACATAGGGAGTAGGGTGTAGGCATAATAATATCTGAATGGAACACAGTAGGGTATAGTCATAATCATATCTGAATGGAAAGTAGGGACTAGGGTGTAGGCATAATAATATCTGAATGGAACACAGTAGGGTATAGTCATGATCATATCTGAAGGGAACATATATAGTAGGGTATAGTCATGATCATATCTGAATGGAAAGTAGGGAGTAGGGTGTAGGCATAATAATATCTGAATGGAACACAGTAGGGTATAGTCATAATCATATCTGAATGGAAAGTAGGGACTAGGGTGTAGGCATAATAATATCTGAATGGAACACAGTAGGGTATAGTCATGATCATATCTGAAGGGAACATATATAGTAGGGTATAGTCATAATCATATCTGAATGGAAAGTAGGGACTAGGGTGTAGGCATAATAATATCTGAATGGAACACAGTAGGGTATAGTCATGATCATATCTGAAGGGAACATATATAGTAGGGTATAGTCATGATCATATCTGAATGGAAAGTAGGGAGTAGTGTGTATGCATTAATATAATTGAAAGAAACATAGTAGGGTGTATCTGCGATCATGCTTTTTTGTAAGAATAGTAGGGATCATGAAGCACGAAGAGCATGATCACTTCTGCAAACAGTATATGGAACGTAGGGAGTTGGACGGAAGCACGATCGTGTAAGGCTGTTACACTAGCACTAGAGAGTAGGGAGTAGGACATAGGGAATAGGGACTGTCACATCCAAATACAGCGCTTGTAGATCTCGCGCGATTAGCGACGTGGCTTCTCTTAGCTCGCATGCCTTTCCTCATGCGTATCAAAACATAGGCGGAACAGCAGCCGGAGCCTCGGCCCTGCGCCAAAAACTCACCGGCCGAGTCCGAGTGTGAATTTAATTTCGCTCACTCGTCAGTGTAAACGGCCAGTACTTCCGGCTCAGTTACTCAGATGTAAGCGGTTTAACGTGTCAGGTTGAAGTATCTTCAGTGAGCGGTAAGAACTCGCTTGAGCTCCACATCATTTGTTTACACAGGGGACTGCTGCTTGGGCTGCGTTCTCTCGGTGGTCGCGTTTGTTGTCGTGTTTCGTTGATCTTTTTCTGTTGCCGTTTAATGTATGCTGGGAACATATATAGCTACATGGCTGCCAACTACGAACATGCTATAATGATTTTTCTACATTTTTTACGTGAACCTACTAGTTCTTCAAGCAAGCTCATCAAAGTTTATTTACATATTTTACGTGCTGTTGGTTTAACTTGGATAAATGGCTCACGTTGTTGAAAACAGTCGTAGTATCATGTGTTTTCTATTTATTTCGGAGTCTGATTATGCCATAAACCGGTTGTAACCCGGCCAGTGCTGTAGGCGGTGATTCAGGACTAGATAGTAACTAGAGTGAATTTTATGATAAGGCTCTGAGCTCAGCACCTCAGCATCACTGACGTGTAAATAATATTGGTACAGAACTTTTTTCAGGTGTCTTAGAGCTTCTTTAGGTATCTCTGCCACAGTGTCCTGATCTCATGTCTTAACACCCCTGGTTTCTATCACCACTACAGTAAAAACTACAGTAAAACCATTTCACATCAAACCCCTCTCAACCACTCACACATTGCATTATGCAGAAATCTTGGACGATAAACAGATTTTCTCATTTCCTCATTTTTTGTGGCATTATATATAAAAGTGTCTTAGAAAAGAAGCAAATGGCACTCAAAATACACCTGTGCACTCTGTCAAAGAAAGTGGGCTAAAGTTTTTTTATGTCCATTTCTGATTTCCTTTTGGCCCGCCCCTCCCCCTAATGACCACCTGAAACACACAGTAGTGGCTGAGTTGTAATTTTTATCACCTGATGTAGCAACATAAGTAGCATTGCATGCTTGTCCAGTACTTGCTATTTAAGCAGCCAGATTGGCTTTTTATTTTTTAGTTGCCTGTTCAAAGCAGCAATTTTCAAGATGACACAACCTGTCAAATTCATACTCTAACCAATAGGGGGCAAACAAAAATGCTTAGTTTCTTCTCTTCCCCTTCAGTTTCTACAGTCTAAAAGAAACATTAAACTCCAGCATCAAACTTTATCCCATTACTCAAATAGTCTCCAGCGTCTGCACCATTGTTAACTCTCATTTTGCTTCTGTTTATATCACTTCTTTTGCTTACTTGCTGAATGTGGCAGAGTGCTGGTTGTTATAATGTTTGCTTGCCCAGAGCTTCACCCATGGTTATATTTACTGATCCTGCCATTGGCTACCTGTCCTTAAGTGATCTAACTGGGAGCAGGACTTTGACTGATACGCTGTCGAAGCAGTATTACTCCTTTATCCTGTCATATTGGACTGATTCTGTATGTATGTATGTATGTCTGTTTCCAGGCGGGATGGCAGAAGGAGGGTTTGACCCCTGTGAGTGTATTTGCTCTCATGAACATGCAATGCGGAGACTCATCAACCTGGTGAGCATTTCTCACAGACACGTACACACTTTTTTCAAGCATTCTTAGCACCTGGAGCAAGATAAAAAGAATGAGTTCAGCTTTCAGTTCTATTCTCTCACTTCCTGCTCTTTCTCATTCTTGTGTAGAGAGACACGTGATATCTATGTTTTTATGTGCACTTTTTTTCATAGACAAAACAGTGATACCAGATATCCTTCAATGAAAAGATTCTTACCTTCCAGCAAACTAGGTCCAGATTAAAATGTTGTTAATGTTCCAAAGTGTATGATTCACTTACCAATACATGTAGTCCATATGTGAGAGGTAAACTGTACAAAATGTGATATTACAAAAACCAAAACAGTTACATATATGAATCATTTTACCAAATTGGTTCAAAGTCGAAAACACATCTGACTGTGACGGTAATCTAAAATCCTTTTGCTGTGCATGCCATATATCTTGTATTGAATTTATTGTATTAAAAAAAACATTTTATTTTGTAACTACAAAAGCAGTATTTGCTAGTCATATATTGTGCAGCGTTTTTAAACTCTGCTCAAAATAAGCTACATTTGTCACTACCAAACCAGTCACAGTATCGGTAGTGATAAATCTAGATCATTTTGAGCAGGGTTTAAAAATGCTACACAGTATATGACTAGGAAATAGCGTTTTGAACAGTTGAATACACAAAAAAAACATTTCATCCCTGATTGCTTCTTCAATGAGGCACAGGGCAGTCAATCAGAATCACAGTCATTTGAATAGATATCAGCAACAAACACATAATAACATTCTTTAACACAACAATGTTTGACATAATATGTAAATAATCCATACCATTCCATCAGTCCATAAATGGAAATTGAAAAAACTAAACATGAAAACCTATTTTTTAATGAATGATTTTTGTTGTGATACGTATATGCACTCATTGTCCATTTTATCAACTCCATTCACAATACAGGTGCACTTTGTAGTTCTACACTTACAGACTGTAGTTATATTCCGAGTTTTTAAACACTCTGTCCTCTCTATTAGACATTCCTACCTTGTGGGTCCACTGTGTAGATGTAAACTCAGAGACTCCGCTCTGTAGTGGTCCTGGTCAGGAACCCCGATCATTACAGTACAGGGTGAAAAGTAATAAACACTGAACTACTGTCTGTGATTGTTGTATGTGGTCCTGTATGGTAAATGGAGTTAATAAAATGGACAGTGTGTTCAGATATAAGTAGGTGGTTTTGATGCTGTGGCTGGTCAGTGTATAGTGCTGGTCAAAGGTGGAATAACAAAAAAATGTCTCATTGACTAAATTTGGCTCACCTCAGTCTGTTTAATCATATATCCAGTTTGATTTGCTCGTGTTGATTTAACTTTGGTTAGTCCAGTTTTACTTACTACGCTTAGAACTCCCACCACTTAGAACTCCTCTAAATACAGAATATGACAATGTGCTTTTACAGCTATCAATAAAAAGGCCACACCCAAGAGAGGGTATCCTGGGAGGGAGAACAACTCAGAGCAGTGAAACATCGTCTCATGTGTCAGTCTTTCCATGTGCTCATAGCAACAGACTAAGCCACATTTCAAGATGTTGATTCTTAAAGATTTAAACATGGTTGGATCTACAACACGGGTGACCTGGGTGCTAGGGGCACCACACATACTCAGTTTATCTCAGCTCTTTTCACAGAATTACGCTAGTAAGAATCAAAATAAAATATTAAAACAATTAATAATCCTAATTATTTATGCACATGGTAAAGTAGCTGGGAAGTACTTCATGTTATTAGACTGTACATGTGTGTTATTACACTCACACCAGCCTAAAAAAAGCAGATCTCATTGTCATCAGTTAGTTGTGACTTTTTAGATTTTGGATTTTCTGCTTTTTATTCTTAAAGCATAAACATGATCCTGTTGGTGATACAGTACAGCTTAGAACGACAAAGATTAGGTTTATAACACCCTCTCATAACCACATGTATATTCCTAGTGGTTACCAAGTAATTAATAATACGGTGACTATTAGAGCTAGGCCTTTAGTTCGATCATAAATTGAACATCAGATGCCTGTTAACTTTTGTTCACTGTAATATGAAGCTGGTAAAATACATTTTATCTTCTGTTTGAGGCCTGGAACATACTTTAACATCTATTTTACCCTGTGCATAGATGGTTTAAGGTTTTAAGCCATGTGTTTCCAGACAAAACTTAACAATGAAATAAAAACTGTATTGCAGTATTTGCAAAGCATAAACACAATCATGTTTTTAGTTACTAAAAAAAGATCTAAAAGCTTGTGTTTTTTATTTCCTAGAAATTATCTAGCTTTTACTGAAGGCCTGGGAGTTCCTAGATATTAAATCTTAAAGTTAACAATAATTTTCAGTGCAGCCATACCTTATACAATATTGCAGTACACTTCAGTAGACTTTACAGGAGAACTGCACTGTGAGATGTTTGTCTGGCAGTGCTGGGAGTGATTGTAGCTACTGGGCAGCTGGTTGGGTGTGTAATATCCGTATAACACAGGAACTTCTTGTTGGTTCATAGATATGAAGAGGTGCGGCTTAATGTGCTGTAATGACGTATTATTTCAGCATTAACTTGCTGGGACTGTGACCAGTAGAGGGAGCCGTTAAAGTATATGTAAAGAAAACGTCTTCTTGTAATTGACTGATCAGTTTTTGTGTCAGAAAATCTTAGGCCTCTTTCTGACAGCAGTTATTGGCTGAAAGCAGCTCTTTAAAACTCTGAGTTTGGCAGCTGGCCATAAAAGTTTACATAAGCCAACAAGGATAAAGTTCTAGTCAAAAGTTCTAGTCAAAATAAAGTTCTAGTCTGCAGCGACTGTCTCCACAGCGTCCCTCTGAGGTTGTGTTTCTACGCTTCCCATCGAGTACTTTAGCTGTAGCTTTTTGAAATATGTAACCTGTAAAATATTTGTAATACAAGGTACCATGTTTTTTTTTTTTGATGGCCAAAATATCGAGACTAACAAGATTTAGTGTTCTAAATGGTGTTTTTATTTTAAATAGAAGTAAAACTTGCATGATAATTATAATTATATTTAATAGTTTAATACAAATGAAAAGTAATGTTTAAAAATGTTTAGTTGACATGACTTTAATTTTATAGTTAAATTATGTTGTTATAATATATGCTAATTACATGAATTTAAGAATGATTTAGTTTTAACAGCATGAATAGTTTTATAATTGAATATTTCTTCTTAGTGTTATAGTTTTGTATAGTATTCTCTCTTTGTTTATTTTTTATTATTATTTTCTATAAATAGAATTTCTTTGTGTATTTATTTATTCTTTGTTAACTTCTGTTTATTATTCTATTTAATTTTATTCAGTTGCATTCAGTGTCTTAATTATTGTATGTCTTTGCTAAATTAAATAAAATCTAATGTTGATATAATAATTATTTTAGAACTGGAGAAATATATACATATATTCAATACAGATGAACATTCTTTATACATGTTAAATTGCTTCTAATTTATTATCCACATTATAGGCATTTGTCTTCAAAAGAAGAGAAACTGTCCTCTGACGTTTGATGGATAATGTATAATTGTACTATTGTGTTCGAGGCTGGAGGGCCATAGCTTGTACGCAACACCTGTTAAATTCCACTGGGCGGAATTGTTAAAATGCAAGTATTTCATGTTTTGTCTGTCTTGCTGATATGGTTTTAATGTTTTAAATCTCTTCCCAGCTGAGGCAGTCCCAGTCCTACTGTACAGACACAGAGTGCCTTCAGGAATGTAAGTTCAGTGATCAGTTTTTTCAAAGAATGACAGAACTCTGATACTGAGCGTGAGTGTAAGCTAGACTGAATTGATACAGAACAAAATACTGTGGATAATCATCCATCATTCCATGATTATACAGAATTAAAGACAATAACCTGGATTTTTTTGTCTGTTCATTCTTATTTCCTGTAATCTCACAATGAATACATGCAACATTGAGTGTCATGTTGACAATAAATGTGGTGTTGACAATATTTAAATTGCCAGTTATCATTCTTCTTTAAAGCACATGGTATTTTCCAGTGACGTCGCATTGGCAGCAGCTTTCAAAGATGCTTCTTCTGAGATAAATAAAGCCCCACCGCAAGAACTGGCCTTTGCTTTCACAGTTGGTAGCTCGCAGGTGAAATTGGGCATGGCAAAATTAGAAAGAACTGGGGAAAAAAAATACTAATGTAATGCTGTTGTCTGCAGCGGGTAGTAGAATGTTTGTTAAATTAGTAGTTGAATTACTTTTGGATGGCCGTCCCAAGCGAAGTGCTTCAGTTAAAGTATATCATTTTTAAGGAATTAAAAGTATTGGAAGTATTGGCCAAATTAAGGTTTCAAGATGAGTATCAGAGAATTATTATTCTGCCATGTGTAGCTACCAATTGTTACAACAAAAGGAGTCCTAAATCAAATAACCACGAATATTAATTTTGACAGCATTGTTTCATTTGCTTATATGTTGTGTCAAACAGTCATGCAAACAGGGGTCATGGTCTGGATTATTGTAAAAAGAAAAGAAAAAAGTTTTTTAAAGTTTTATTATTTATACAGTGGACTCATTAATTGTTTGCTGTGTGTTTGTGCAGTACCAGGCCCTGGTTCTTCAACAGGTGGAGATGTAACTCTGTCTATGATAATTGTGGGCTGGATGGTGCTGGCTGTCATGCTCTTTCTGCTACGCCCGGCTAGTTTAAGAGGATCTAGAACCTCCAACAAACCCACTGGCCCCCCAGCTGTAAGTCACTCAGAAGAGTCCCAAAACAAGAGTCCCAAGGCTTGTTTTGTAATTTAACTTGTGAAGTTCCTCCTTGTATCTATATTTTGTTTGATTTTGTATGTGTTATACTAATAGATGGAATTGTTTATGGCTGATAGCAGTAGGCCTAAGACACTGTGTTAGCTCATTTTTTTCAGGGCAAAAAAATATCTGCAAATTTTATTTATTTGTTTTACGTATAGAAAAAAGAAGACATTAAATACACAATGTTTTATAGTGTAAGATGAACAAGAGACAATAGATCAGAATTTTAGCTTTCATTGTAAAAATATAGGAATAGGTAGTCTTTCCAAACTGTCCTCTTTTTGATGCTTTTTAGGGCTTTTAATTCAGGTGTTGTTTGTTTTGGTTTATTTCTTACCTCAGTTTCCTCTTCAGGTAGTGTAATGCATGTATCGCTGGACTGGACTGAAGCGATTGAAAAAGAGAGTGAATACAAATGAAAATTATGAGACTAATATCTAATACCTATTAGAAATACAATTATGACCATTGAAAATGAACCAAATAGGTCCTCTTTAAGATCTGGTGATTGACATGGCCACTTCCACTGTTTCCCCCGATGCAGTGTTCCATTGTGTTGACAGTGTGTTTTGGGTCATTGTTCTGGTACAAGATGAAGCTCCTCCTGATTAGACTGGATGCATTCTCTGTAAATTACTGTGGACCTTTGAATTCGTTCTGCGACTTCCAGCACCAGTAACCTCTTCCAGAAACAGTGGTGTAAGCTCGGGTCATGAAACTACACCATTCTTGACTGATGAGCTTGTATTTAGTACACTTTCTAATGGTCTTCTTGTTGGTTTATCAAATTTAATTTTCTTCTTTGGCTCAAACTTAAAGTAGATTGTTTACACAGTCAATGTAAAATGGTGAATCTGGCCATAAGAAACAACTCTCAGTTACATATTGTTGCTCACTTGAAAAATGTTGGGTTTAAACAAAAGGTGCTATGTCCCAAGTCAGCTCATGATCTCAAACCCAAATATCTTCAGCATATAGCAAAAAACTAAAAAGCCCTTTCATTTCAGTACTTTTAGAGAAACCTTATGTAGGTATGTATAAATTTGCTTTTGTTTGTTTGTTGTTCGTTCTATAGAATCATGGCAGAGAACCCCCAGCCCCTCCAGTGGACTAGTGACCAAACAGGGCTCCTGCGTTCTACCCATGGTTAAAAACATTGGCCTTTGACCTCTGATCTGAGCGATTGACCTGTCCTCCATTTGACCAGTTATTGTAACCTGCTACTGTTTCTGTACTGCTGGTTATTAATTGTTTTCCCTTCTTTGTTCTTTCTTAGTTTTGGAATCTGTTTTACTCTAATTTCGAGGTAGTGGAGGGAGACAAAGAAAGGAGAGCACTAGGTGCAATGTATGTATTTTCACTGGTGTCCTTTTTTAACACTGACACTAACATTCTCTGAAAATGTAGGTGACTTTCACATCCTTTAAAACTGTGGCTCATTTAAATAAAAAAAGCTGTAAATGTCGGTTGAAGGACACCAAGATTAATCCTAGAAAAGAAGGAAAAGTGTGATTCACTGTAAGGCTGACTGTTACTGGTGGGAGTGTGTCTAGACTCGAGGGGCTTACGTGTGCTGTAAAAGTGGTTGGAAAGGCTACTTATCGGTGTAGGGTGGAGGTCGAAGCACATTCCATAACAGCCTTGTCATTCTTGACCCTTCTGATGTCATTCATGAGCTCAGAACATGAACTTTAGTTTTGGCTTTAGTGGCATACAAGCCTCTAAAGCACAATTAGTTTTTCTAAGAAGAATTTATATGACTGGATTGAGCAGCATAATTACACCCATCATGACGTGAGTGCACCACTGAAGCTTAGAATGAGAACTGTGCAGAAATGACTTGCTATGTTTTCATAATTGGACTCAAGGCTGACTACATATTAGTCATTTCAATCCAAAGCTGTTTTAAATAAATCATTTCGATGTTACATTTAGGGCTAGGTACCACAATACAATACATTTACAATATCAAAGCAAATATATATATATATATATATATATATATATATATATATATATATATATATATATATATATATATATATATATAGTGAACCTATAAACATGCCTTTCCAAAATGTATTCTGTCATGAAAGAAGTAATGAAAGAAGTAGCATTCAGAAATCAGCTACTGATCATTTTGATCGTTTAAATCAGTTTAAATCTTGAAACTAGCAATATCTGCCAGTAAGAAACAACACATAAACTACATAAAATTACATGAGAAAAAGTAAACCGTGTTAAGAAATTGGGCTAAATATTTACATTTGTTACACTGATTCTCCTCAAACAATTCACTTGACCTGCTTACCAAGGCAGTCTTTTAAAGCAACTGTTGCAAGGTTGCAGAAGCTTTAAAAAGCATGAGAGCAGCTTAGCTCGAAATGTGTGCATACCATTTTTAAATTATATATGCCACACTTGCCTCAGTAGTTCACTAGTATTACTAGGCAAAAGTTCTTTATTTCATATCTGAGTTGTAGCAGATCACATGAACATGCCCAGAGATGGAAAGTGTAAGAGACAAATACTATTGTTATGACTTTTGTTTTTTCACATTTGTTTTTTCCAACTTCAATTAAGTTGGTTTGTGAAGAGTTGCTTTGCTAATACCAACTTTCACCACATTATTTCAAAAGTTTTGTTCATTAAATTTATAATAAAAATAAAATCATGCTGGGAAGTCCAATTTAAAAGGGTCCTCCTGATTTAAAGCTCTTGCATTTAGCTGGTGAGCTTAGCCGATCAAGCTGATGTTTAAAATGTTCAATTACACAACCTGAAATATTACACAGTATCTGTTCTAAAAGTATGATTAGTCACACGCATACAAAATGCACATCCTTACAAATTAAAAACGCACAATAATGTTTCTGCTACATTGGTCACATGTGCTAAAAAACTTTTATCATATCATGAATTGAATTTTTACCAATGTTCTTTACAGCTTTTCCAAAAAGCTTGCGTTGCAACAGTTGCTGTTGAACCAACAGCCCTTTACATTGTGTCAGAATTTCAGGATCCTCTAATCCAAAGTGACTTGAATGAATTTACATTAAATGTTTAATTAAATGGAACGTTTATCGGTTTCCTTTAAAGTTTCATTTGTCTGAACTGTGTACCCCTGTTCATAATACTAGTGAGGAGCCTTGGGTTTTGGAAAGGCCTTACTTTTGTTAAACTTGGGACGTTGGGGTGTAACATTTGAAGTTATTGGACTAAAAGTATCTCATTTAATTTACATGTAAGTTTATGGCATTTAACATTGGCATATAACATTTATCGTTTTCAGCTTTCATTTTTAGACTTTCCGTGCAGGAGTGACCTAAACTACACTGTAACATGTACTTGTGAATGTTTAGTAGCATACCCTCAGTAGTGTGTATTAGAATAGCAGTGATGTATGAACAGAAACTAGAGAGGCTAGTGACAGATCTTTGTGCTGTGTCTGTGAGTTTAACATACAAATCTCTTCCAGAATTAGTCAGAAAAATCTGAGGACTAACTTCCTGCTGAGGTTTTGAGTTTAGTAGCTGGGCATTGGCCATTTAAAAAAAATATTTTTCAGAATAGCAGATGATTTTCCAAATGATTAGTTTGTGCAAAGGCATATTAGACACCCAAATTGTCAAGAGTTGATTGGATGAATGGTGTTGGGCTTTCAGGTGATAGAGGTTATTGTTATTGTAATTCTTCTCCAGGTACAGTATCCTGTGTATAGACACTGTTACTGAGTGCTCTAAAGGTCTGAACACACTGAAGAAAAAATAACATTTTCACATGTATTTGTTTGTTGGAAACATCTAGAGTTTCCTCCCTCCATTCACTGTGGTTGATTTGACTCATCAGTTCTGTTTTCAGGACATTGTAGGGGAAACTGCAAACACAACGTTGGTGTTACAGAATGTTTGGTTGGTGTGTTCAAGCCTTAAGAGAAAGGGCTTCAACTATGCACTTTGGTTACTGCAAATAAAGATAATAAATCGAAATGTTCTCTGCTTATTTCTGCATGTACGTGTCTTGCATCAGACTTAGAAAGACGCAACGTCACTGTCCAGCAAGGTGCTTGGTAAAAGAAAGAACTGTAAAATAGAGTGAAACCAGCAACACATGACAACTGGAAAATCCACAGTTTATTTATAACTGATGTGTTTTGACACATAGGCTTTTGCCAGAGTTCACAGGAATGCAAATGCACTGTTGCTTAAAAACACAAAGAACAGGAAGTACTGTTGTAAACCAACCAATAAAATGGTTGCAAATCGCATGTCTTTATATTATTATATTATATTAACCATTAGACGACTTACGCATCTGACAAGAACAACTTCAGATCTTGCCTAATTCTGACACACATTCAAAATAAAAAAGGAAAACTTTATAATCACATACATCATCAGACAAAGAAGATAATTTACTACACATACACCTTGTATCTACAGGCACTGTCTGTTTTATCAGCTCCATTTACAATACAGGTGCACTTGTAGTTCAACACTTACACACTGCAGTCCAGTTGTTCCTCTCGATGCTTTGTTAGCCCACATTTACCCTGTTCTTAAGTGATCAGCACCCCCCAAGGACCATCACAGAGCAGGTATTATTTGTCTGGTTGGTTATTCTCAGCACTGCAGTAACACTGACCTGGTGGTGGTGTGTTATTGTGTGCTGTGCTGGTGTGAGTGGATCAGACACAGGAGTGCTGCTGGAGTTTTTAAACACTGTCTCCACTCATTGTCCACTCTTTTAGACACGCCTACCTTGTTGGTCCACCTTGTAGGCGTATGGTCAGAGATGATAGCTCATCTGTTGTTGCGCAGTCTGTGTTGGTCATCCTCTAGTCCTTCATCAGTGGTCACAGGACGCTGCCCATAGGACTCTGTTGTCTGGATAGTTTTGGTTGGAGGACTATTCTCAGTCCAGCAGTGACATTAAAGTGTCCAGCAGCACTGCTGTGTGTAAACCCACTTATACCAGTGCAACACACCACCACTATGTCAGTGTCACTGCAGGGCTGAGAATGATCAACCTCCCTGATAGTACCTGCTCTGTGGTGGTCCTGATCATTAAAGAACAAAGTAAAACGGGATAAACAACGTATGGAGCTAATCAGATGGAGCAAAGTCTGTAACTGAACTACAAAGCGCTCCTATACGTTACGTGAAGCATATAAAATGGATGTGTGTATGTATAAGGAGGTGGTGTATGTATATATGATGACCCCTACATGCTCACTAGGTCATTTTGGGCTCCATCAATTTGGGACCCACATGGTGGATTACAAGTCCACTGGGTGCTCTCTGTGACTCTTGCCCTCTGGAGAAAAACCTCAAATAGTGCACTACATGTCCACCAGGGACTCTTAGACACCCAGGTATTTGCGCGACATGCCCACTAGGTACGGTTAGGGACCCGTCGACTGTAGGGGAAAACCCAAAGGGGGGGAATATGTGCACTACAGGTCGGACGAGGAAATTTAAGGCATTTATTTTCAGGCCTAACGCGGCATATATGAACATATACACCTACGAGTTGTGCCTCTTGTATGGCGAGCTTGTAGCGTAAGGACCAGTAATAGCTTCCTGCATTTTAATCAACGTGGCAGCTTTAAAAGTTTCGCCTCATCCTGTCCGTTCAAAATAAAAGTCCGAAAGTGTAAACGCTCATCAACACAGGATTTATTTATAAGATAAAAATGTATTTATTTAAAAGATAAAAAGTATATGAAAATACATCAAATAACGTACTGTAGATTTCTATTAGATTATTTCGATATTTCTGTTTTACTCTTATAACCTGAACTTTTCTGTTGATGGCTGCGCACGGAAGTGGTCATCACTGAATCGTGTTTCTGTCTGGTGGGTGGGTGGGTGTGAGTGGGAGCGAGTTGTTGGCATCACAGTAGTTTTATTCATTCAGGTGAAAGTGGGCTGAGAGAGCGCCTGTGGACTTTCAGACTGCTGTTGAGTTCGGCGTGTGACTCGGGCTCACTGAACTAAAGCTATATCAGCTCCTGCTTGCTGTGACGAGAAAACCGTTTTTCTGCAACTTTATTTTCCTGCAAGGTAAGAAAGTCTCATCGTTTGAAAGAGGAGACCAAGCTGTTGTTAGGTTTAACTAACCTGACCTAACAAGTGTGTGATTAGTGTTTCTGTTCCTTATCTTCAGTGTGAACAAGTGAAGCAGTGTAAAACTTTGATACTGCCTAATCAGTTCAAGTCGACAAGTTGAAGTTATCCTTGTTTGTGTGTTCAGCACATTAGTCTACATTAGGTGTGTAACAATTAGCATAGATTTTTTTAAATATTTGAATTATTATTTATATATTTGGCCTCAAGTACAACAGACTGTACACCAAATTGTGGTTTGTGATAAGAGAATTAGCAAAGTATATCAGTATCTCTGCCTTAAGGGGGGTTGTATAGAAGTTTAGACTAGTATGGCTTCATTGTTCATACTGGACACATCAAAAATATCCTTTATATATATTTAGGGCTTAATGGTGTCCTACTATAAATTTAGAATCTGTGAAGTTGCACAGTGATAACATACTATATTCATTTTAGGATTTACTTTTTTAATTGATTTTATGTACAGGATTGTATATGATTTATATACAGTTCCACAAATTGTGGTGTATTCTGCGCAAGATGGTTTGGCTAAACTGAACATTTTTTTTTTTTGAAACAAATGGCACCTTGTCCTTGTGCTGAATGAGCTCAGCCGTTAGCATGGACATTCTCAGGCTGGTTCTGTTTCAGAGTTCAGCCGGCTTGCTCAATTACTTTAGTAAGTTTAGTCATCTCTAATTGATGGCTACATCAGGGTCCACTGCGTCATCGGGGTTTGAGGGGGATGCAGCAATGGAATGACTCCTCCCAAGTCCTCCATCGTTGTGGACCCTGGTTTTGTCCTGTAAGTGGGCTGTTTGTCTTCTGGCTCATTGGAAGCTGTTTGCAGTTGGGAAACATCTGCTTTGGATCAGGGCAGGGGTCTGTTTCCTTTTGCTTTAGATCACTGAAATCTGAACAGCAGTAAGTCATCTGCTCAAGAATGTGGACCTTTAGTCATTCTTCTGACGTGTCTTACGTTGGTGGGTTGGTGACATGACAAAATATAACACCATGGTACTAAAGGACGGTTCCACAATATACAAATATTATTAGCTTACAAAGACGTTTAAAAACGAGCTGAGCTGAACTGAACGCAGCAGCAGAACCGTAATGCCTCGGTTTTTTTAAAATGTTCACAAAAATGAACTATATGAAAAGAAACAATATGGAGGGAAAGAAACAGCCCACCGGCTATTTGTCACTATGCAGGTCATGTAGTTACTGTACACTTGTTAATGTTGTTCTCTCAATAATTCTGAATATAAAAACTAAATATGTTTTAGAATCATTGATGATACCCATGGTGTACTCATAGATAAAAGTGTATTATGCCATAGTTTATCATGATAATAATGTTATTGTCGTAGGACCCACTCTCATATATGTGAGTTGATTCAACTGCCATCTTCTCTCTCCTCTCTTTAAGATGTTTCAGATCAAAAAAATATGCTGCATAGGTGCTGGGTACGTCGGTGGACCTACATGCAGTGTAATAGCCAGCATGTGTCCTGAGATTAAAGTGACAGTGGTGGATGTGAACGAGTCACGAATCAAAGCTTGGAACTCAGACATTCTTCCTATTTACGAGGTACTTACCATTTTCAGATATTATTTATCGTTTTATTCATCTTCGGATACGTGTGTCAAGGATTTCGCAACAAGTAAAAGGAAGTGCTGAAAGGCAGCAGGTTACAAATATTATTGTGAGCTCTGAACATACTCCTGCTTAGTCAAGGTGATTAATATAATTGGTAATTTAGGGTTTTGGTAAATTCTATGCTCTGTTTTGTACTTAATGTTCAGATACACACCAGTAAATGTCGAGTACAGTTCCAGTTTATTCATACAGAGCACTTTACAACAGATGTTGTCACAAATATGAATGCATCACCATGTGTCCCTCCGGCTAAATGTCCTTCAGAAATCAGTAAAGCACATCTGTCCGTTAGTTTGTCATTAACAACAACGTAAGGGTTGTTAGTTTTACGCTGGCTATACGCAGTGCCTCTAACAGCCTCTCTCTTTATCCCCTCTCCCCCCCTTCCCCACCCTCTGGTCGGTGTGCAGCCAGGTCTAAATGAGGTGGTGTTGTCGTGCCGTGGCAAGAACCTCTTTTTTTCCACCGACATCGACTCTGCCATTAAAGAAGCAGACCTCGTCTTCATCTCGGTAAGTTGTGACTCTTCAGAACTCTTTAGTGGAATGATTTTTACATGAAAATTTAAATGTAGTATTTCGTGTCACATTTAGTCACAGGAGCTAAAATTTTGATGTATAATTTTATTTATTACTTCAATTTAATTTAATTTTTTTCAAATAAACAGAGCCTCTTAAATAAGTCTTAAATAATAGACATTTTAGGAGCGGAGCCTCCTTTAGATTTTGATATGTTTTTTCCTTATTAGCACTTATATTAATTATTTTGAATAGATTATATTTTTTGTTCCTATTAGTATTAAGGTAATTATGAAAACATGATACTTTTTCAGAAATTATTGATTGTCCTCATGTTACAGGCAGAGATGAGATGCTGTAAAATTGTATTAAGTATTAAGATAATTCAAGGTGTTTTCTATACATATGACAGTATTTTTATTTTTCTATTTAATGAGTTGTGCAATGTTTAAAATACTATCAAAAATACAGTGATTTGTCACACTGCATGGCAGTAAACCCAATTGAATGTTTTTTTAAAAGATTAATGCAGTTGTTCAGTGTTCCTTATGCTAATGATATGCACAGTACGCTCAGAAATCCATAATGTGCAATAATTAGTCACAGTAAGTCGTTATGGTTCAGCCCTGTTTAGAGCGGTGTGATCCTAATGAGTACAATAAACACCAAAAAGAATATCAGCACTTTGTCAGTGGGATACATTGTGAAGCATTAATACATATGTTCCACCTCTGTAAGTGCCAGGCTCAAAGCCATTTTACTGCTCTACAGGTAAACACCCCCACTAAGACCTACGGGATGGGTAAGGGGCGAGCGGCTGATCTGAAGTTCATTGAGGCCTGTGCGCGGAGGATTGTGGAAGTCTCTGACGGTTATAAGATCGTAACGGAGAAAAGCACTGTGCCGGTCCGAGCAGCTGAGAGCATCCGCAGGATCTTTGATGCCAACACCAAACCTAGCCTTAATCTTCAAGTGAGTGTGTTTGTGTGCATGTTTTAGGATTCTTTACTCAAAGTGACAGTTCAGATTATAATTCACATGTGATGTGGTAAGTAATTGTTGATTCAAAAGAAAGTATGGTTTTTTTTTTTATATAAAAGTAAAAGTTTAGTTTCAGTAGTCATATATAATAAATAATAGCAACACGGTTATGTGTGATATCTGAAGTTTGCTGCTTTAGTTTTGTTATAGGGAAGCTTATGTACACAAACTTCACATGTTAAAGTTAAACTATAACATAACTAATATAACAGGTAATGGATGCTTATATATATATATATATATATATATATATATATATATATATATATATATATATATATATAAATACACTAATTAATGTAATGTGATGAAATGTGAATGTGTGCATTTTATGTTTGTCAGTACTTACAAATGAGAGTTACTAGACAAAACTGGTTTACTGGATTTGGCTGACACTGATTAAAAAGGTGTTTATTTAACACTACTCAGTTTACCCCTTTTTGTGCCATTCACACCAGGACGCCCTTGAGCCAGTACACTCGCATCCATGTTTGCCGTGATAGTCATTTCTGAAACATGCAATAAATGTATTCCTGCAGCTGTATCCTCCCTGAAAACTGAAAACTTTAAAAAAAATAAATGCCTTATATAAGTGGTCTTTTTCGCCAACCATTCTGCATCATTCTTGTGCAGAACTGACCTCGCACGCATGCCGCTCTCTAAATGATGTACAAAATACAATTCCGACTTTTTTTAATCCTACACTAAATTATAAGAGCGTTCCACTTTCTTAACTGTAATATAGACTGTACGTCTGAGTAACTGTTCACTGTTGTGTTTGTC
This sequence comes from Megaleporinus macrocephalus, assembly GCA_021613375.1. Taxonomy (NCBI): domain Eukaryota; kingdom Metazoa; phylum Chordata; class Actinopteri; order Characiformes; family Anostomidae; genus Megaleporinus; species Megaleporinus macrocephalus. Next base: position 19,487,475 of record CM038724.1, read on the forward strand.
CTCAACCCCTTTCTGTTGAACTACCATGGAAATTCAGGGTAAAGTGCATATGTGGAAGAGGAACGGGAGTGTGTGGTACCTCATGTCTAGTTTACTGTGCTGAGCAATTTTATCTACACACAAACTTTTCCTGATTGGCAGAATTTTGTAACCTTTACCTTGTTTAGGGTCAAAGTCTAACAGCCTGCGGTGGGATTACAGAGGATTTTCTCTAATTAGTTGAACATTTTTTCCAGCCAAGTGAAGTCCTACAAATTCCTTTTAAGAAACAGAATGTTTTTAAAGCACGGACTCATTCCCTCCCCCCGGCCCTGTCTCTGTATCTCTGTCCCCCTGCCCCTCGATCGAAAGTAAAAGACAAACAGAGGAAAGTTTTCAGTCCTGCTCTTGAACCTTAAAACATGTGACAGCTTAGAAAAACACTGCTTGTTTTATCTTTCCAGAGCACAATACAGAGTTTCTGTGCTTCTGTGTCCCACAGGTGCTCTCAAACCCAGAATTTCTAGCGGAAGGGACGGCAGTGAAGGATTTGAAGGAGCCTGACCGTGTTCTCATTGGTGGTGATGAGACTCCAGAGGGTCAGAAGGCCATCCAAGCACTGTGTGATGTTTATGAGCACTGGGTGCCTAAATCCCGCATCATCACCACCAACACTTGGTCTTCTGAGCTCTCTAAACTGGTATGTGTGTGTGTGTGTGTTTGTGTGTGTGTGTGTTTGTGTGTTTGTGTGTGTGTGTGTGTGTGTGTGTGTGTGTGTGTGTGTGTGTATGTATATATATATATATATATATATATATATATATATATAATGTTTGGATATGCTAAGAAGAAAACACTTTACTGAGGACATTGGTTTTGAAAAAAACAACAAAAGTTGTGTGTGTGTGTGTGTGTGTGTGTGTGTGTGTGTGTGTGTGTGTGTGTTTGTGTGTGTGTGTGTGTGTGTGTGTGTGTGTGTGTATATATAAAATATATATATAATGTTTGGATATGCTAAGAAGAAAACACTTTACTGAGGACATTAGTTTTGAAAAAACAACAAAAGTTAAAGTGTGTTGTGTTTAGAAATACTGTATTAAACTTTGAATGGGCAAGTTTTGTTTTTGTAATATTAAAATGTATATAAATGTATGTCTCATACACATGGGCAGATCGATTAAAATGAAAGCTCACAAAAAATACTAAATCAAACAATGTTAGTATTGATACATTAATACTTAGTTATTAATACATAATAACTTTTCCAGGCTTTTTCAGCACAAGCATTTATTAAGCAGTAAATTCTCCTAAACAGGACAACAGCTTCACACACAACTCTGCAGTGTAGGACTAATAGTAGCCACGCTCATGAAAGTATAAATTTTATAAAATATAAAAACAAAATGACAGTTGTCCTTTTGCAATTCTATGAACAAAACTATGAACGCAGTCATTAAGTCATTAAACGTATATGGTTAATTGTTTTCTTTTTTGAAAAATGTGCTTATGTTTCTATGTTTACGCATCAGGCAGCTAATGCGTTCCTAGCCCAGCGTATCAGCAGCATAAATTCCATCTCTGCTCTGTGCGAGTCCACCGGAGCGGACGTTGAGGAGGTAGCCAGAGCGATCGGCATGGACCAGCGAATTGGCAGCAAGTTCCTCAAAGCCAGCGTAGGTGAGTGATTTGATTCAGTCCAGAGGTTCTGACAGGTGAGGATTTCTCACAAAGCACGATTTCATATGATATTTACAGAAATGCCATGTACAGAATGCTCCCCATGAAGGTGATAAGCTGTGTGTTTGTCGAGCTGACTTTTGTATTGAAAACACTAGAAGCAACTAAACACCTGAGTGACACTGCATTTAGCGTTTAAGCCTCAGGCCAGAGGTGGATATGCTGGTTTTCTTGACTAAAATAACAAAAACAGGCCTGAACCTTAATCATGTAGTTAACAGGTGATGGAAACTGGTAGCTGCTTTTTTAGTATTACGCAGACCGCATGCCTTCACTGTTGTATCATTAGTTGTAAACTCATCTTTTTAAAACTGCTGCAGTTGTTTCTAGAGTGTGATCTTTCTAGTTTAAAGCCCTTCTGATTATGTGTCTTGGAGGTTGGCGGAGTGCTGTATAGTGGATACAAGAGGATGGGATTGCAGGAAGAAGCCAGATAGTTAATTTTTCTGTTAGGAAACCAAATAGTTTTACTATATTTATAGGCCTCAACATCGAGGGGTTGTCGTTATTACACTGGAGATTCTCAGCGTTGTAGTGCAACATAAGTAAACCTCGGACCCCAAAAACTGTTACCAAACACAAATTCCTTGTATGTGTGAGCATACTTGGCAAATAAAGTCCGATTCTGATTCTGATTCTGATGTCTTGGTTGATTGACTACATTTAGGGCAACGACATATAGAATTGTTTTTTTTGGGGGTTTTTTATTCCAATTTGCCTCTACCGACAAACAAATTTCCAGTTCGGGAGAAGCAACCGACAGTGTGGTTGGTTTGGGGATATGAGGGGGTTTCTTGATTCTTGAATTGTCAGCAGCATAACTGCATAACTGAGTAGCCATAACCAATTAGAGCAGTTTGTCTGTCATTAAGATTTTAAACACGATTCTGTTAATTGCTTGTGTTTGTTAGGATTTGGAGGGAGCTGTTTCCAGAAGGACGTGCTGAATTTGGTGTATCTGTGTGAGGCACTGAATCTGCCGGAAGTGGCTTCCTATTGGCAGCAGGTACGGAACGCCTGCAGCTGGAATATTTCATAGTTTCATTCTGATTTAGGAGAGCCTGATGCTAATAGTGGCTTTAGCGGTGTATTTATGTGGTATCTGTACTGTTAGTTTTTTTATGAACTGTAAATCACTTTGCATTTGTGTCTTTATGTATGTAGGTGATTGATATGAATGAGTACCAGAGAAGAAGATTTGCATGTAGGATAATTGACTGTCTCTTCAACACTGTGACGGGAAAGAAAATTGCTCTGCTAGGCTTCTCTTTCAAGAAAGACACAGGAGACACCAGGTACACACACACACCTGCATATACCTGGATACATACTCTCTATATACACTATATACTATATACATTACTTGAGGTTTTATTTCTCAATCTGGAGCAATAAGGTACTGGGGCAGTAAGGTTCTGGTCTTTAGCTTCACAGTGAATCACAGAATGCCAACTCAGCATTTTTTCACTGCTTTGTTAAATGTAAGTTAAATTAACACCACAAAAGGACACATGTGATAATGTCATAGTCTTTCAGATAATATGTCAGCTCACTAACAGAGAGTAATTGATAAAGTAGTAAAGTGGTGGCAGACATGATTGATTATGGTAAATTACCAGCAAAAAAAAAATTACCATGATGACAGTAATGAGCTTAAACCCATGGTAGGCATCACATGACTCCGGTACCACAGTAATAAACTCCAAATGGTTAATATGATGTGCCACTTAATAACACATGCCACTTACAACAAACACAGTGTTATTCAGGAAACACTGCAGCCTTTCTAAATGAATGTAAGGTGCTTAAACAGCTCCGTATGACAGATACACTTCGATTGTGAAGTAGAAGTAGTATTTCCTTGTTGTGGATTTCATGGCACATACTGCAGCCTACATAATGTAGTCATTGGTCAGCCTGTTGTTTCCTGAGTTTTGGTTTCTATTGGCAGTTTTATTCGTGGTGCACCTTTACCTTTTGAAGTCCACGGAAAATACATTTTCAGCTACATACTCTCTCTTACACACACACACACACACACACACACACACACACCCTAGTGTACTAAGCCCTGTGTAAACTTGTCTGTGCCAAAAGTTTCACTGTTGTCTTTCTCGTGAACTCTAGCCAACTTGAATATGATAATCTTACACACCCATACACCTGTGCTTTCCTTGACCTTTATCCAGACTGAACAGAGGTTGCTTTTTCATGCTGTGGCTTGTGTTGTGTTCAGTGATTGATCTTACACAGCTAGTAGTAACTGCAAGCCTAAAGTAAGTGTTAGTAGTTTAGGATGGTGCGGGATGAGACAAACAACTGAATGAGCTCTGGATTGTTTTGTTAATGTTTCACCACCACAGAGCAGGTATTCTTTAGGTGGTGGATCATTCTGAGCATTGCAGTGACACTGGTGTTGGTGTATGTTGTACTGGTATGAGTGGTTCATACATACCACTATATCAGACAAACCAACCCTGAGCGGCAATGTCCTTACTTATATAAACTATTAGTATAAATACTAACCAACTAACCCATAAAAAGAAAACATCACCAACACCGAACACAAATAGCAACCAGCAAAAAGAACCTTTGCAGGGGTTGTAAATGCAAAGTCTGAGCACACAGAAAAATAATCTGACCTTGTGAAGTTAGAAGCACTAAAACTTAAAACACTAAAGCACTAAAACCTCATCATGACTAACATAATTTATTACTTGTAAACAATAATAAGTAATGATGATACAAAACGTGGAAGGTGTTGTACGGTGTTTCCATCTGTCTCGTCTTGTTGGCATTCAGTGCTGTAACTCTGTACTCTGTTTCTTTTAGAGAGTCATCCAGTATCTATATCTCCAAATATCTGATGGATGAGGGAGCAAAGTTGCATATCTATGACCCCAAAGTACTCAAGGAGCAGATCATACAGGACCTGTCCCAGCCCAGCATCTCAGGAGACAACCCTCAAAGAGGTGTGCTTGTATTCCATTTACATTTAAGGCATTTAGTAGATGCTCTTATCCAGAGCAACACATTCAGTCACATAGCTCTTATTCCGGCTGTGTGCATGTGTAAATCATGTGTTTCAGATTATTGTTTAATCATGCTTGTCTGTTGGAAAGGTCTGCATAGACAGTGTAAAGACATATGTTCTAATAGCTTATGTTGTGATTGGTAAACTTGAGTTATTCTGTTATCTTACATTGAGGATAGAGGTCCTGATACATGTTCCTAACTTTATCTCATTGTCTTTTCTCAGTAACGGAGCTGGTTACTGTTACATCTGACCCTTACGAAGCATGTAAAAGTGCACATGCTCTTGTTATCTGCACGGAGTGGGACATGTTCAAGGTACGTACATACAGAGAACATTCATGATATGCGCTATGCCTACTTACACACAGTTAGGCCCAGAAATAACTGGACAGTGACACAAGTTTTGAAATTTTAACTGTTTACTAAACTATATTTAAGATACTGTTATATAATTTGGGCTTAAGGTGCAGACTCTCAGCTTTAATTTAAGAGTATTCACCATCTAATTGGGGGAAGGGTTTAGGAATGACTTTAATATGTAGCTGCCTCTTTTTTAAGGGACCAAAAGTAATTGGGCAACTAACTAACTAACTCAAAATCTATTTCATGGGCTTTTCCCTCATAAATCTATTATCAGTTAAGCAGGTAAAAGGTCTGGAGTTGATTCCAGGTGTGGCATTTGCATTTGGAAGTTGTTGTTGTAAACCCACAACATGCAGTTAAAGGAGCTCTCCATGGAAGTGAAACAGGCCGTCATTAGGCTGAATCAAAGAAGCAATCTTTTTTTTTGTTTTTGGGTGGGGGGTGCACTTGTGAGCTTGTGAACTCAAAAAGGCCTGGACCTCCTCAGAAAACATCAGTGGTGGATGATCACAGAATCCTTTCCATGGTGAAGGAAAATCCATTCACAACATCCTCCCAAGTAACGAAGACTCTCCAAGAAGTTGGTGTATCAGTATCTAAGTCTACCATAAAGAGAAGATTTCATGAGAACAAATACAGAGTGTTCACCACAAGCTGCAAACCGTTAACCAGCCTCAAAAATAGAAAGGCCAGATTACACAGATTAGAAAAAAACATCTAAAGAAGCCAGCCCAGTTCTGGAACAGCATTCTATGGGCAGATGAAACTAAGATCAACCTGTATCAGAATGATGTAAGGAAGACGGCTTGGAACGGCTCATGATCCAAAGCATACCACGTCCTCTGTAAAGGATGGTGGAGGCAGTGTGATGGCATGAGCATACATGGCTTCCAATGGCACTGGGTCTCTGGGATTTATTGATGATGTGACAGAAGCAGCTGGATAAATTCTGAAGTGTAAAGGGATATACTTTCTGCTCAGATTCAACCAAATGCCGAACCGTTGATTGGATGGCGCTTCACGGTACAGATAGACAGAGACCCAAAACATACTGCAAAACCAATCCAGGTGTTTTTTAAGGCAAAGAAGTAGAATATTCTGCAATAGCCGAGTCAATCACCAGATCTCAACCCAATTCAGCATGCATTTCACTGCTTAAGACAAAACTTAAGGCAAAAAAACCCTCAAACAAGCTACGACTGAAAACAGCTGCAGTAAAGGCCCGGCAAAGAATCACAAAGGAGTAAACCCTGTGTTTGGTGACGTACATGGGTTCCATATATCAGGCAGTCATTGCCTGTAAAGGATTCTCAACAAAGTATTAAAAATGAACATTTTACTTACAGTAATGTTAATTTGTCCAATTACATTTGAGCCCCTGAAATGAGGGGGCTTTGTAGAAAAATGGTTGCAATTCCTAAATGTTTCATAGGTTATTTTTGTTCAATCCCTTTAAAATCTACACTTCATTTGCATCCCAGTTGTTTCATTGCAAATCCACTGTGGTGGCATGGAGAGCCCAAATCATAAGGATTGTGTCACTGTCCAAATATTTCTGGGCCTAACTGTACATACATACCGTTGTCTATTCTATGGCCCCTTTAAAGGTTAGTATTTACTGTAAAGATGCAGAAAACAAAGTAACAGAGTTAACTAAATAGAAAAAAACATCACTGTTAAAATGATGTTAAATCTTCTATCCGTGCTAGCATATGCCATTTTTATGGTGGTACAAATACTAGATATATATTCTGTTTTGTAGTTTTGTGTTTGAGCATCTTCACAGCTCTTGGTAAAGGTTGTGTTGCTCTAGAGTTCTCAACAAGCTCCTAACTGCAAGTCTTCATTTTGACTTCCGAGGTGATACCCTCAAAGGGCAGACCTCTATGTCTTTGTATTACAAATAGTTAATGCTTGCATGCTTTATTAAAACAATAAGCATCTATAATAACAACACACATGCTCACTGATTATCTTTGTGCTCTGCCATCTTGCTACTACCTTTTACTATTGTTGTACATTGCCCCTTGTTGATGACATACTCTTTAACGTTCCTTAGTTAAAATACAAACTAGTACAAATACAGACTGGTTCCATGAATAGCACCATAGTTGTAAGAACTAGTTCATTTAACCTGTTTACAGTAAAGTTTCTTAAAAAGAGTTGTTCATTTCTTGATTTTATGTAAACCATTTGAGACACAAGTATTTCTGCACATTAACATACTTTAAAGTAGATGTAGGTGATCAAAGCCAAATGTATTATATCTATTATCTGTTGTATTATAAATATTATTGAGTGTGTGTTGACCATGCGATGGACTGGCGACCTGTCCATGGTGTACCAAGCCTTTCCCCAATGACTCCGGGATTGGCTTCAGTTCCCTGGTGACCCCGACTACTGGGATAAAGTGGAAGTTGATGGATGGATGGATATATCTATTATATCTAGCGTAGAGATTGTTCGCTATATGGTACTGTAGGGTACTGTTCATGTGAAACTCACTGTACAGCTTAGATCTGTACATTTCACTAATGTAGTTTACTGGAATAAGCATTTATGTAGGTTTTCATTAGTTGTCATGCCAGGCTTATGTAGGTGCCATGTAGCCATATGAGAAGTGCCGTACAGTAAAGTATTACTACTGTTGAGCTGGGCTGGTTTGGTACAGGGAAAGCTTTGGGTACAGGGAACATCCTAGGGGTGAAATCTTGCCTCTTGTACTTCAGACTAAGTGTTCTATTGCCGTGGTGTTTGTGTTTAAGGATCTGGATTATGAGAAAATACATCAGCAAATGTTGAAGCCGGCGTTCATATTCGATGGTCGTCGTGTGCTTGACCATCTGCACCCTCATCTTCAGAACCTCGGTTTCCATGTGAGTGCATGGTTCTGTTTTTGCGTGGTATTTTTTGTCTGTGTAAGTGCCACTCAATGAAGTTTTCTCCACTAACACTTGTTTTCTTTGTGTATAGATCGAGACAATTGGTAAGAAGGTGACTACTAGGCTCCCCTTTACACCCTCAGGTGGAGTACCCAGAATCACCCTCAATGAACCACCCAGCAAGAAACCCAAAGCTTAATCCACAAGCACACACACACAAGACAATTTTGCTGAATGTCAGACAAAGACAGCCAAAGTCTCAAACGTTCACATATTTGCTGGAATGTGCCCAGTGAGTGTTCCGTCTCTCATAAAACTCACTTTCCTCTGTAGGTTGACTCCACTGGTTCACGCAGCACACGCATTGATATGTTTTCCAAATGATGCTGTTTGCAAGTTTTAGAGAAAGAGAAGAATTTGTATTCCCATTAAACACTATTGCACTGACAAAAATCCAGTCCAGTCTTACATTTAGACTAGAATGTAATTCTGTGTGTTTCTAATCTGTATTTCTTTTTTTCATGCTTTTTCATATTCTGTATGTACCATTTGCTGCCCTTTTCAGACTGGCCTTTTTATTGTAGGTATGTGAAGAACTGGACTGAGATGCACTTAAGGAAATAGTTCAGTTAACAAATAAATACAAACAATATTGCTGGCAATACATGAAAATGAAGAAAATGATGAATTGAATACTTCTGGGCACTAAATTATTCATTCACTGCTATTCACATTAGCTTGGTCAAGCTATTTATAAATTATTGGCTGTGTCCCAATACTCTAAATACACTCCATTAGGAGGTACCGCCATTAGTGTTTCTGGAGGTAAATTCTTGAAATAATTTGATATAACTGCAATTTAAGGAGGAACAATTGACCAGCTTCATTGGTCAAATAAACAAAGGATACAGGGTATTAGAACAGAGCTTAGGATGGATACAGATTACCTTTCATACATAAAGTTTGTGTCTCACGTGTGAAAGGATTTGGTTGAACATGATTGTTAAACTTTGGTGAACATTGCAGCCATTACATAATTGTCATGTAATATCAGTGTATGCCAGTTTAATGTAAACAATATTTTTGGGTTTGTTTGTTTTTTGGTGTTTTTTTTTGTTTTTGTTTTTAAAAAAAAATCATACTGTATAGATTTGTAACACTAATGTAAAAACCAATAGAAAGACATATTTCTTAAATAAAAATGGACCAATTATAATGTTCTGTGGTGTTTTTCCAAAATGAATTACAAACACATTGACATCATTTTATTATCTATTTGTTATGCTCCATACATAGCAGTCATTTCTACCCAGACTACAGTGCAATAGCACAGACTTAGTGTCTTCATTATTACAAATATTCATTTATTTTAACAAATTATCAATTTTCTGTCATTCAGAGTGGTTTGATATGGTTCAGTGTTAGTTATAAATTGGAGTTCTGTACAGTGGTGTTAATGAGAACCATGAGACTCAATGTCCACAACACAAACATACTAAATTAATAGCGAGTCCATGTTATTTGAGTAGGCCGGAGCTAATACCACTCGAACTGTACTTTTTTATCTCACAATGCTCTGTATTTACTTCTCTGTTATTAATAGATCTTTTTCAGTGTTTAGATCAATATCTTACCTTGACTTTTGCAAAGAAATTACATCTTATTGACTTAATAAACGTTTTAGACGTAAACTATGAGTAAGTAAATGTTGTGGCTTGTGTTCCTTCACGTGAGAAGATACAAGTATGTGTTTTGTTTTAACAGAGATTTATGTCTGAATTATGTTCCTATTGTAAAAAGGTTCAGTTTGGAAAAGTGGCGTTGTCAGGACAGTAAGCCTCATTTTCAGTCTAATGTGAGTCACTTGCTTTGTAAGAAAAGTGTACTAAAGGTCCACCTGTTGCTCATTTGCTGACCCATCAGCTCCCAGTAAGCAATTTTTTCAATAGTTACAGACACAGACAGTGGTACACTTTAAAATCAGTGTAATATCAGTACCATATAAGCATATCAATGCTATCACATCCCCTAACTTCAGTACAGATCAACTGTAAATCAGGAGGCAGTGGCTCCGCTGCTAATATAACTAGTGTAGGTGCAGTAGTGGAGTAGTACCATCTGATCTTGTTGGTTGGCTGCATGTATTTTATCCCAGAGTTCCTGAACTCTGACAAAATTATAATAGTTCACTACTATTAAAAAACACATGAAGTCATGAAGCTTTACTTTCCATCTGATATTGACCACAGCTGCGTTATACATCAGTAAAGATTTTTATTACAGCACTATCCTCCAAGATAAAAGTCCTAGGCAGTGAACATATAATCCATACAGAACATAAACAAACATTTCTTGAACAAGCTACATAATCACAGGCTAAGGTGAGAGTATGATTGGGTATAAAAGAAGTATTTACTAAAGGCTCAGTCTTTGCAAGCAAACTTGACTCTTCGTGCTAAACTTTGTGAGAGAAATATCACAAAGGTCAGGAAGAACCTTTCACAACACAGATTGCAACTGCAAAGAGTTCTTTCATCATCATTTGAACTGTGAGAAAAATAATTCTCATCATATGTACTTTTGTTATAACCTCTTTATCCTACCCTCAGAGAGTTGATCACCCCCCACTTTGTTTGTATTTTAATTACCCTTTGTCTCCTGCCTTTTAGGGGATACCAATCACCCCACCCATCTACTCTTTATCTCTATCTTCATCCCCCTTAGCCCTCCTTAAACTCCTTGTCTTCCTCCACAATCACCCCCTCCCCATTTGACCCTCTTCTGACATCTACTTAAACCATGTCAGACTGGGCTAGACTGAGTTAGTCAAAGTCTGAGATGGACTAGACTGGACCTCAAGAGACTAGACTGGCAACAGGCCGATGACCTAAGCTGTGCCTGTGTATGTTCTGCATGCACATAATTAAGACTGCTAACCGACTGAGCTGTACTCATACATTCCTGTGGTGTCAATAAACTCAAGTCAGTGCTGAAGCTCTCCTGATTTCTGATTCCTGAAGGCAGAATTTTGAACAGCTGTCTAGTACAGTGTATGAGTTGAATAATTCATGAGTTTAAGGTTTTTACATGCAGATCCTGTCAATGGTGTAGGAATTACAACCATCTCAAAAGTCTCCCAGGACATTTGGCTGCTTAGCTGTTCCATACCCAGCTGGTATTCCCTCATTATTCCATTTACAAGTAAGCAGATATAAGGTCAAGAGTTGATTTGAAGAGAAAAGTTTTACTGCTCATGAAAAAACTCCAAACAAAGCTTTAAGACAGTCAACAAAAACAGATGTGCCAAACTATTTGGTATGTTCTTCACAAGAAGGAAGCTCAGAAACACGAATGCCTCTAACATCATGGAAAACAAACAACAGTGGTGTATTACAGAGAAACCCCTTTGCAAGAGTTGACCAAATCAGGAACATTCCAGACTCTATCAGTGTCAAAGTCAACAATCAAGAGAAGTAAAAACCAGAACAAATACAGAGCATTTACCATAAGATCAAAACCACATTCAGAGTTTGCTAAAGTGTTATGGCGTAGGCATGTATTTCTATTATTTGTTGTTGCGGTTGCAGACAAAAAAAACAGCAAGATGAATATTGAAGTGTGTATGGCTATATTAGTTCAGCTGAATTTAAAAATCAGCTATGTTCATTTGGCTGAAGTCTTCAGTGGTGCTTCACAGTGCAGATGGACAAGCAAAGTGGAAAAGAAGAATATCACCTGGCCTCAGACCAGTCAGTAAAGCATGGATTTCACTTACAGGAGGTAAAAAAAACCTTTAAAAAGCCTAAAAAAGCCGAAAAGCCTAAAATTAAGGGGGTGTTGTATGAAAATGGTTGTGATTTCTATACTGCTCACCCAAATTGGATGAAAATAGCCTCAAGTTTAAGGTGTAAAATCTGCAACTCCAATATTTTGTGCTGGAAAACTAAAATAAAAAAGAATGCTAACATTCTTACACACGTACAGAGACCTGCTGTTATTATCCTTTCTTAATAAGAAGGTGTGAGAACGTGGTTCTTTTCCTAATGCATGGCCACAGAACAGAACCGCGGTCACTAGCCTACTTCTTTATCCTACACCCTACGTAGCAGTGGCCACAACTTAACGATCAAAGCTGAATTATCTCGTTCCCAATGCCTACTACTTACTAAGTCTGAGATAAATTATGGCCATGACTTAGTAAGCTATAGGAATAAAATAGCTATCAAAACTGAAATATCTTATTTCCACACCTCTAAAATTTATACTGTATACATTTCATTACAATTGTATATATAACAGAAATGATAATATGTGATTTTAAACAGTGCTGTAGTTTCTTGGGAAATGTTAAGTCCTCAAACAGCTCTGTGTGCCAAAGAAACTTGATCTCTTGTCTAACATTTTTGATGGGGAGAAATAATAATATAAAACATACATGGAAATGTCAACCACAACCTGTGGGGTTTGGAACTCCCTAATTAAGCTCTAGGCCTCCTGAACGTCTCAAATTCTGAATTCTAGGGGTTCCTGAAAATAGTTATTGTGGGGTTTAGTAAAACAGAGGATCAAATTTAAATTCAGAGAAAGATTATTGTTTAACTGCTTCAGCCACAATCAGCGATCATTCTATCTTTGGCTTTCTTAAAAACTAGAGCTGCAGCCATTGGCTGCTTCCCAGGAAACCTCTGAAAAACTTTACAGTATGTCGTTAGTGTACTTGAAGGCACAAATCTGAAATTCCTGCACAATTTACCAAGAGGCTGGTAAAAAGAGTAAGTTGTTACTGATTACTCAAATGGAAGACAAAGAGAAATGTATAAGATCTTAGTTCATGTGTGGACGAGTGTACCAAACACATTGCGCTGCCACTATTACTAGTGTTAGTGTTGAGCGAGCCAACATGGGAATTCAGTCAACCTAGCAACCTCCTCCCCAGTACCAATTTACACACTGACAACAACAACAACAACAACAATCACAAACTGCTGCTTTGTTATCATAGATTTTGTGGCACATGCTGCAGCTTACACAAGGTAATCATCTTTGGAGACTTTGTTTTTTTATATAAGTTTTTTGTTTGTTTGTTTGTTTTTTTAGCCCATTGTGTCCTGAACAATGGTTTCTGTCAACAACCTTAATTTTGGTGCACCTCTAAACTCTACCTCTGAACCTAAAATAAAATACAGTTTAATTCACCTTCACAGAACCTTTGGTAAACTTGTCTGGGCCAAAAGGTGCACTGCTATATCAGCCAGTTTACATACTCTAATCTTACACACACACACACACACACACCCTCTCACCTGTGCTCTCCTTGCCCTTTATCCAGACTGAACAGAGATTGCTTTTTCATGCTGAGGCTTGTGCTGTATTTGGTGAATCCACCTGAATAGTCTTACACAGGTAATCATGACTGTGCAAGCAGTTCACCTGAATTGAATGACATGGAATTAAACCGGAAACCTACTGTAGCAAGTTGCTCTGCTAGTAGCCTGAATCATGTTTAGTCCAGGTCTAATCCAGTTTTTATAGCAGTTAATGGTTGACACTGGAAGAAGCATTCTTATTGGCTCACTAATGCTAGAAAGACTATATGATATTGATTTTGATATTGATGATATTTTGCTCAGACTATAAAAGTATTGCATTTTTACAAACAGCCTTACTTTTAAGGTGGTTCAATACTTTGTAAGATCCTGTATGTTTAAAGGATTACTCCCTATTGTGCTTCAAGTTAACTGGTTTTCTGTCCTTTCTAAGTCTGGGGAAAGTCTGTTAATGGTAATCAACTGTACATTACAATAGCTGCAGATGGAGGGTAGGTTGTTTAACTTTGAATGAAAGAAAAATAATAAAGATGGAGAACATTGAGCTGCTTGGGAGGGAAAAGAGATGGCATTACGATACAAAAAAGCCAAGAGAAAGTAATACCACTCCGTCTTGGTAACCCTAACTTTACTGGGCCCAAATGTAGCCTCCTGATTAGAATAATGCTGTAAGACAAGTGAGAGAAGTCCAGCCCACTTATTTTGGTTTTGTCCTTTGTTACAACAGTTCTGGCTCAGTGTTTTTCAGTGGTTCTCTGAAATGCTTAACAAGCCTGTACATCCGGATCCTGCCACTGCAATTTGTGGATTTTCAGATTCAATGTCCAAATTCCCATAAATTCAACAACAAGCCTTAATGGCTGGTATGGCTGCAACCAAAAAAGTTAAACTGAAAATCACCTTCACCATATTTCAAACACTGGCTATCAGAGATGCTTTCAATATTACATTGGAGGTTACGTAGTTGTGAGTCAGGTGTACAAAGGCGTTATAACCAGGTTTGGGGTCCATTTTTGGAGTTCTTGAAGTAACCTGAAGACCCTCTTCTTTTATTATTAGAATAATGCTGCTGAAACACAGTCATGCTTTCTTGCTTTATCTTTCTTGAAATCTCAGCACACAAACGCAGAAAGAATAAAAAGAAACACAACGTAAACGGAGACATACTTTTATTGATACCTCATTGTTCCTGAGGGAACAACTTTGCAACTCAGACAGCAGTCTACACCACAAAGCCCTGTACACACGGGAATGACACACATGAACCTAACCTCAACATCCACCCCACAAAACAATCTCTCGCCCATCAACAGTCCTATTTTGTAACGTACAACACCTGAGAGTTCTGTGGGTAATAAATATGAGTAAATAATGCGTTCATAACATTTTATTAGCAACTTATGTTACGCACATTAGGCCTCTGTAATCTGTAATCTGAGCAGACTAATGCACCATTAAGCAACTTGTAAATATGCTGTGAAGTATCCCGACAGTCTCTGAGAGAGAGAACGTGAGATTAGTTCATTGTCTGTCTGCAAAGTTACTGCTAATAACTAGAAAATATTGTGTTTAGACACATTGATTTATTTTACCCGTATTACACTGCATTAACTTTGTGTCTTCATTATTTCAAATATTCAAATATTTATCTTAAAAAGTGGGTTCATGGTTGAGAAGTTCATGCAAGTTTCTGCATAATTCCAACAAAGCCATTCAGTGTGAAACAGTTAACCGTAGATTAGAACCTTCCTGACTCTGTGTTTACAGGAACAAGGAGTCTCAATGTTTACAAGAAAACCAGCAGTGAACCTACACCTTCTGAGGTTTTTATGTGATGTGGATGATGGTATAATAGTGGTAAAGATTTTATTTACTTCTTAAGCATTTAATTATGCTTGACTAATAAATCTTGTTATGTTTTACATTGTGTTACTCCATAAAGACGTCTTCTCTTATAACAGACGATACATCTGAATAAACTTGCTGTTTCAGGAGGCTTCAGACGTATGTACACTTGTCCTTCTACACGTTCTTGTCTCCACAGTTATTTAGTGGCTAGTCATTGATTCCTTTGAGCCACATAAATGACTACACAGTTCATTACAGCCAAAAGAAGTTTATTAAAATGTTCTCTCTACGGAGGTTACTGAACGAAACATGGTGAAGTACGCAGCTCACGGTTATATTATTGTAATTTACTGTTCTAGGATTTACTGACAGTAGAGATGAAAGGATATGAAAGGAGTTCATTCTGATGTCTCCTCTGTCCTCCTGTTTTTCAGTAGGTTCTTTAGGAAGAACTCACCTAAACAAAAACAGGAGAGAAAATAAAGAGTCAAACTCAAACAGGTGCAGAGGCAGAACTGCCCAGTTTGCGGGTCCTAGCTTTAATGGCATGTGCAGTGTTTACTACCTTCGATGTTCACTGCCAAAAAGATTTGATTGTAAATGAACATCTAGTTAATTGTAATCTAAGCTGGCAGCCTAAAAACAAGACAGGCATGTATAGGTTACAGCTGGCCATAACTGTGGCATATTTGATGTGAACTTACTGGTTTCTGGCTTACATCTACCTCTAGATCATTCAACTACTGTGTATAGATGCTTAACACACGTATGTCAGCTGTCTGTACTCTGAGGAATCGTACACTTCATTTTTGTCATCAAAACCATGTACCTGAATTTGTTTCTCAGTTTTTATTTTTTTATATTTGAACACGACAGCTACTTTTTACATTGTGGGAACACTCCATGAATGGACCATTAGAAATAGTCTAACGTTACTTAGAATTAAATATTTTACATGCATTTAAGTTTAGAGAGTTTTTTGTTTCTTGGAAATGTAACATTTTGGAATATAGACTTTGTCAGGACACAGCAATGACATGTAAGCCTCATTTTTAGTCTAATGTGTATCACCTGCTTTGTAAGAAGAGCGCACTAAAGGCCCGCTCGCTGTATAGATAAAGCCCATTTCCTGACCCATCTTCTCCCAGTAAGCAAACTTTTCCGGAGTGACATACTCTTCCACCTACACAAAACCAAGAAGGAGCATTAACATTTCAAAATCAGTGAAGAATCAGTGCAACAATACTACTCCTAACTTCAGTACAGTTTAAATACAGATCAGGGGACAGTGGCTCCAATTTTATTAGTGTAACAGCAGGTACCTTCAGATGCCGCTTCGTTGGCTGCATGTACTGTCCCAATGTCAGACAGTCCACTCCAGCGTCTCTCAACTCTGAGAACATGATGAGAATAACCCGTCAGACATAGAATAAAAAAGTATTGAGCAGTGCTGTGTGTGTTGAAAAGGCAGTGTGTGTGTGTACCTTTCATCGTAGAGTGCACCTGTGTGTCTGTCTCACCCAGTCCAAGCATGATGGAGGTTTTAGTGAGCACACTTGGTTTTACTTTCTTAGCGTGGCGTAGCACACTGAGTGATTGGTCAAAGTTTGCCCGCGGGTCCCGCACATACCTAAAAGTCAAAAAGGGGTACGAATAATAAAAGCTTGACTTCAGCAACCGACTGGATAAGTGCTGATTTCCACAAGTCACATTAAGAGTGTTTTCTGTTTCAGCAGCTCCTAAACAGTGATTGGGGTTAAACATTGTTTTGTAATTAAACTAGAACTCTAAATACAGTTCATCCACTGTGAAAAAACACAGTTCAACAAGTTCCTGGATTTAAAGCTGACTCAATTAGTGGCGCTACTTCTGCCACCTGGTGGTACTGGCAGGTACTGCAGCACACGAACAAAGCAGATGTATTTTTTTTCTGGAAATTTCACTGGAAACGCCACCTTGTGCCCAGTATGTAAATATTTTCAGCAATTCAAGAGACCAGAAGACCCCAGTTGGTTATTAGTGCAAATAACAAAATAGAGCCACATGACAATAACATGTTGCTACAGCTTTGTAAACATATGACCTAAGAATCGACACACTGGTCCTAAAGACACACTGGAGATGAATTAATTGACAGACTGATTTATCTAATGGCCAAGCCAAACATAATTAGCTTCACATATCCAGATAAACTGGCATCCAGATAAACTGGCATGATATTTCAATAAATTCTTTATTGAAATCTCATGGGTAAAAACTGTTCCATTTGGTTTCACATATTATGAGAACTACACAGCAAATTGTTGGCAAGATTTAAACCTGGATGTGGAAAAGTAAGATGAATGATCTTGTTTTGAAAGTAAATTACTGGCAACCTTCCAGTCACAAGACCGGATCCCTATCCTTCAGCCCACGACTGCCCCCACTCTATGAGGTTCAAACAGTTCAACCATGCTCATTTACTTCTACTCATAAAAATACACTGATACCAATTGATACTGTGTGATGTAAGCACACTACACACTAACTCTCACACTCAGCACACTCAGGCTGGTGGTGAACAAAATGATTCTCAATGTTCTTGCTTGGGACTTCAATTCTGGAGCACACTGTTATTATTGTAAAATGATTCTTAGCAGTCGTCTATAGCGGCTGCATTTTACACAGCATGCTTTCCTGATCTCTTTTCCACGCCAACGCTACTGAAGCCAGCGTAAATTCTTAGCTTGTTAATGCATTTCATTTAAAGTCTTAATAGATATGCAGTATTAACGCTCTGTGCTTAACTGCACTGACCTCTGCAGTTCTCTCACTGTCTCAACATTGTGGGCGTAAACGTCTAGGCCGGACAGAGCAATCTTCTCCACTGCTGAGAGGTCACCCCGGAAATCAGGGGTCAGACACTCTACCAGGATATTAGGGCTCCTGGAAGAAAGCATATTCATAACATGCTATGAGGGAAATTTTTTTTTTAATTTATTTTATATATATATATATATACATTTGATCAGGTGTATCTACCAAAACAACCCTTTGTAAGTTTACACTTACTGACTGTAGTTGCTGCATAATTTAGAACCCCCCTCGAAACCCATTCATCAATGGAATAGGAGTACAGTAGGGCCACATTTGACCAGACACTGTTTGGATGGTGGATTCTTCTCAACACAGCAGTGACAGTGACATGGAGGTGAAACGTTAATATGTGGTGTGCTAATATGAGTGTATCAGGCACAGCAGCGTTACTCTGGTTTTAATAAACCTCAGAGTTCCCTACTGTCTTTTGAGCAGTCCACCAACTAAAAATGTCCATTCAACAGTGGTCATGTGGTCAAAAACGGGAGAGGATGACCAACACAAACTGTGCATGAAGATGAAGATGAGCTTACACCAGAAAGGTAAATCAACATGGTACATTGTTTTGAGAAACGATTTAAATGGTAAACATGTAGCCTTTTGTTTTCTTTCTAAAAAGTATATTACCTCTCTTTGAGGTTGGAAACCGTTTGGGCAAAGTGTTCCGCACCACCATCAACAAGATCTATTAAACAAATAAATACACCACATTGATAACTGCAACACATCTTCAGATATTTCCCCACTGCAATCAAACAAAAGCAGCATCTGCATGTCTGCTTACCATCTCGGTCCACTGATGTGAGCACCACATAGTCCAGTCCCCATGCAGCAATAGCTTTAGCTGTGTTGTATGGCTCCTCAGGGTCCAGAGGAGGGGGCTTTCTTGCGGTCTTAACGGAACAGAACCTGCAGCCACGCGTACATGTGTCTCCCATCAACTATGTAGAGCCAAAGCAAGAATGAAAGAAAGAAGAAACAAGAAAAGACATTGTTATGCAACTGTTGTAACCATGTTTATGTGGCCTCAACTAGTGTACTCTTACTGCAGTATTAGTTATTAATACTACTGCTTGTGACAAGTAGACTTGAAAAGTTTTAAAATAATAAAACAGTCCATTTTCTTCCAAGCAAATAAAACACCCTCTTTTTGAGGTGACATACACATTTGTAGTAGCTTGAACAACATGACAAATATATTTTATATTTGTTGTGTGGAATTTAAGCCAAATGCAACAAATTATTTATGCAATTTTTATTCAATTAAGTTAAATTCAATTAAAGTTTATTTGCATAGCACTTTTTACAACAATGTGGTCACAAAGCAGCTTTACAGAAGTTTGAAAACAGTTACAAAATATATCACCCTGTGAACAAGCCAGAGGCAACGAAAAACTCCCTCAGACTGGAGGAGGAAACCTTGAGAGAAACCAAGACTCTCAAGACCCATCCTCCTCTGATCAAACAGTGTTTACAATTTAAAATGTTAAATGCCAAAGAAAAGCTGAGAGAATCTCTGTTTGAAATCTGGATGGGAAAGCTTTAGAGACTGCACTGGTCTCTGACTGAGTCTTTATGAACAGTGGGAGTGAACTGAAACAGTCCCAGTCTATCTCAGTGCTGGTACATCTGGATGGCACAGTGATGTAACTGAGGATGTAGCAGTTGGCACATATAGACAGGAGAGCTGGTTGGTGGTAGGTGAGAAAGAGGCTGATGGTCAGTCTTTCAATAGCGTTCAACAAGATGGGAGGACAGTCATTATCTCAGGAAGAGTTTCCCATTCCAGAAGAGAAGAATTAAAATGAGATACCACTGCAGAAGCTGTTATTCTTCTTTAGTAATGTGAATGCATTAACATGTGTTAAAATCCAGCATACGTGTAACCTCAATCGTGTAGCCAATGGAACACTTGCATATACTAACCATGATGGTTGCAGTGGCCGTAGCATACTCTCCACCACCCCAACACTCTCCAATGTTTGGACACCGGGCCTCTTCACATACCTGCAAAGCACATCAATATTACTAGTAGGAATTCATTCCATTTATTTAGAAAGAGCTTATTTGATCGTTCTAACAGACATATAACAGCTGTGGGTAGATCCCTAATAAGGGCAAAAGGTATTTAAGAGGTTTGGAAAGTGCTACAAGAAGCTCAGATCTGTACAGGAACTGGGAAAAACAGACACACACACACAACAACACAGCATAAAAGACAGCCGTGTTTTTAAGAGGTTTTATTATTACCTAATTGTAAGGCCGACTGAAACAGGACTATTACAGAGGGAGCTTTTATTGAAAACTACACCCAGTTTTGTGCTGGATTACAAGCACAAATCTTGCTGGTAGTTATATATATATATATCATTTACAGTACTTCCTGAAGTACACCAAAATCTTTTTGATACTTACAGTGTGTAGGTTCAACTCCCGGAGCGTATTCTTCAGTCTGTTGTAGTTTTTCCCAATAGGAATCTCTGTCTTTAGCCATGGTGGTAACCTGAGCCTGCAGTACAGTCAAGAAATAAAACTATATTTAGAAGTACTTATACAATAATATTTAAACTATATTTACTGGTTAGGTCAGTGTAAGGTAAATTACACGTGGCGTAAATTACAACCACGTGGCAATAGGTTTAATGCAGTGCTGCAAGCTTTTAAACATTTTATAATTTTATATTCTTTTACATAAATGTGATCAGAATATGATAAAGAGAACCCCAATTAAAAATGACAAATCTTTACATAGTATTTGATTCATTCACTGCTTGAACAAAGTGATTTAACATTTAAGGTCTTTGTTCGCAAAAGCATGTGAACCTCTAGAATTATTGTTTGTTAAAGGACACAACTGAAGTCAGGAGGTTCAAACAACTGAATGAGAATTCAGGAGAGAACATTTCTGCCAGTTTAAAGTTTCCTAAAGATTACATGGATGAGCAGAAGAAAACAAATGGATCTTTATGGCTAAAATCAGAGATGTTATGTTTGGCAAGAACACTGAACACTGCTTTAAAACATGGTGGTAGCAGTAGGCTTTAAAGCTACTGCACCAGGGCATTTTCCTGTGAACTGAATCTCCATAGAAGGTGGGTTCTGCAGAAAACACCATTTAGCCTACAAAGAGGAGCTAAATCCAAGACATGTTGCATTTTGGAATGGCTTAGTCAAAGTCCAGACCTTCATACAACAAAATGCTACAGTGAGGCATTTATATAACATAGCTGGAGCAGTTCTGCAAGGAGAAATGGGCAGATATTCCTCCCACTCAATGTGCATGGCTGATTGGTTGAAGTTATTATGCGCTAAGCAATCACACCAACTACTGAAATCATACAACAAAAAACTTTAGTATAACTTCACTTAGTTCAATAAATGAATAAAAACTGTATATGTTTTTGGGTAATTTGTTTCATTTGGTTCCCTTTATCTAGTTATCTAGTTATCTAGTTAAATGATGATCTGATGATATTTCACAAAAGGCTGATACGAAGGTTCACAAACTTCCCAGCGGCACTGTAAGTTTAGGATTGGTTTGGTTTGTCTTGGCTATTAAAGTAATGAAGGGCCTCTGTGGTTGTATTTGGAGTTAAAGTTCCACTAAATGTTTGATTAGCTTGGTCTTAATCAATGCTGATATTGTGTGTTATGTCTTAAAATACATGTAACGCTTAACTGACTCACCGCTCTCCCTTCTGTCGTTTAAGGTTGCCTCTGTATTCTTCCCACTTGCTTTTCTCTGAAAGCTCTCCTGATATAAAGTCCTGCAGATTCAGACCATCTTCTTTAATCTCCTTTTTCTTGTCTTGTAGTGTAGACGATGTGCTGGGTGCCGTGGTTAGGGGGCTGGCATGGACCTGTCATTAATTATAATTTTTGCATGAACAGTGACAGTGAGTGTGGATTCAGTTATAGACCTCTGGAGGCATTATTTTGCAGTCGACCGCATGCCTATATTAGGAACTCCAGGTCTAAGCAGTTTTTCTCTACAGGAAAAAATAATATAAATAATGCACTTCTTTTAAAGTTGTACAATCTATTAAACTACTATTAACCAACTGTTATATAAAAACAGCTCCTTGTATCAACACACATTGTCTGTTTTATTAACTCCATTTACAACACAGGTGCACTTGTAGTTCGGCAATTACAGACTGTAGTCCATCGTTTCCTTGCATACTTTATTAGCCCCCTTTCACCCTGTCCTTGAGAGTCAGAGGACCACCACAGAGATCATTTGGTTGGTGGATCATTCTCATTACTGCAGTTACACTGGCGTGGTGGTTGAGTGTGTTGTGCTGGTACAAGTAGATCAGACACAGCAGTGCTGCTGAAGTTTTTAAACGCTGTGTCCACTCACTGTCCACTCTTTAGGCACTCATTGTTGGTCCACCTTGTAGATTACACCAAAGACTGCTGCATCATCCCCTAGTACTTCATCAGTGTTCACAGTATGGTGCTCACAGGACACTGTTGGCTGGATATTGCTGGTTGGTGGACTGTTCTCAGTCCAGCAGTGACAAAGAGATGTTTAAACATTCCAGCAGCACTGCTGTGTCTGATCCACATGTACCAGCTCAACACACACTAACACCATCAGTGTTACTGCAGGGCTGAGAATGGGGGTCCTCATCATTAAGGGGTAAGGGGTAAGGGGGTTGACAAAGAATGCACAGAAACAGATGAACTACAGCGTGTGTCTACTTTCTATATTTTGTCCAACGCTGCTAATACATCATGTTTCTTTAGCTGACTTAACAAAACACTTTTATGTGTTACTTCTCTTTATGTAGTAATATCAGCCCATAACAGACACTGATATTTATTAAGATTTAAGAACACAATTAGACAAATACGTTGCTGAATGTACGAGAAAACGCACTGGACTGTCACTGAACATTTCCAGCTTGTTAAGTCATGAAAACACCTACAGACTTACATTAAAAGTCATCAAAACAGGTCGAACACAACGCTGTTTAACTTTTTGACCTAACTGGCTTAACGTTAGCGCGGCCTGTCAGTTGACATGACCAGTGGCAACTAGGACAAAGCACCGACCTACGGAACACACGGTAAATTTAATTCAATAAATGACTTACATGTGACCTTGCGATACATTTGGGTGACAACAAAATATGACCACAGGACAAACGACCAGCAGCAAAACAACTTCGAGTAATCATCGCCATGATTTCCTCAGGAGGCTAGTCCGTCATCGATATCTTTTCAGCTGCCAGCGATTACACTGTCCTTGTCAACTTTAATCGTTTAACCAATTTCTCATTTAATTTTCAATTTAAAGTATTTGATATTTTAAATACTGTTTAATTTAAAGTCTTTGAGTGTTTCTATTTATGATTCCAACATACACTGAAGGTTCACTTCGCTTAAAAAATTATTATATTCTCGATAATCAACCAGTCGTGCCTGACAGTCCAGTAATGATGTCAGCACGTATGTGATACAATTGCGTAATGACGTCTCTCCTCCTTCCTTTCCTCCTCTATCGGCGAGGTAAGAACATGGCGTATCCCGAGTCGGAGAGTTTTCAATCCATTGTAATCCTCTTTACAGGCCCATCACATAATGTTATCGGGTGCACTGGATGTTGTTTAACCGTCACTTGAGGCATTTATATGTGGATTTTGAGTGGCAAGCACATTCTACAGTTTATCTTAGATGAAGATAATCGAGTAGTCGGCCTGTGTTTGTTAGCTCCGGCGTAGTTGGCCGGTGTTTGTAATATAAGTCACAATGAGAGGGCCAATAGTATAAAGTGTTAATGAAAGTATATTTTAATATGTGACTAACACCTGCTGGAAGTGAAGGGAGCTAAAGGAGTTGTACATGCTAATCTCTCCGTTCTTTCAACGCGGCTCCGTTAGCAGGCATAGCTATGCTAACCGGGTCCATATGACCAAACTTTTTAGCTTCTGTATGCAAATGAAAAACTAGTTTTGGAGATTACGTTGAGTCTGTCGTGATTGCAGTGTTCTTCTTTACAGAATGAAGACCATTCTCAGTTCCCAGACGGTGGACATCCCCGACAACGGTACGCAAAAGGCCAATGTGCTACTGACTTGGTTGGGTCCACTTAAAGTGCTATACACTACTCAGGCTTCAACTATTTTCTGATTGTCTCATATTGTCTGTCTTCATGTCTGCAGTCGATGTGACCCTTAAGGGGCGCACAGTCACTGTGAAGGGACCCCGCGGAACTCTCCGCCGGGAGTTCAATCACATCAACCTGGAGCTCCGTCTGCTCGGCAAGAAGCAGAAGAAGGTGAGGAGTCGGTCTGTTGTACTACAGACGGCCACATGTTCTGTACTGGCCTGTGGCTTGTAGAGAGTATTAGTGTTTGGGAGTGACTGTTGTGGCTAAGATCACGTTGCCAGTCTGAAGTGGCATACATTTTTGCCCTAATGTCGAACATCTGGTGTTAACACCTGTGTGAACTTGTGGTTCTGGTCTTTTAGTATTTATATGTGGTTCTGGATCAGATGCAGTTTTGAATTCAAGGATTCAAGGATTCAAGGATTCAAGGAGACTTTATTGTCATTCGCATCACATGTGGTACATGGGGTGGAACGAAATTGTGGTACCCAAGGACCCAGTTTTACCCAGACAGCAGTACTTAAATAAATAAAATAAACATAAATATATAAAATATATGAAAATAAAATGAACAGGAATGGAGAAGGTAGCAGCAGAGTGTATTAAAGTGACTGGTGTCGTTAAAGTGTCAGTGCAGTAAAAGTGTCAGTGCAGTGGTTCCACTAAGTGGCGTTTAAAAGTCTTACAGCTTCCGGAATGAAGCTGTTCCTCAGTCTGTTCGTTCTACACTTGACGCTCCGCAGCCTCCTGCCTGAGGGGAGCGGGACAAACAGTGAGTGTGCTGGATGAGTGGGGTCCTTCATGATGCAGGTGGCCCTCTTCCTGCATCTGGAGGTGTATATGTCCGTGGTGGTGGGGAGGCTGACTCCGACAGACCTCTGTGCAGCCTTCACCACCCTCTGCAGAGCTTTCCTGTCTGCAGCAGAGCAGCTTCCGTGCCACACGTTGATGCTGGAGCATAGAACGCTCTCCACCACACATCTGTAGAAGGAGGTGAGGACCGAGCTCCCGAGCCCAGCTCGCCTCAACCGCCTGAGGAAGTAGAGCCGCTGATGTGCCTTCCTGACCAGGCTGGAAGTGTTGTTGCTCCAGGTGAGGTTGTTGCTCAGGTGAACACCCAAGTACCTGTAGCTGGAGACCACTTCCACCGCAGACCCTCCGACATGCAGGGGGAGGTGGGCATGTCTGCCCCTTCTGAAGTCCACAATCATCTCCTTCGTCTTCTTTATGTTGATGCAGAGGTTGTTCTTTCTGCACCAACCCTCCAGGTGTTCTACCTCCCGTCTGTAGCCAGACTCATCACTGTTTGTGATGCATCCGACCACTGCCGTGTCGTCCGCAAACTTCACAATATGACAGCCTGGGTGGATGGGTGAGCAGTCATATGTGAGCAGCGTGAACAAAAGGGGGCTCAACACACAGCCCTGAGGGGAGCCAGTGTTGAGGATTGTGGTGGAGGAGGAGAGGTTGTGGATCCTCACAGACTGCGGCCTGTTGGTCAGGAAGTCCAGGACCCAGTTGCAAAGAGAAGAGCGCAGACCAAGTGAGGAGAGCTTATCTGTCAGTGTCTGGGGTATCATGGTGTTAAAGGCGGAAGTGAAGTCCACAAAGAGCATACGGACATAAGAGTCCTTCTGCTCCAGGTGGGTGAGGGCAGTGTGGACCACAGAGGAAATGGCATCGTCTGTGGATCGGTTCCTCCTGTAGGCGTACTGGTGTGGGTCCACAGTGACGTCGATGGTGGCTTTGATGTGGGTCATAACCAGTCTTTCAAAGCATTTAGTGACTATCGGCGTGAGAGCTATCGGCCGGTAGTCATTCAGACCTGTCACTGTGGAGCTCTTGGGGACCGGGATGATGGTGGCGGTCTTCAGGCAGGTGGGAACAGGTGGGAATCAACTTGGGCAATGAGTTACTGTAGTCTATGAGACTGTTTACAACTTTACAAGCTGTTAATGACCATCCGTTATCCCTCAAGTCTATGGGTGAACTGATTTGGACTGTTGAGTCACTCGCACTCAATAGTTGTCAAATGTACCTTTTGACTGCATTAAACCAAGTGGAATGTGCTCTGTATTAGCATGCAATTAGGAAAGTCCTATAAATGTATACTTTTGTCTGTAGTGGTGTACCAGTGGTGCTGAATGCTGCAGACATTGCAGTGACTAAGTCAGTGCAGTAGAATTGTTGCCCATTTCTTTCTTCTGATATTTGATGGTGTATAATTACTGTAGAGAGTACATACGTATTTCTAGTAGATCACTGGAAGTATAGGCATGGTGAGCTTTTGAGATAAAGGGAGAATGTGTCTGGGCATACTTGTAAGTGCATTTTAGTGAATTGTGAAGATTGAATCATGTATAAGGTTAAACATGCGGAGTTAGAGCCAAAACATTGCAAACAAGCAGCTTTTTTTTGTACAAACTAGTAGTGTGTTACTGTGGCAGTTAAAGCACTCAATACAGAGGGGGGTAAACAAGGATACATCAGAGTGGACTCTAGCTTCAGCAACTAAACCTGTTTTTAAATGCCACAATGCAATTATGCCTTAAGTAGCTGATTTTTATTGTTTCTTTCCTCCACCCTGTGTAGCTGCGTGTGGACAAATGGTGGGGTAACAGGAAGGAGTTGGCCACCGTCAGGACCATCTGCAGTCATGTTCAGAACATGATTAAGGGTGTAACTCTGGTAAGTGTGCTTGTGTGTTTGATATGTTAAGACTGTTGCAAAAGTAGTGGTTCCACTCAAATTCGCTGGAGGTGTTATTGTAAGACTGTACTCATGAATGTTGTGTTTGGCATGTCTAGGGCTTCAGGTACAAGATGCGATCTGTGTATGCCCATTTCCCCATCAACGTGGTAATTCAGGAGACCGGCTCACTGGTGGAGATCAGAAACTTTTTGGGGGAGAAGTACATTCGCCGTGTCCGCATGAGGACAGGTACTTTGTGTGCTTACTGGCTGACTTTTGTCTGATAATCCTGCTGTATTGAAAGGTGCCTGCTGACCAGTCACTGCTGTGATCCAGCTTGTATAAAACAAAAAAAGGCTGAGTCTCCTGACCTCTATAGGTTTTGTTCTGCTCCTGTTTTTGAGTGTAGTAATTTTAAAGCTGATTGTTGAGGCTTAGGTCCGTCAGTCATTGAATTTTCAGTGAACTGCTTTGCTTGCTTGTTACGCACGATATGCACTAGTAGAGGAGTTGTACATTCAATTTGTGTAACATATTAAGTGTTTTAATGTGTGCACGCCATAGGGCTGGACGACAAGGGGGAAAAATGTTACACTATTTTTTTCATTAGTTGATATCGATTATATATCACGATATAAATCATATCATTAAAAGCATGGATTTATCCAGAGTGCAAGCTGCAGCTACAAACAATCGCTCGCGTGCGTCTAAAGTTGTGGGAGTGTTTCACACAAACACACGTGTGGTGCTCTGTCAGCTCTGCACAGTGGAGATGATCACAACAGTACAGCTGCTATACACGAGCATTTAAAGCACAAACATCCTGTAGCTCTTTGTCAACACAGCAACAATACCGACCCAGTTTACTTGTTTTTCTAGCAGATTTTAAAATTGACACGTAACCTGTTTCTTTCAGTAGTAGTTAATGTTTTCTGTTGCCATTTTATCTTTTGTTCTCACTGCTCGAGTGTGAACACCTGCAGTAGCCAAATTATTAGCACGTGGGTTAAGCTGTGTGCTTCAACATGAAATGGCTGGAACTCTAGTTCAGCCATTTGATTGGTTTTAGACGGCACTATTCTCATTGGCTATTCGAGTTCTCTTAAAACATGAACGGAATTAATTTGATCAACTTTGTATCAAGGAAACATTATTTCAGGATAATTATTGTTATCGTTTTATTGTCCAGCCCTAGCACGCCAGAAATGCCGTGATTGCGTTCTAATGCCTGTACTGTCCTGTGTATTTCTTGACATGTAGGTGTGAACTGTTCACTCTCTGCTGCCCAGAAAGACGAGCTGGTTTTGGAGGGTAATGATATTGAGCTGGTGTCGAACTCAGGTGAGGCCTTTATCTCGTTGAGAGACCAGTTGTTGCCAAAAGTGCTATTTATGGTTTTTATTCTTTAGCTTGTTATTTAGGTGCACAATATACTGCAACAAATGTTATTTTGCTTTAAATTGGAAAACTTGTGTAAGTCTGGTTACTGGAGTTACTGTTAACACTAAGTATTTTTTTAGGTTGAGTGTTGATCTAAGTGGTCACTAGTGCTGGGGGTATCACTACTTTTTAACTTAGTATGCAAAAGTTTTCACAAGACTACCATGTAAATGGCTTATATCTAAGTATATCTGTAAAATACCTATATTACGAATGGTAAGTTTGTTGTTGTCTGTCGTAGTTAATTGTTAACTGTGGCCCAGAAATGCTTTTCAGTTCATCCCTAGTGATGCACCGTATACCTTCTTGGCGTGAATGTTAAGTGTTTATAGGAAAATATTGAAGATGAAGGTTTTACTTTGCAGCCTGAAGTCATTTTCAAATGAGCAAATCATTTTCATGTTTGTGCCAAATTCTGTACCTGTTTTATTGCTGTTGTGCAACTGTTACTTCGGTGCTCTGCATTGTGGTCACAAATTGTCTATTAGAGAAAAGCTCTATAAAGGTGTATTGCTGTCCTGGAGTTTACACCTCAACTCTCCATCTAAATAGCAATGTGTTCAGGTCTGTGCTGATGTCTGCCTTTGGTTGACTGTTTCACCTTTTAGAGCCAAACTTCCTGATTTCCAAATAGATTAGTTAATAGACCCCAAAGACTTTAGTTAGAAGGCTTATTTGCAATACAGCAGTTAATTAACTGCGCAGAGAAATACCCTCTTACTGTTGGTTGTGACCCTCTTGACCAGTCACAGTCCAAGTGAATTATTTATTTTGCTGATTCACCAAGGTGTTGAAAACAAATGTAGGTGTCAGGCCAAAGATAATTCTCACTTGTATACCTTAAAGTAATTTATGGTATGTTGCAGAGTATTGCACATGTGCTGGCCATGTCCTACAGTTCCAGCTGTAACTAAATGTACTTTCATTAAGCTGTAGTGGTTGACTATATCCTGTGTATCCCCTGTTGTGCGTGTGCATCCTCACCATCATAGTGTTTCTTCTTTCAGCGGCCCTCATCCAGCAGGCAACCACAGTCAAAAATAAGGATATCAGAAAGTTCCTGGACGGTATCTATGTCTCTGAGAAGGGCACAGTAGTGGAGCAGGAGTTGTAGAGGACACAAGGTTGGTGGGTCCGTTGGGGCTGAAGGATGTTTTCTGTCATCACGCTTGTTTTCTTTGTCACTGTTACTTGACCTGTTAGGGTTTCTTTGTCTAACTCTGATTTTTTTTTTTTGTTTGTTTTGTTAACACGTTTTGGATATGGGCCAAAATTTTGGGGTTTTGCCTTGTTTCATGTTTTGTAGTGTCTTTTGGTTTGACCATGTTAGCCACAGGAATGTCAACGCTCAGATTACTAACGATTTTCCCCACTTCTGTCTAACACTTTGTGTGTGGCTGCTGCTTCAAGACTTTATTCTTAAAGGTTTTATTTGGAACTGGGCAATCGTTTCAACAGGTTCCGTAGTCTGTAGTGCCAGCTTTCTTCTCTCACCACCTTGCACAGCATGTTATTTCCCATTGTCAATGTTTTCCTTTCTCTCTCTCTCTCTGTCAGCTGCGCTGATCCAGCAGGCCACCACTGTACGGAAGGAGGACATCCGGAAGTTCCTGGATGGAATCTGTGTCAGTGAAAAGACCACTGTGGAGGAGCAGCCAGATAATTAATAAATAACAGCATCTGTCCTTGTAAAATCTGTCAATAAACATCTTCTTTTTCACCCACCACTTACGCTTGTGCTTGCATCTTTATTTCAGCAAATCCTCAACCAGAAACTTAAGTATAGTTACATAGGACTAGCAGACATGCAACACTTACCATTGTGTTAAGATCTGAGATGGAAGATCTTTAAAGTTCCCCTTTCAAGATAACATGATTTTATTGATGTAAATAAGTAGTGTGTGAGGTGTCGGAGTTGGATCTCTTGGAGATGTATCTGTTGAATTTCAAGCGAAAGCTCACATGTGTAATTGTACAACTGCATGTTTATATATGTGCTTCATTAGAAGATTTTGATGATTTCCCACCTGGGTAACCTGAGTAAAACAAGTGCTGCCTAGAACAGATCACCTCTAGTTGGAGGAGATTAATACTTGGTCATTAAGGGGAAATTTAATTTTTTTTCTTTCTGTATAATTTAATATTTAGCAAGCCAACATAATTCAGAGGTAGGCAATGCTTTGTTCTGCAGAAACATAGAATTGTTCATGATGGTGATGGAACAAAAGTTTTAACTGCTCTAAAAGCCCCCTCAAAGTTGATGCTTAGAATGAAGAGTACTTGGCCTGATTCAAGACCACCTTTTGCATTTAGTTTTGTGATGTTTGGTCTAAAACATGAATTTAATTTCTTTGAATCTATACAAAATTTCTTCATCTTGTCCACTGTTTTACCAACAGCAGCAATACATAAACTTCAGGGTGTGCTGGTTTGCTAGTGATTTTAAATGGTAAATAAAACTTTTCTGGCCCATAGAGTACCAACTGAGGATTCATTATGTCAGTAAAGAGCTGGGCAAAAGCCCACAATGGCAGAATATTCAAATCAAAGCTTGTCCCGTACAACTAGCAGTGAAATGCTTTGACAACTGCCCACTCAATTGGACTTGATAGCTTCAAACAGAGTTCATTTAAAATGGACTGAGGCAAAATGGAAAACTGTTCTGTAGTCAAATTAATCAACATTTGAAGTTATTTTAAGTTATTTTTAGAAATCACAGACACTGTGTCCTGTGGATTAGTGGAGACATCCAACTGATTAGAGCACAATTCAAAAGTCTGCATCTCTGATAGTATAGGGTTGCATCAGTGCCCATAGTGTGGGCAGCTTACACCTCTGGAAAGGCTTTATCAATGCTGAAGAGTTTATACTAAGGCTTTAAAACAACATACTTCCATACAGACAACCTCTCTTTCAGGGAGGACTGTGCTAAACTTAATACTGCATTCATCTCAGCAGCATGGCTTGGCAGAATAAGAGTCTGGGTGCTGAACCGGCATGCCTGCAGTCCAGACCTTCACCAATAGAAAACATTTGATGCATCAAGGATCGATACATCTAGCAAAGACTCAGGACAGTTGAGCAGCTAGAATCCTACACCAGACAAGAATGGAGCATTTCTTTTTTCTTTTCCAAAACTCTAGAAAAACTCTTCTCTCATCCCAGACGTTTACAGGCTGTTGTTAAAAGAAGGGTTGATTCTACACAATGGTGGTTGTGGCCCTGTCCCACCTTTTTGAGATGAGTTGCTATGATATGTGTTCTATTTTCTATTTTAAATAAAATATGGGTATATGAGATGTCTAATTTATTGCATTCTATTTTATTTACAGCTTCACAACTTTTTTAGGATTGGGGTTGCATGTTTGCCTGAAAGCATTCAAATAATATTTATATGTGTCTTAAAATGTTGAAACAGCATGTCCAGCATGAAACACATTTGTTATGATCTAAATGTATTCATTCTCCCTCTAAAAAAACAATGCAGTATGACTACTCTTTAGGATTTATGCAATAATATTTGGATTAACTACTATAAATTAGTAACAACAGGATATGACATTTTATAGCTTACTGTGAGAAACAACACAAATTATCATAATTATTCTAAATTAATTCTACACAATATAGAAATAATAGAGCTGTTTTTATAAAATAACATACAAGGACAACATATTGTTCTATAATTATATTTTAAATATATAAAGATATTGGAATATTATTTCTGAGGCCTGAGGCGAACCGTTAAACTGGACCATAGACTTTTCTATGAGAACAATTCTTCAGCTTTCTATGAAGCAGCTTCATTATTGCAGCGGTGCAAAAAGAAAATAATAAAATAAATGATAAGTAAAAATACATTTTAAGCACCAACTTCTTTGTATTTGTCTCTTCGTACCGCGCGTGCTCGACTTCGACGTCATAACGCAGCGCCCAAACTTGGCGCCAAAGGCGAGTGTTTCTGTCCGACTACGAGAAAGAACACAAAAGTTCATGGTATTGTTTTAAGATGGTGAGTTGATTTGTTTAGATTTACACCGTCCTAGCGATGATAGTGGTAATCATATCGCGCTTCTGATGTGCTCTTAGCGATGTGTCAGAACTAGTCAGAGCCGTTGTTGTAGCGGGCTGTTAGCGCAGAACACATCAGAGCTAAAGGCGAGTTACTATACAAGTTCCCTCAATATTTACAAACCCTCAAGCACTCTCCACACCTCTCACAGACAAACAAGATATTTAAATTACATTTGAACGGTGCCCTGAATGTCAGCTAAGCCTTTCCATGCATAGTGGAGGTCCGTGTGGAGATACAGCAGCTAAGCGAGGCGCACTTTCCAGCAAAGGCGCCAGCCAGCTGCACGGATGTGACTCCGCGAGAACCAAACGTTCCTTAAGAGTCGTTTATTTATTTATTTTTGAAAACGGAGTTTCAAGCGAATATATAATAATTAATATTGTCTATCCTTGGTGCCTGTTGTCAAGTTAGTTATATAGAGCTAGCCAAGCTCTCAGAATATAATATTAACGATACGCGGGAATCAGGAAAGCACTTGACATCTGTGTTGTTTCGTTATTTATTTTAATCCTAAACCCGAGTTTAAACCATCTTCTATTGGAGCTTCTGTGTTTCATTCAAGGTTTTAATTACTTTGCAGGACATCCGCCGGTTCTTTGCACCCACAAAGGCCACCAAAGCCACAACAGGCAGCAGCAGCACTGACGAGGAGCTGAAGAATAAAAAGAAACAGTCCTCCAAGGTCAGTCTCAGTGTTCTGACTTTTGAGGAACAGCTAATGATGGTGATCTCCATGTGTAGATAAAGGACATAACGGTTTGCTGTCTACTCACTTTTTCGCTCTCACCCCACAGCCCCAGGTCATAAGTCCTAAATCTGATGACAAGCGGTCAGCGAAACGGAAGAAGAGAGTAATCGCTGATTCAGGTACATTAAAGATCTTACCTTGTACTACCTCTCTGTAGTTATTTGGTGAAGAACTCAAGGACCTAATTAACCTCTTGGTTAACACTTTTGTGTGTCTTAAAATAAACACTCTGGGGGGGGCCTGAAAAATAAACTTAGTGTTTTGCTGACTGTTGGCTAAAAAATGGATTCTTAAATAGAAATTAATGGAGTGGTCGAGTTGTTTAGTCTTTTCACCCAAAATGTCCAGAGTTCCCCTGAAAAGCTCTATGGTACGCCATAACATATTTCTAAATTTCCAAAGAGTTAGGTGGAGAGAGTGAATTGTTGCTTATTCTTCAGACTGAAGACTAAAGAGGAGATTAGTAAGGTCTCAGTAACTATATGGAAGATCACATTACCAGACTAGACAAGAGCATCTCCAAAGGTAGAACTGATCAGTGTGCTGTCCTTGAAGCTAACATCAGAATAGCTATGGTGAGTGACTTAGTGGTCAGCCAGCCTGGGACCCTTTCCCCATCCAACATGTTCTCTCTCTCCCTTTCTTAGACTCTGAGGAGGAAGGGGAGAAGAAAGAAAAGAAAGGAAAGAAAAGCCCTAAAGAGAAGATTACTGCTGCAAAGAAGGACCCGGTCACTTATGTGTCTGATTCAGGTACGTGAACCTACAAAGAATACAGCATCCCTCACAAATAGAAGTACAGCCCAGGTCTGATTGATAATGTCAACCAATATTACAATTTTTAAAGACTTACAAGAGCAGTTTATATTGTGCTCTGAGATTTTGGATTAAAAACCAATGTGTATAATGTGAGTTGACAAGCACCAAAGTCCCAAGTGAACTTAGGCCCTGCAGGTTTGTTGTCCAAACTTGACTTGATCTGAAACATATTAAGTTTTGAGTCTGAAACCAAACCTAGCTTAATGAAATTCTGTCTGATACTGAACCAGGTCCATCATCATATATAGTGCCAAATAATAGCTGATATTTATTATTTATAATGATTGCATGAGGTAAATAGGTGTGAGCTCATTAACAGCATTGAGTGGATAACATGTTAAATCCTGGGGTGGATAGAAGTTCTGTTTTAGCTTCATCTTTCAGGCCAATCCTCTAATCCAGCTTCATTGTTCAAGTTCTCACCCTCATCACAGTATGTGCTAGCCAAGCCTAACCTGGTGATAGTGTAACAACACAATAAAGGTAACTGAGAAGAAGTAAAAGCTCATTAACAGAATCTCCTTGCTCATTTCATTCTTCTCTTAGATTCAGACGAGGCGTTTGCATCATTGAAGAAGTCCTCCAAACCTAAAGAGAATGGAAGTGGCAAAGGTAAGAAAGAATCAGAGAGTGGGAAATCAAAGGAGGTGAAAATGGCCACATCTAAACCACCTGTAAAGTCGTCTGCAGCTGGCACCAAAGCAGAGGTGAAGAAAGCTCTCAGTCCAACCCCACCTAAACCAGCTGCATCCCAGCCCAAACACGTCACCACCTCAGCCGCTGACTTTTTTGGCAGTTCCTCCATCCATAGATCCGGAAAGAAGTTGGTGGCCAGTACCAGCACCAAGAGGAAGGCAGTGAGTAGATGGAAGGATTTATGGCTGATTCTGATGTCTTGCAGCCAGATTGTCTGATGGCTTGTTTGTTTGTTTGTTCATGCCAAAAGCCTAAACTAGTTTATTTGAATAACATAAATAATTTACAACAGTATATTTCAAGCGGCAACTACATGCTTACTACAGTGAAGCAAAGTTATTTATGAGAAGACATTTTGGTGTATAATGTAGCAGCATTCAAATATGATCAGTGCCTGTATTTGGCCTGCGTTATTTACCTTAGGATGAACTGACAGATTTAATTAGTATTTAATGCTGAATTAATTAGTATACAGTTGCAAAATAATGCCAAAATGAAAGTTGTCAGTCATGTGTTTTGCTGATGTTACGTTTTAAGCATTAAGTTAAAATTTCCACTGGTTTGAGTGGAAATATTAATTACTGAATGGTGCTAGTTTCAGACTGATAAGGTTTATCTCCTTCAGCCTACAGATGACCCTGAGGAATCATGCAGCGATGAAGCCATCGCCAAGCAGTTACAAATGGACGAGGACATGGAGGTGGGTCAGGAAAGCAGAAATGCCTATTAACTTGGCAGCCATCTTTGCAACATAGGCCCCTTCCTTTAATTTGAACTTTAATTTTAACATTACAAAAAAATTGTTTTCTTTATTTTCCCCCCTTGGGTTGTTTGGGCTGCTGCACTTGTGCAAATTATGGCAATGAGGGGTAGCTTGTGTTGGTGGAACTTAAGCCATAATCAGAAGTAATGTTGAGCGTTACCAGCTTTCCCACTCTTTTCCCACCATTTTAAACTAGAGTGTAAGACAATGTCAAGATATTTTGTTTCGTGATACTGTATTGATTCTCAAAAACACAGTATTGATACACAGATTCCTGGCAGACAGTGAATCATTGTGTTGTATTTAAACCTCTGACCACTAGATGGCAGTGTTGTAATAAATTTTCAGCTTCACTCCAACATTAACAAGCAGCACAAGGACGCAATGCTATAGTAAGCATTGGCTAACTTGTTTATATAGTGTTTTAATGGTATATCGCGATATATTGAATTTTGACCTCCGTATCACGATACATATTGTATCACCAAGTTCTTGCCAATACACAGTCTCTTTTTATACAGTGACTGACTCCTTTGTAACGTCTCTGGTCAGGCACAGTCATGGTCCATGTGCAGTGTGAATGTATAATGGCAACCTGTCTGTGTATGTGTTAGTTAGAGAAGCAGATCCATGAAGATGAGGAGTTTGCAAGAACGCTGGCTATGCTGGAAGAGGCCCCTTTGGCTAAAAAGGTTAGTAACTGAAATTGTTTCTAGTGGCCTTTTCTGACTGAACCTTATTTTTATTTTTGTCTTAATACTTTTAAACTAGTACCCTTCTTTTAAATGCAAATATATTTTATACTTTAAGTGCAAACATATTCATAGAGCCTCTATGTCTTGACATTCACTGTTTGTTTGTATGTCTCTTACACTGTTTCCTACATTGCTCAGTTTCTGTTTTCGGCCTCTTTCTTGCCTGGTCCTTTGAGTTGTTTTGCAGTTGAGTGTAACACATGCGTCTCTCTCAGGCTCGTGTGGATACAGTGTCACCCTCGAAGAGCAGCTCACAAGCAAATGGTGCGGGCAGCAAGCCTGCCTCGAAGGGCCCCTCACCGAAGAAGGGCCCCTCACCGAAGAAGGGCCCCTCACCAAAGAAGGGCCCCTCACCGAAGAAGAGCCCCTTGAAGGCCAGCTCTAAGCTGGCTCTAATGAAGAGAAGAGCTGACGAAGAGGGAGAGAGGAAGAAGGATGACAGGGATGAGAAGAAAAGCAAGATGGTCATCTCACCAAAGAAGGAACCAGTTACACCAACCAGTTCAGAGATGGCAGCCACACCAAAAACAGGAAGTGTTTCTGAAGGAGCGTCCAAATCAAGAAGCTTCTCCACACCTAAGAGCGGTGGTGGTGGCGGTGGTGGCGGCAGCGGCAGCAACAAAACCTCTCCAGCAAAACCAGAGGTAAACTTTTACAGAGCACTAATTTGACTTTCATTTCCTCGTCACTTTTTATGCATAGCTCACCTTAATTATTAGGTCTTGAGTTATTTTTGAGAGTTATTAATGCAGGAAGTGCTATCCTATCAGTAGCTCTGCAAATAAGAATATCTTTTCAAAAATGAGAAACTTTACACGTGTTTCCGTCGTTCTCACAGATTAGCCCAGAAGGTTCAGAGAAGAAGCGGGTAAATTCAGCAGCATTCCGAAACTACTTAAACAGAGAGGGTCCTCGTGCCCTGGGATCTAAAGAGATACCGCAGGTAACACAAATGCACGCAACGTCTAAGTGTGTGAGCTGAGATGGGAAACAAGTATACTCTTGTGTGTGAGCCACTTCATTAGATGCACCTCCCAGTATCCACTCTCATTTTATTAGCTGTACTTACAGACACCCTCTAGAATTCTAAATTACAGACTGTAGTCCGTCTGTTTCTCTACGTACATTGTCAGCTCCCCTTTTAGCCTCAAAGGTTGGGGACGCCACCTGACCACAGCAGAGCAGGTATTATGTTGGCTGGATGTTGCTGATTAGTGGAGTATAGCAGTATCTGTGTCTGATTTACTCGTACCAGCACATCACACACTAACACATCTCCAACACATCAGTGTCACTGTAATGCTGAGAATGATCCACCCCCCAAACATGATCTACCCTGTGGTCAGATGAACTGTGATTGTTAAACTACAAAGAACTAAAGAAAGCCCCTGTATCTTTAGTAGAGCTGGTAAAATGGGCCAAGGGTGTAGATACAAGAACGTGTACCTAACAAAGTGGCCAGTGGGTATCGGGTCCTGGTCATTTAGGTGCAGCTAATTGCATTATATATGTAAACTGGTCGTTGTGGGTAAAGGAGGTGACACCACCAACCTCAGATCACAGGATGGGCAGCTGTTTAGCATCACACCACACGGGATGGGCAAAAATTAGCTGAACGAGAGAAACGCACAGATAGTTAGTTGTGTTAGAGCTAGCTGAGAACAGAATATGGTGTTAATAAGGGTCAGCAGAGACTCTGGCAGGCCTTGCCATTACAGTATACCTAAAAAGGGAGACATGAGGGCTCCCTAAAATGTTAGTGCCTCCGTCAGGAAACTTGAGTGAACACTGACTGGAAGGTTATTCCAAAGCTGGGAGCTCTCTATACTAAAAGGCTTCGCCCTCTGATGCACCTTTATTTATTCTAGGTACTAACAGTAAGCCAGCACCTTGTGATCTAAGTGGACGTGTTGGTTCATAGTTGTAGATTAGTTCACACAGGTTCTGAGGAGTGACGCCAATTAGAGCTTTTTATGTCAGAAGAAGTATTTTGTATTTAATGGGGAATTTAACTAGCAACCAGTGTAGGATAAATAAACCCGGGCTGGTTAAATTTCCTAGTTCTTGTTAGAACTCTGGCTGCAGTGGAAATTGTCTGCAGGTATGTATGTAAGTCAAAAGATGTTTTTGACTTAAATTTAAAATGAATATACAGTACTGTGTAAAAGTTTTAAGTGATTGGACATTATAAGAAAAAACCTATTGTTCTAGACATTTATTTATTTTTAAACATTCAAATAGTATTAATACAGTAAGTATTATTTGCTGCTATTGCTGGGAAAGGAGAAATCTAGAAGGAAACTTTGTGGTGTGTGTGTGTGTGTGTGTAAATATAATGTATATGTATATGTGTGTAAAAATGTCTGTGTGCTAGGGAGCTGAGAACTGTTTGGAGGGCTGTGTATTCGTGCTGACAGGGGTTTTGGAGTCGATGGAGCGAGAAGATGCGAAGTCCTTAATAGAACGTTATGGTGGGAAAGTCACTGGAAATGTCAGTCGCAAAACCACATATCTGGTGTTGGGCAGAGACAGCGGAGCCTCCAAGACAGATAAGGTCCCTCTTTTATTATTATTGTTAGGATTATTATGAGGATTTTTTTTTACAGTAAACACCAGAACAGGCAGAATAATAAATGTGTGTATTTATTAGGCTCAGAGTTTCGGCACTAAGATTATAAACGAGGATGAGCTGCTGGAGCTGATCCGGACCAAACCTGGCAAGAAATCCAAATACGAGATTGCTGCAGAGACTGAGGTTAGACCACACACACACACACACACACACACACACACACACACAGTGTGGGCTTTCCATTTGCTCTTTGTGGGACAGTCTTTTGTGGAGGAATGGAAGTGACAGCAGAGAGAATGGTCAATAAGTCAATAAAACCAAGCCAAAAAAAGATAAAGCCAGTAAAAGACATTCAGCCCTCAAAGTTGTGAACTGTGTCTAAATAAGAAGAGTATTGTGCTGGCCGTTGATCAACATACTCAACATACTCAAGCTACTATTGTATGTACTTTAGTTGAATTAGATCACTTCTCCTTACATTTGAGTAGCACAGTCTGAGTTTTACAACAGCTCAATTAGTTTTGGGTCCTTCCAGTAGATGATGGTAAACCCATGTGTTACACTACACTGGGCTGTAGAGTATCAAGAGAAAATGAATAGTGGAACATAGCGCTCATTAAACAATCACATTCTGTACTGATGCCTTCTATTAATTTTGATGTTAAGTAAAGAAATTAACTACACCCTGAGATAAATAACAAGTAAATGGTAATTGAGTCATGTATACAAAATCCATGTTGGATTTCTTTTAATTATTTTTTTTTTTTTTAAACAAACATTTTGCAGCCTTCTTATAAAGCTTGAGTCCTCTGTAAATTTCAGAGTAAACCCAATAAATCCAAGACTCCCCAGAGACCAAGACAGAGCAAGAGTAGCCCAGCTAAAAGCAGTCCCTCTTCAGGAAAAGCTCGGCCTGCTTCTGCCTCCACACCTGGAACATCTGGAGCTTTCCGCAGAGACTCTGCGTCTGAGGTGAAGAAGAGTCTGGA
The DNA here is from genome assembly GCA_021613375.1 of Megaleporinus macrocephalus. NCBI lineage: Eukaryota > Metazoa > Chordata > Actinopteri > Characiformes > Anostomidae > Megaleporinus > Megaleporinus macrocephalus. The sequence continues at coordinate 19,527,168 of CM038724.1, forward strand.
GTTTGGTAAGGCCACACCTCCTCCAGCACAACCAACTGCAGAGGAAAATGGAAAAAGTCTGCTGTGGGTAGATAAGTACCGCCCCCGCAATCTGAAGAATCTGATTGGACAGCAGGGAGAACAAAGCTGTGCCAATAAGCTGTTAAGATGGCTACAGAACTGGCACAAACATCACAGTGGCAACACCAAACCAGCAGGTCAGTGTGGTCACAAGTTGGGATAAATGTTGGTAGAACATCCAGTGATAGCAATAAATCTTGTCCAGAGAGTATATACTTTATATTTATCTTCTGTGTATAAACATTACCTTTATATATCATGAATATTCATTGTGTATGTGTGACTTGGTGTGTGTTTCTCATTGTGTCCTGTTCTTATTTGTTTTGTAGCAGCTAGGTTTGGTAAGTTTGGGGGTAAGGATGACGGTTCTGGCTTTAAGGCTGCTCTGTTGTCGGGACCTCCTGGTGTAGGGAAGACCACTACCGCTGCACTTGTGTGTGAGGTTAGTCACTGGTATACACAAGATTGAAATTGCATAAATCTTAGAAAATGTTATTATATATATATATATTATATCAGACTTGAAATCAGAAAAGTTGGTTTATTACTTAATCATTTGAATCACATACATGTGTTAGAATCTTTCTTAGGGTAGAACTAGAGGTCTCCAAGGGCTGTATCATTAATGCCCACAGCCGCCCACTTCCACCATTAATCACGTGTGCCTGTGCTTCATCTAGTGTGATTCTTGCCATTACCCACCCACAAAAGTGTTGGCTGTTTACCTACAATTACTGCAGTTCCTCAAAATGAATTCCACCCAGATGAATTCTCAGAACCCATGTATGAACTTGTAAAGACAGTTTTTGGCCTCTCCTGTAAAGTTGCCACTTGTTTTTCTTTGGACAGCGACGATATGCTGCTGATTAGTAAGTTCTTTATTTTTAGTGCATACATGCATACAAGCACATGGTGCTTTTGAAGAGTTTCTAACTTTAAGAGTTAGAAGTGGGTAGATGTCTGCCAATCACACAGAACAGCTGAATGCAGTGCATTGAAATGTGTTGTAGTAGAGCTAGTACTACCGTTGGGTGTGTCAACTTTCTATGTGGAAAATATGACAATGGCTTTACAAATATTTTGGAATGCGTTCCACATCTGCATGACATGCCAAATTGAACGAGAGTCTCTGTGCTACACATTTTTAGTTTTTACTTGTAATAGGCGTGTGTGTTTGTGTGTCCGCGTAGGAGCTGGGTTACAGTTACGTGGAGATGAATGCCAGCTGCACCCGCAGCAAGAACAGTCTGAAGGAAGTGATTGCAGAGTCCCTAAATAACACAAGCATTAAGAACTTCTACACAGGTACGTCACCTCATTAACCTGCAATCAAAAATCAGTCAGTATGGCAGATAAATGAAATGTGCATTAACCTTGCAATAAGCCCATGTTTTAATGTATAAGGTGGGTTGGCGGTCTATAGCCCACCAAATATGAAACATTAGTGATATTAATGAAAAGTGATAGGATTGGCTGATAATTTTATATTTGTTTTAAATTTGAGTTAATGGTTTAGTTAAACGATGATGTACTGACTTACAGTTTTCAGTTCTTAATTGTCAACCCTGTCAGAAAATCACTGAACATTTTTTTTTTTGTAGCACTAAATTATTTATGTTTGATAAGTTCTGTAAGTATTATTATTGAAAAACAGATGTACCATTAAAATATTAATTACCAATTTTATGAACCCTCAAACGTCTGTAGAATACCAAACATTTATCAAACCACAAGCACAGAGTTGGCAGCTTTTTACATCAGTTTATTTCACTCTAGCAGTTAGACAGTTTCAGTTTCCAGGTGCAGTCCAGATAAGCTCCAGGTTGCTAGCCAGTATGTTTTGCTGGCTGTATTACTGTAAATAGGTTGTAGTGTGCAGACTGCCTGAGTTACATTTCCAGAGCTACAGGGGAAATTATTTAGACTGCACTCAGTGATGCACTAAACCCACAAGTACAAGAACAACTACAACTTCAACTCTAGTAGCACTTCAGTAATAATTGGCACTGTATATTTTCCTGCTACAGAGAAAGCCATGGGTCATTAGCCAGTGTATGTATTGTGGGGATCTATTTGAAATGTGGCTACAAAACAGAAGCTGCAGTACGGTCTGAATTGGCAATAACATGTTTTTGGGTTTTTAATCAGGTACATCTCAGACGGTCAGTAATAAACATGTACTTATAATGGACGAGGTGGATGGCATGGCAGGAAACGAGGACAGAGGAGGAATACAGGTTTTTACCTCAATTTTTTTTTCCTTTCCAACATTATTAATATCATACCATGTAAATGTGTTCTTTCCCAGTACTGCTGCTGACTATTTAATTGTATTACATTAATTATATTGTCTAACATCTACAGTTCCTCTAATTGCTCACAAATTACAAATCTTGTGAAAGTCATTAGGGTATTATAAAAAAATATTTATTTATTTTTTTAAATAAAGATTATTGTGACTTGGTGTGCGATATTGACCAAAAAAAAGATATTTTCTGTAATTTTGTTGATAATGATAATAAACAATATTTTGCAGTATTTAAAAATAGCTTGCACTTTGTAAGGATATTAATATACATCCATCCATCTATTATCTTTAACCTGCTAGTCGGGCTGGAGCCAATCGTAATTGTATATTATCGTGGACGATATATATGGCACTTCCCTAGACTGAAGTTTAGAATAAAGGAAAAGCTGTATAAAGCTATGTACTGTATGTAATGATTTAAGGGCATATTGAGCGTCTAAGTTTAGGGGTTAAGGTTTTGTTCCTTCTGCTTTCCTGTGCTTGCTTTTTGACCTTTGCTCTTTACCTTGGTTCCTGCAGGAGATGATTGGTCTGATAAAGCAGTCAAAGATCCCCATCATCTGCATGTGTAACGACCGCAACCATCAGAAGATCCGCTCACTTGCTAACTACTGCTTTGACCTGCGCTTCCAGCGCCCCCGTGTGGATCAGATAAAGGTATTTGATTGTAAAATCCTTCCCAAAATTCATATTAATAACTACTACAGACAGTAACTAGTGAACCAGTTTTATTTTACTGGGCTTTGAGTCACTGGGTTTGTTGTTTGATTGAAAATGTAAACTTTTTACTACCTTATGTAAAAGCCTGTAAGTCTCTTACTCCACTCTCTCTAACCAATCAGGGTGCCATGATGTCCGTTGCATTTAAAGAAGGTTTAAAGATCCCGCCTCCAGCACTCAACGAAATCATATTGGCGTCAAATCAGGATGTCCGACAGGTATTTTAAACAGCAGTTATCAGCCATGTGTGTATTATTTGTGCATGTCACACTTAATTTTTCTAAGCTAAATCACATCAGTGCCAATTTGTCGAGTCTACATACATGGATAAAATAGTTCTGCTATTAAAAATTTTACCTTATCGCATTATGGTAGATGCTCTTATTAGCGAATTAAAACCACCCATCATTATAGGTGTTGTTATAATGTAGCTACTCATTGAGACATATGTACTGTACAGAAAATACTGCAAATGTTACTCAAAATCACAGCAGAGCCTGTGAATAATGTATGGGTCTCATTACAACAGAATGTGTGAATAGTAAAAGTGGATCAGTTATAGTCTGTATATATTATTCAGTTCTATTTACACCTTTCCTCTAAAAAAATACAAGCCTTGGACAGGTAAAGAGCTAGCTTCTGTACGGTTATATCCAGGCTTTTTTCAGTAATTTAGAGGCTAGCTGAGGTCAAAGTTTTAAATTTTATTTACTAAATTTGAGGTAAAATAGAATAGGTAGAAGAAGAAGCCTGCAGTAAGCCAGCAAAACAGGCAACGTCTTTCTGTCTGTCTCGCGTTTTACACATTGCTGTTAGGTTACACATGCGATATCCGATTACATCGCCTAGTTGTTCAGGCCTAGTCAAGAGTCTTCTCAAAGACTCTTACTGGAATAACACGGTGTGCAGTGTCTGGGTGGGGTATGAAGCCCCAGTCTGGAGGGTTGCAGTGTTACCTGCTATGCTATGCTATATGTCTGAAAAAAACTGTAAGAAATTAAAATTACAGAATCTTCAATCTAAACTAATGATGTCTTTCTGTGATTTTCCATCCAGGTTCTTCATAATCTGTGTATGTGGTCAGCCACAGATAAAGTCATGACCTACGACCAGGCAAAAGCAGATGCTAATAAAGCCAGAAAAGACATGAAAATGGTACCCACACATGCTCATTTGCACCTGGATCTCTTTATAATGAAACACATAAGCAGACTTTTATGCACATGCACGCTTTTACATAAATGTGATCGTTATTATTAAATCTGTGTGTGTGTGTGTGTGTGTGTGTGTGTGTGTGTGTGTGTGTGTGTGTGTGTGTGTGTGTGTGTGTGTGTGTAGGGCCCGTTTGACGTATGCAGGAAGGTGTTTACCTCAGGAGAAGAGACTGCCCACATGACTTTGATTGACAAGTCAGATCTTTTCTTCCATGACTACTCGCTAGCGCCGCTGTTTGTCCAAGAGAACTACATACATGTACGGCCAGCTGCAGCAGGGTACGTCATAGATATGTTCCACATGTGTAATATTAACATATCTGCCTTTGTTAGATAGTTCTTAACATATTTACACACTGACAGTTGTTTGGGCTGATCACAGTTCATTTTAGTTTTTATAGTCATGCGTTCATAGAGTTGTTGATTAGATGTTTTCATCAGTAGGGTTGAGGTATAAAACATATATTGAGGAATGTTATGCATCTTAGAGAAAGAAAGATTGTAACCTCTGACTGGTTACTTTTGACTGTGTGCCTTTTAAAGACTAAGGGTGCGTACGAAACCGCCTACTAGTCAGTAGGTACTAGATCAGAGCCAGTAGGTACTGCTCGAGTTTTAGTAGCCACACAATCTCAGACGCACTACGTCCATCATCTTACCAACATCCATTGACGCAAGACGTCAGACCCCCACCGTAAAAGTCCTGCTATTCATTTAAAAGCCCTGTTTACTGACAGATTTAGAGACTGTTTGACACTGATCTGCGTTTTTGTCTGAATATGTACTCAGACTGTGTCGAGCTGAGGCTCGGAGAGGAATTTAGTCATTTTTTTAACTTCTGTAGCGGCAGTTCACTAGCCATAGCTACGCACACACAGCCGATGTACTGCTTTTTCCCTCCGCTTTGAATTTATCTGCGGCTCCAGGTGAATCATGGGATTGCTTATAGTGCTGCGGTAGCATACATAAAATTGGCTGCCGATTCAGGAGGTTATCCGAGTACCGTTCACCTACCACTCAATACCTACTGAGTATTGGGACATACTAATCGCGCTCGCCTACTGATTTCACTACTGAGTAGTAGGCAAGTAGGCGATTGTGGACACAACCTAAGCATTTTGGATAGCATTTGTTTTGATCTGCTAATACTTTAACAATAGCAGATCCCTTTAAGTAGTAATATAGTCATTATCTAAAAATGTGTTCATAATAATTATACAATTGTTACTTAAATCTACTGTTTGATTTACTAACCATTCACAAATAATTGATATTCAGGAATTCATTATTGAAGTTTAAGTTAAGCTTTAAAATAGAGGTCCATTTAAGGATTACTACTGTTTAAAAATTAATGTTTCACTCTTAATGTTTATGTAAACTTTACGCAAGCATGTATGCATCACAAAGTAGCAAGACTGTTAATAATTATTGATCATTTTTATTAATTTAAACCAGACATTTATTATTATTATTATTATTATTATGATTATTATTGGTTTAATGCAACTATATAAATGCTTAATATTGCAGGTTTTGTCAGTGTAGTTATGAGTATAAAATGATACCAATAATACCAATAACATTTCTACAATTCACAATTATGATTGATTATTCATGTAACTGACTAAAGTAAGCATATTAGGTTATGATTAGGTTTGCTGTTTGCTAGGCGTAATGTTTTAAGTGTTACTTTTTTACACATATTTGATTTTCCTTTGTGTCTCTGAGTGATTTTTGTGTTGTGGTGGTGTTCAGGGGAAATCTGAAGAATCATTTGGTGTTACTGAGCAAAACAGCAGACAGCATCTGTGACGGAGACTTGGTGGACAGACAAATCCGCTCTCGACAGACGTGGTCTTTACTGCCTACGCAGGTACTACACATACACGGAGAGACAAGATAGTTACATCCAGCAGAACTCTTAGGCAACGTTTGTTATGAAGATTGAAAACACAGACATAAATATTTATGCTGTGTTGACCAGTACGAACTGTGTGTGTTTTATTGAGGCGATCTATGCCAGCGTGCTGCCGGGCGAGTTGATGCGGGGTTACATGAGTCAGTTTCCCACGTTTCCCAGCTGGCTGGGGAAGTTTTCATCTACAGGCAAGCACAGCCGCATTGTGCAGGAGCTCGCCTCACACATGAGTCTAAAGTGAGTATGAACTGTCATACTGTGTAACAGGACGACACACTATGGACGAAATGCCATTAGATGTATTGCGTTTATGATGTGCCTTGCAATCTGTTAAAAATGCAACAATTTTCATCACTGACTGGATTATAATTTAGCATAGTACGGTTAATATCATGTACACTTTTTTTTTTTAATATTCAGTCAAATTTTATCATCTTCAAGCTAAACTGCATCTTTCAGGTAATATTGCGAGATTTTAACGTGATAACGTGATTTTAACGTTGGTACTCTTTTCTAAACATATAGGGCGTAAACATTTGTATGGGGGTCCCTCACTCATTAGTCTCTTACTGGGATGGTCTTATCCTATATTAATCCCCAGTTTGTGTTTTTGCTACATCTAAAAGCACAAATGGGTCCAGTAGCTCTAGCTCTGTTTACATCACACAGTAACAGGAGCGATGTGGGATTTTGATCTCTTACTCATATCTTATTTATTATTTTTGTCTTATCACCTAGTGTCTACACCTTCACAGCAAAAAGACAAGAAATTCTTTGAGAGACTGACATTAAGTTTGTGATGCTCTTTGTTTTAAAATTTTAAAGTTTTCGAACAGGAGGAACTTGACTTTGACGCTGGATCTGACCATGTAAATTGTAATAATTATTTATATACGAAATAGTCAAAAAGCTGCGTCTCAACTACAGTTCTATAATCTTGAAACTATTGGTTATTCACATGCAACCACATAGAAAGACCTTAACAAGATTTAAGGTAGCCCTGAATTTAAGATGGTAACAGTTTTAGCAGTAAATTTAAGGCCACACTAACAAAGTTCAAATTTTACTTCCGCAGCCATCAGTTTATATTATTTTAATTCAATCAATTATAAGTGAAATAACTGCCCAACTATATATGATCTTGGTTCATTAAAGAACTGAAATGAGCATTTAGTGAAGTGTTAACTGTTTAATGCTACGTTGCAGAGTAACTTTACATAAATGTGTAGTGTCCTATTTGAAGGAGTCCATTATTTTGCTAATATTTCTCTTTCTTTAGGACGTTGAGTAGCAAGGAGGCAGTGAACCTGGACTACTTGCCATACCTGCGATCTGCACTGTTGGGGCCTCTTCAGTCACTTGGTTCAGAAGGGGCCCATCAGAGCGTGAAGCTTCTGGATGACTATGACATCATTAAAGAGGACTTTGACAGCATTATGGAGATCAGTAGCTGGGGTGGACAGCCTGACCCTTACTCTAAACTTGACTCTAAGGTCAGTGGCTGTATATGTGTTTTTACATATACTGAACATTTGCTTATATCAACAATCAAGATTTTAAAAACAGATTTTTTTTTTTCCACCTAAAGGCCTATGCCTAAATGTGGCTGCCTGGACATAGTTTTTATTTTTAAGTGCAAAATGTTTTATTCTGTGTTTCCTAATTCATAATTTCTGATTAAACACTAACAGCCCTCTCCGTAGGTGTGTTTAGTTTATGCTGTGTTTACTATCCAGCTGTCGCATCACATTTCTGACGGCTGCTGTACAACCCTGTGTACTCTGTAGTTTTAATGGGTGGTCGATTATTTCAGCCTATCTTAATCCATGAACGGCATTTTTTCTGTTGTTTAAATTGTGCTACTTAATTGACACATGATATCATAACTGTCTAAAGAAAAAGTGCTTTCATTTATCTGTATGATTGGAACACAGCAGGTGCCGTTTACTTCCTGTGAAGGTTATGTGATGAATGCACCAATAGAAGTTCTTGGAATAAAACATTTTTTGCATTAACATTGAAGGCAAAGAATGTTTTTGTTACTATTTTGGAGATATTTTTTTCTGTGGACAGGGATGACATATAGAATCTGTTGGCGGTTCACAATATAATCAGTCAACCCAAACCCTGTATCATCTATCATCAAGTCCCTATCATCAAATTGTATTTGTGTGTTTATGTAGCTGAACATGAAGGAAGAGCCCTGATGTATAATAGAAATTACTATTAAAGTTTAAATGCAACATGTTAAATCCATTTCATTGTTAATTTAACTTTATAAAGTAGTTTCACACATTTAAATAAGTCCTTAAAGCAAGACCAAATCAGGAGTATTATAGGTTTTTGTTTTTTTTGCATACAAATGCTTATTTGATTTTAATAGTATTTTTTAAGTAAATGGCTAAATAGTTTAATGTTAAAATGAAGTGAGAATTGAGTATTAGACACTCTTGAGGTATTTATTTGGTTCGTTTGATTAGGACTACCAAAGCTTCAGTGTTTCGTGTCCAGTCTACGTTATAAGTGCTTTGACTGACGTGCCCCCTGTTTTCTGTCTTTCTGTCTGCAGGTGAAAGCAGCTTTCACACGTGCGTATAACAAGGAGTCCCACCTCACCCCCTACTCACTGCAGATAGTAAAGAAAGGTCGCAAAGGAGCCACGGATGCTGACCTAGGCTTAGACCCTGAGAATGACCTACAAGGGCAAGAGGAGGAGGAGGAAGAGGAAGGTTTTACTGCTGATGCCATGATCAAGGTAAACATTGCAATAAGAGTTTTGTGCCTGTTAACCTTTCATAATCCACATACTGCCCAGTGTCTGATACTGGACAGAGCCCATCTGATCTCAGAGCAGCCAAAACTCCTTATGGCATAGATGGTTTCGCAGCCTGGTCCTCAGGGCCCCCCAGATGGTCCAGGTTTTTTTTCTATGTGTAAGTCGGGTTGGAGCAAAACATATGGACCCTCAGGGGAGTCCTGAAGACCGGGTCGGGTTCAGATCTGCTGACTAGGAAGGCCACTGAAGTACAGTGAACATGCTGTTGTCTGTGGAATGAGTTTGAGAAGACTCGTACAGTGCGCTGAAAACGAGCTGTAGTCAGAAGCACCTTTTGTTGAGTCAAATGAAAACGAGTCCAAACCAATTCCAGCTGAAGGTGAAACCACGAAGCAAATAACAAAACCCAAAAATTCTAATAATTTTCAAGACCTGGTCTTATTTAGTTTTTATCTCCTTACACCACATATTACTGGAAAGTCATAGAAGAATGACTTCATTTCCACAAAACTGAACAAAAACAACTAACAAATTAAAACAGTAATAAAACACCTCCTCTCCTGCAAATGACCAGATACCTCCGAGACAAGGAGACTTCAATTACATCACACTTAACAGAGTCCTCAACATTGTTCAAATATGGTTTAGACATATTCAAGTTTATTTATGTAGCGCTTTTACAACAATGTTGTCTCAAAGCAGCTTTACAGAGTTTAAAAACAGACAATTACAACATATATCCCCCAGTGAGCAAGCCAGAGGCAACAGTGGCAAGAACACCTCCCTCAGACTGGAGGAAGAAACCTTGGGAGGAACCAGACTCACAAGGGGAGACCCATCCTCCTCTGGTCAAACAGTATTTACAGTTTGAACTAAATACCAGAGAAAAGAGTCTGTGTTTGAAATCTGGATAGCAAAGCTTTAGAAGCTGCACAGGTAGAGGCAGTCTCTGGCTGAGGCAGTCTCTGGCTGAGGCAGTCTCTGGCTGAGGCAGTCTCTGGCTGAGGCAGTCTCTGGCTGAGGTTTTATGTTAAGTGGGCGTGAGCTGAAACAGTCCCATCCTATCTTAATGCTGGTACATCTGGATAGTTAAAAAATAGTTTGAATATTAGACAGTTTGAGGGGAAGACTGAAGTGCACTAGGTCAGTTGCTGGGACAGACAGCGTTAGCTGTATTTCGCCCCTGCATATCACAAACACTGCAGGAGCAGTGAACTCTGCGAGTTAGAGAAACACTGGGTTTGTGGTTATTAGCTGTTAATCTCTGATTATCTGCTCTAACCTCTTACTAAGAGTGAGTCAGAGGATGTTTGAAGTTACAGGTTGAAAATCTGGAACATTTCTATGGTTTGAATTTTGTCTGTAAAACATGGGCTTCGGGAGTTAAGCGTTAACACACAGCCTTTGCTACTTGTTGAGTTATTAAGAAACTAAAACTTCTATTTACCTATTTTTAGTGGAAATATCACAAAACAGCAGAAATAAACCAGCAAGTTTATACTGGGTGGTAGAGTGAGACGAGACGAGACGAGACGAGATGAGGAGAACCACTTAAATGTGTGGCGGCAAGAAAAGAAAACCTTTTTTGCTCTGACCCACGGAAACCCCTGCCTTGCTGCGTTGAGTAACAGTAGTTTAAATTTGGCGGTAGAGAATGCCACGAGTACAAACACTACAGAGTCCAGGTCAAGTCCAGGACCGGGCTCGAGTACAAATTGTGACTATAAAAGGATGCACATGGTCAGCAACAACACTTAGACTATGGGATTCAAATAAGGCTCAGTTGTTTTTAAGGAGCCTGGCATGTGCCTGTAAAACATTCAACATCATTAAAAACCACCTGCAGTATTTTGTAAGTGTTGTGATCATCACAGTTGCCGTAGTGTATCTAATGGCTTTTTTATCTAATGGCTGTGAATAGCGTGCTGACCATCACTGCCCTGGTTCCAGAATGTATACACGTTTATACCCTACACAGTTTATCAGCCTTCTTTTACTCTTCCATGAGTGCAATCGTATGATGACCAGTTACTGCTTGTATGCAATGGTTGTGGCATGTAAAGGGAACATGTACCATGATTACTTACTGTCTCTCTGTCTTCTGACATTCTACAGCAAAAGAAAGCTAAAGCTACAAAAGAGGCCAAACCGGAGAAAGCGGGGGATTCTGGGAAGGGCAAAGGTAAAGGTAAAGGAAAGGGCAAGAAGTGAAGTGGAGACTGAACTGGGAACAGCGGGACTAAAGGCATTTCTTACAGGTGCCCACTGATACTTTGAGCAGCTTTGCTGACTAAAGGCTGCAAATGTAAATCAAGATGGTAGTAAAAAAAAAAAAACTTTGGAAAACTTGGAATCCCCCAGTTCGCAAGACCGTGAGTGTTAGCAGGGGCTGTGAACCGGAGGCATTTGCAGCATGTATCTAACAAAACGAGGGTGGACGGTTCCTCTTCTTACACAGCTCCTGCACTGGATAGCACTCAGGAACAAGGACGAAACAACGGAAACACCTGGGACCACATATACATGCACATATTTACCAAATGAAAGTTGTTTTGTATGTCTTAGGGGGAAAATGTCCCCCTTTTAGTTTTTCTCTGATTACACCTCCATCTCTAAACAACTTGCAGCTCTTAAAAACGCTGTACGCACTTTCCACAACTCACTCACTTCTCATGCTCTTTCTTAAGTCAACACACACACAGTCTTTGAACTGCCACTCGATCAAACTGTAAATATGTGCAGTTGAATTTGCTACTTGGTTCATTTTTAGACTGGAGGGAAAAAATGTTTTTGCTTTGGCTTTTGTATGAAGGCACTAGTGACTATACTGACAGCCGGTAGTATGTACTGTACATGACTTGTGATTTTCACAAAGCAATTAAAGAGTGATCTTCCAGGATTCTGGTGTGTTCTGTGTTGGTTTGAACAGACTATGCATTTTAACCAGAAAAACAGTTGACGAGACATATCAGGGCTTCTCATAACACGTAGGACAGTCGTTACTGCTGGGACCAGAAGGGAAAAAAAATACATGTGTAGTGTTAATTCCTTACCAGTGAGAGAGTTTCATTAAAATAAACTTTCTGATGAATAAGAAATAACATGAATAAGAAATAAACTTAAGAAGCTAAACGAGTGCAAGATAATTAGCAACTGACACAGGAATCAGCCAGTCATGTTGTGATTGACAGTGGGTGGGAGCAGTTTTGTGAAATAGAAAAGCAGCATCACTCTAGGCCTTCTGAGAAACACATACGTTAATAACTAGGACGATGAGCGCCAGTCTGAGCATGTCTAAGTGGAAAAGCAGCGGCTCTAACTGGGAACTGGGACCAGGTAAGCTTTAACGTCTGTTATAAGTTTCACATTAAAGATGTCGAGTGTCTTTCATACATCAAGTAGTTATGGCCTCTTACCAGCATTAGCTGATCACAATATACTACTAGAACACTGCTGCTGTCTTAACTGAAATTGCTGTTCTTTTATATATATATATATATACATTCTAGTCTAAACTGAAGGTCTAGCTCTATAATTGACAACTAGGACTACTGTATCTTTTGAGCCTCAGTAATAATCAGCTTCTTCAGTGATTCTCAAAACATTGCTGTGTTGTGTCATAGTCATATCTGAACTATTAAGTGTAGAAACAGAAAAAAAACAAAACCTCAAATAATACTGGAATTGAGTTGATTGTTGAATTTAGCTTATATCAATAAAAACAAAGTTGTAATATCAAATTTTCAAATACTGAAGACAATGATTGCAATAACATTTTAAACACCACTATTAAACATTCAGGTGTGAGTGTATGCCATAGCAGTGCTCACTATTTCCTCCTTTCTTAATGTATTTATTTCCAGTAAAATCATAAATCATAGTATAGATACAATGATATAAAACACAAGCAATTCTGTTTTAGTTGTTAACATTAGGCCAAGGATGATGACTTAACATTTATCAGTCGTGTGTATTTCAAATCTGATGTTTAATGAAATATTTAAATTAAACTTACGACAACACAAGTCAATTACAAAAGGATTTTCTAATATTATAAACATTTCTGCATTCATGGAACAAAAACAAGACATGCCTAAGAATGAAAAGTCATCTAATGATATACATATGGCAAATACGGGTAGGATATAATTTAAAAATGTACATTCATGTGTAGCAAAGCAGTTTAATGTCGACAGCATGTGAATTCCAGTAAGTTCTCTCAGGTTTAGTACAAGTAACAGTTTAGTACTAGTGTCTTATTGTGTGTCTGTTGTGTGAAGTAATTGCCACGGTTACGGGAACAGCAGTATTTAAAAGTATGATTTGAGCAGGACAGGTCCCGCTTTTTAGCAGCATGAACATTTGCTTTTCTTCAAAATCTCCACACTCCACTAGACATCAGCTAAGGATCCAGAGTACAAATCAGAAGAAACATTGAGATCTGTGTTCTAGATGTCGATAACGTGTAACGTTAGTGAGACAGTTTTATTAGTATCAGGGAATTTATGAAGATAATTGAAGGTCTTGCAATCATTTCCATAAAGCCATCACTGGGATAGTTGTGCCAGTGCAGAACCCACTTAATGATCAACTGTTTAAATATCAGCGCAATACAGACTGAACAGGTTAACATGAGTACAAAACTATAAAAATATATATATAAATATACATCTACACCACACATTAGCATGAGGATCAGAAACTAAACTAGCTTATATTTCAGAGACATCATAGAAAAACAAGAAACAATAAAAGTTACTAAACTGGACTATGTCCAGACTGCAAGTCTATTTTTCTCTTTTTTCTAAAATCTGATCTGTCTGCACTGGTGTTTGCAAGTGATCTGATCGGATTTGTGTTCAGACTTATCTGCATGGATCACTATGGTTACCAGATCAGCATCAGTAACTAAGTAGCAAATCTCAGCACCTCCGTCACGTGTTGTGAGTGATGCAGAAAAGACTTTTCAAATCCAATTTTTACAGATACATCCAAACTGCGGACCCCCAAACGGGTTTAATGTGTTGTTGTTTTTTCTTTTTTGTTATCCAGACCATCAAAACATAGTCTGTGTCAAAAGTCGGATCTGGACTGGCAGTCTGAACAAAGCCTGCTGTTTTAAAAATAAGATCAAGGACTAAATCCTATCAGTCTTAAACGCTGTTCTACTAAAATGAGTATAAAACTAAAATCTAACATATTACAAATATGAAATCATAACTGCTACTATCTGAATGTGTAGCTCAGTACAGTCAGTATCTGTATCTACATCTATCAGCCACAGTGTGTTCCTATTGGTTGGGTAGTTTTAAGCTCTTTGCTTCTGGAAAGTGATTATAACACACTGCTGCTGTCCCAAGAAACATCTCTCCATTCGATTTTTATTTCCTACCTGATCTAAACACAATAGCTGTTCTTCCATGAGTCGAAAAGAACCCACGTTGAATGGATCAATAGATATAACAATAGAAATGAGCTTTCTCCTGAAATGTTACCATTTTGCACAATGTCCACATTTTTGTGTCACCACCAAACCTCACCTCACTTCAGTAGGAACATGAGGTACTCTCTGATCTTTGATGTATGTGTGCACACTGTTGATTTGCAGGTCTGGCTCTAAAACCGGCCAACAGGTTCTTTATTTTGTGCAAATGGACTTCTTTCACTCTAACATTCACCTTGCAGACATGAAGCGAACATTTGTAGTAAGTAGAGAAATATAAAGGCACTGTTGTATTATTTTTAAATGCTGGAGTGCTGCGGGCGCCACTCTTCGTGACAGCTGCGGTTTACTTAATCTACTGTGGCACTGCTAATAGACTGCAGTCATCAAAGCGGTATGACAGCCTCTCAGTGGGGCTGAGAGCAGCGTGGTAGCTGTGCATCTCAGAGACTTTCTCTTTTATTAATATTCAAAGCTAAGCCTTTTCTATATGGAAAAGCAACACCGGCCTATATATAGTTCACCCCCTGCTTTCAGTCTTCTCAGAACCCTTTCATGAGGTGGTCTAAACACAAAATGGGGATACAGTACAGAAAGCAATGGGGATTCAGTAGGCTAGGAAAACGGAATTGGTTGCTATCTTTCCCGAAGCATTTCCCAATGTTCTTTAGAATTTAAAGCTCCTCACAGCTGCGTTTTCTCTGGTAACACTTTACTGCAGAACGGAGATCATAAGGTTACACAAGCTTCATGACAACCTACATAGACCTGCATAAATATTATTACTTGAAAGTGTTTCTCATTTTACGACAGTTTGCCAAGTCAGGCTGGTTAAATGAACGTGAGCAAGTTGACCAAAGCAGCTATTTTGATAGACCACTCTCACCACCAATTCCAATTTATATATTTACATTTACATTTACGGTATTTAGCAGACGCTCTTATCCAGAGCGACTTACAAAAGTGCCTAGTGTTCGGTTAGAGTATGAATCTCTATCTAGTACAAACAAGATTAAGTCCAAACTTCTCTTATACTCGAACACTGCCATAAACACAGGGCCAGTGCTGATACCTAGAAAAAAGACAATGCAATACCTAGCAAGACTGAAACACCTACAGAGAAGAGAACAAATACAAGACTACATATAGTACAAGTGCAGTACTTAGCCAGTGCTCCTAGAAGATAAAGTGCAATTACAGTTTATACCAGTACTTTAGTAGATTAGTGACTATAAATGCTTTACAAAGAGATGGTGGTCTTCAGTCTGCGTTCGCTGTTCGGACAGCTAGTGGAAGTTCGTTCCACCATCTGGGTTCCAGGACAGAGAAGCGTTTTGTTGCGTGTCTTCCATGAATCTTGAGTGATGGCGGGTCAAGCCGAGCCGTACCTGAAGCGCGAAGGGCTCGAGGTGCGGTTCGACTTTTGACCATTGCCATGAGGTAAGGAGGAGCTGGTCCATTCTTGGCTTTGTAGGCATCAGAACTTTAAACTGAATGCGAGCAGCTACAGGAAGCCAGTGAAGGGAGCGCAGCAGTGGTGTGACATGAGTGAACTTGGGAAGATTGAAGACGAGTGCGTTGCTCTTACACAGAGTATCAAGCCTCTTTTGCAGTGATAGAGTATATTAACACTCGTTAGCCTGTCCAGCAGTCTAATAATTGATTGTGACAGACTGCATAAATTAAGAATAACAACTGTAGGATAGTTGGAGGAAATGAAGTGTGAACCTATGTTAAAGTTTCTGTTTCCTGCTGTGGGTGCAACCAACTTTTGTAGAACTAAAAAAACAAACAAAATATGTAAATCAATATTTATTACATCTGTTGTATTAGACTGAATGCATGTACAGTAGCATTTATAAGCCAGTACTTTGTCATGATGTTTCACTGCCAAATAATTAATTGAGCATAACATTACTTCAGCCAGACCATGAAGTCAAACTGCCATCAGCTGATTAAGATGCTACACATATGATTGGCTAAATTTATCAAGGAGCTTAGATAGGCTGCTTTAGTCTGCCCACTCTGCCCACTTCCTCTGCTTTGCTGGCTGGAGGTTGGCCTGGTGTGGTTGTTTTGGGGGGTCTTTTGTCTTTTTTCTTTCCTTGGGCAGAGAGGTCCCAGAACGAAGCCATGTGGTCAAATACATCACTATAACTGAAGATCTTCTAAAAATCATGAAAAAAGTTGCAAAAAAAGTTGAGTTCAAGCTGCAGAGGTGTTTCAGGACTGACGTGAAGGTGTGGTGTGGGTTTTTATGGGTGTGGAAGGTGTGTTTGAGAGAGTGTGGTGAGCGAGACTGAGCCTCTGGCACGTCTCAGAACCTCCACGGCTTCAGAGTGTGAGATGCCTTCTAGACTCCGCCCATTCACTGCCACCAGCCTATCACCACACTGCAGGCGTCCGTCCTCCACTGCAGCTCCCTGCACAGCGTGAGGTACAAACACAGCTTTTACACACTAATCCACACGCACCCTGCAACCAGGGTGTCATCATGGGTACATGTTTACAATTCTTAGCTCAGGGGTGTCAAACTCAGGGGTTTACATTAAGGGTTCTTCTCCGGCCCAGCAGATGAACTTAGAATCCATGTGGACCGTAATTGGCAGCTTGTAAAATAATAACTGACAGGATGCTCAACCAATCAGTGCTTAGCGATCATCTCTAAGCAGGACAAGAGAATTGCAATCTATGGCAAAACTCAGAACAAACCCAGAGATGGTAAATAAGTCTGAATCGTTTAGGAGAAGAAACTATTCTGGTCATCTGGAAGGTGTTGCTGAAGTGTGTTGCTGTTTTTACTTCAATTCTGAATCTTATTCAGTGGAAGACCAATTACAGAGTCTTGGCCCAGAGCTAACATAAGCTAATATTAATCAAGGGTGCTGTTTTTGCTAACATACATTTTTCACTCTCGGGGTTCCTCTGCTTTCAGAGCAGTTTGATAGCTAAGCAAGCATTTTATGTGCTGAGTTCATCATTAATGGCCTGAAATCCTGTGCGTTTGCTGAGATTTGTGTAAAAGACAACATATCTCCAGCATCTCCTGCACTGACTAACATAAACAGTGATGAGGAGTATACTACTAAACAGAACTTCTTGAGGTTCTTGTTACTTATAAGTCTGACATACTTGAGTAAGCTGATTGTGTTAAATGACTTAAAAACATGGAACAGTTTTGCAACAAAAAAACTGGTAAACTTGTGTAATGCTAACAAAAACTTGTTGGAACATCTTACAACTAATTTAGTGTAATTGGTAGCAGGTCAGTAACATGGCTGTCATAAATAGAACATCTTAGAGTCTTTCAGAAGTACAGATGGTAAGAGCTTCAGCACTCTATGGAGGACTAAAACGGAAAAGACAGCAACAACTCAAGAATGTTTATGATACATTAACAGGTTCTATGTATCTGTAAGAAGGACCAGGGCAGAAACCCAGGGTGGGTGGTCTTGATCTTTGAGAGTTATAATAAATAATCTCCTGGGAAAAGTATGTTTCTTGCAGATTTGTTATGGGTTTTAGAGAGTTACATAAAAACTCAGTGTGGCTTAAGGCAAGTATATAATGATGTAGGCATGCAGCTTACAGAGTGAATATTGGTCTCAGTGCTTGTCTCATAACTCCAGCGCAAAACTAAATCTATACCCTTCAAACACCAAACATGACGTAGCCGAACGTCTACTAAGTGGAAAACTGCAAATCTGACTTGAAGTCATGAAGGTAGTTCTCAAAACAGCAGCAATGGCTCATTACAGAAATCGTTGGCTACAGTGTGTGTCCTGAATGTATTACCTTGGGGAAGATGTTCTTGATATAAATGGGCAGGTCTCCATGGGAACTGTGCAAACCACCCACGATACTGAAGCCCAGACCAGCAGAACCTCGCTCCAGAGAGATTGTCTGGTACTGAGGACTGCAACACATGCACATACACTTGCCGTTAATCAACTAAAATTTAGGTGCACATCTGATACTGCACAGTTTATCTACCACCTTCTACCCCGTCCATCAAGCAGGAGGATACCATCACAAGACCACAACTGAGCAGGCTTTATTTGGGTGGAGGATTATTCTCAGCATAGCAATGACAAAGATTAATCAGTTCAGCCCTCTTTCCCTCAATCTCAACACAGCAGCTATTCACTGTCATTATTCAGCGGACCCCCAGATATACTATTTCATTTGTACTGGCAGCTCAAAGCTGAGATAAAGCTTAAAGAGAGACACATTTCAGGAAAGGTGAAGCTGGTTTTCATTTTTGCAGTCCTCAACGGCTTTTGAACAGCGGGCAGGTTTGATAAGACAGTCAGCCACTATTGTAATTACTGTGGATTGTAAGTTTTTGACCCTGTTTGAAGTTTTTTGACATGACTGCTTAGTTGTTGAACTCCTGGAACTCCACACAGTGATTACCACTGTATAGTAGTATTGCACCAAATTAAGGGCTCCTGGCACAACAGGGGGTGGCACCCCTCAGAAAACCAATGCTAATTACCTTGTATTTCTTCATGAGGTTTGTTTGTGTACATTTGAGGCTGAAATAACTCACAATCATGCTTTTAATGCTTTCATGGTCAAAATGGTATCCTGACAAGTGTAATTATTTAAATATAGTCAGTACATCTAATCTTTCTCATTTTAAGAACATCGTAAGCTTATTTTAAGATTATTTGCAGGAATTTTCATTTCGTTGAGTAAACTTGACTTCATATAATATATAAATATATAAATGTTGCTGATTTTTAGCATGTCTTCTAAAACGAGCAAAAATATTTGCTGAAATAAGAAGAAATTTTACCTTTGACCTAAAATGACCTGAAACAAGTAAAATGTGTAGAATAGTGTTAAACAATCTTCAAATAATGTTACAACATTAAATGCTGTAAATTGTGGTAATAGCTTGGAGCAAACTGGCAGAGTATATGCTTTACAGTTGAAATTATGTAGCGGGTCACACCGCTGCCCCCCATGCTGTATACTGGGGTCTGATTCCTCACCTTACACTATACCAATATTCTTAGTCTTTGCGCAAGACGCCTAACTTGACCTTCACCTACCAGTGTAAATGCAAACTGCAAGTCACTCCGGAGTGTCTGCCAAAGATTTAAGATTTAAGAATTGAACTTGCTAAGATACCAGTGATTTTTTGCAGTGTTGAATTAGTAATCATGCTGTGACTGGAAATTTGCAACACCTACACTGGAAAAAGGCAAAGCTGCTCTCTCTCAGTGACCTGGCTGGTTGGCTGATGGGCTGAGGTTGAACTTTATATTAACTATTAATAAAATGCCCTACTAGATACACGGAATTAAATCTTGCTTCTTCATCAGCTTGTGTTAAATGACTGCTTACTAATTTACCAGCGTACTGTACTGCGACATATTTACCCTTTTACACTTCCAGCTCACATGTTATCTGACAGGAGCTGCTCAGCAGGCTGGTGAGTAGATCAAAGAAAAGAACAAGCCAACAAGCATGTATTACAGTAACAGAACATAAAAAATTGTCAGAATTAGAAACCAAAATAGGATTATTTGCTTTGGTTTATTTGCAATGCTTTTGGAGCCCCCCATCCAGACAGGGCCCTGGTTAGTCCCTGATAGTAGGCACCAGAATCTTCTAGATTGTCATATTAAAATTTGGTCTTGCCGCTGGACACTGCTGCAGGGAGTTTTTCAGCCTGTCACCTCTTTCACTGCTCATGAATTTTTATGTCTACAGCTCCTCTTTGTTCATGTACGTGTACAATTTGTGTCCTTTATCTATTAGTCTGAATTCAGTTCACAAAGCCCTCGCCAATTAGCTGAGACAGTGAATTAGATATGTTTAATAAGACTAATACATGTGTAACAGTGCTTAATCAGTGATAAAGGGTTTTTACACAGCAGGCTATTTGCCAGCTAGCAGTGACACTTCCTTAACAGTCCAGGAAATGCTGCTGTGCTTGATACACTCGTGTTGTCACAATCTTGTTAGTATGATCCACAATCCGAATAAAACCTGCTCACTGGTGGTACTATGGTGGTGGACGGGTTTTGGGGGGGGTGATAAACTATGCAGCAACAGATTGGGTACAGTCAGTTATGGTAAAATTACAAAGTGCATCTTTATTCTCACGGAACTTCATTAATAGCTAATAAGTACCTAATAAACTAGCAGGATGTGTGTACATAGACATGTATTCAAATATGCCTGCAAAGATATACGCACTTAATAGATCATTAGTTCTACAGAATGGGCACTTTCACTACTTCATGCACTTAGTATAAAAATGTTGTATTGCAGACCTCAGGTGGTTTTGGGTGGTGAAGTTTTCAGGGACACCAGGTAAAGACTGACCCCAAGCAGGCTGACTAGCATCACAATGACCTTGAATGCCGCGTGGAATGATCTTGAATGCCACAGAGGACAGCCACCGAGAGAAAGATGTCAGAAACGAAGGGTCATAAAGCTGCTATAGAAGCACAAAAAGCTTTTCGTGAAATTGACTGTTCAGTAGCAGTTAGAGACCACGCTGATTGAGAGTTGAGCCAATTATTCATTTGCCAATAGTCAGTCACACAATTAGAATGACTAAATTAGAATAACATTTTTACATAGTCATACACAAATGCCCACCTCCAGTGTGATGGCCCCGTTGGTCTTTCTCAGCAGGGAGTTGACCTCAGTGTGTGAGAGCTCTTTGGTCAATGTGCCATTGATGCTAACAATCCTATCACCTACCTGAGAAGGTATTCAACAGAAAAATGCATTTCTCAGATTAAACATTAAAAAATGTATGTATTAAACTGTATGTTAAAAAAAACAATGTATTTTATATAATGATTTCATCAAAAATTCAATTAGTGAGGTGTAAAAAAATCATCAAGAGTGGTTTGATATGATATACGTCTTTCAAAGTCAGAACTGTTCACTGGTGGGGAGAGGAACCAGATGTTGGAATAGATTAACATCTCTAAAAGCAACATCACAGAAGATTATTACACAGAGTTGTTATAAATACAGTTCATGTTTTCTAAAACTTTGTTTTCTGAAGGGATTTTGACCTATAACATACTTCTGTTCTGACTGGCACATGCAGGGAGTTCAAATCACACAGGAAGGTATAGTCATCATTTTGGATGGTAAATAAAATGGCTCTGTTTGTGATATGGACCTCTGGCTCCTGTCAACATCACTATTAAGAAACATCTGTAGTTGTTTTCAACAATGCACATCAAACCATTCTGAATGACTTTGAAATGTTAAAAAAACTCATTTTAATAGCAAATTTCAACTTGCATTGTACTGAGCTGTACTGTTATATATAAGTACAAAGAATATCTACACATTTGTTACATTTCTTAATAAACTAAAGTAGATGTGTAATGATGTGCCGCTAGCGACATCCAAAAATGTCTTGACATACATTTGGGGTGAGGGAACAATTACTGTGTACTGTGTATTACTGTGTAGAACAATCGCTTTAATTATACCTCCAGGAGTCCAGTGTAGACAGCAGCTGAATCTGGGTCTATTGCAGACACATAGAGCCCTGCTTCCTTCTTTACACCTCCAACTGCACTCAGATGCAGCCCTGAGGTACCCTAAGGAACAATCCCAGACAGAACAGCATTAATAATAAAGAACATGCTTCTAATGATAAGTCTTAATTAATTAACAGTAACAGATCTGCCTGCATGAACTCACCTTCTGGAGTCTGACTGTTCTGACGTCTACATTGCCTTCCACAGCTGTAAACATAGGAAAGTGGTTGACCGATTAAGCAAACATACTAATGGCAAAGTTACCACTAATTAATGTTTACAACGTTTAGAACTTACAGTCATAAATATCAGAAGAGAGAAAAGGAGAGGCATCCACAACGCCAACCTGGAAGAACAACATGGATAAAGATTAAAATACTGAAAGTTGTTTTACCAAACTCCTCACTACCATGGCATGCAATTAGCTCCCAGCAAAACTGACCTTACTAAAATTTGTATCCTTGTTACAACCCTGCTCACCACCAGAACAATAGTGATCACACACTATAAACATCTTTAATCATACAATGAATAGACCACGTTTGTGCAGTATCACTAATAATATATGAAGGGGATCCCAATCTCAATTCATCTCAGCATATGACATCTGCCACATGATGTTTATATTATGTAGCAGGGTTTAAATAAGTTACTGAGTTATTAAAGTGATTTTCCACATATCGAGTAACCCTAAACTGTTTTGTGTTTCACTGTGTACAGTTGTGAGTAATTACATTGACTTCTGTTTACCTGACACTCATACGAGAACGGTGGAGTAGCTCTAAAACGCGCCACTTCCAACACCACTGACCCACTGCAGTTCTAAAACATACATACACAAAACTAATGAGGTATCCTAATCATTAGCGAGGGAGGCTAATGAACTGCACAGTTAAATGTGTCTCTCACTGTAGCATGTTGTCGTGTGTGAGAGAAACACACCTGTAATAACGAGTTGGCGTAGTCCTGCGTCACAGCTCGGATGTCCTCTCCGTTTACAGACAGAATCTGGTCACCTTGCAGTAGCCTTCCATCTAACTCTACAACCCCGCCGGTTATTACCTCAGACACAAATATTCCCGTATCATTCCTGCAACACATTACAGACATACAGAAACTATTTTTACAGCCGCCACATCCCTAGGCAAACACAGACTACAGGCTAAATCAGATATACTGCCCAGTTTTTCTTAACTGTACACTATTCCCACTGTAAGTCACCTTTATGCCACCCCTTTACCACTAGCCTTGAACGGAGAGTGAATGCCCGCACACAAGGGCAACATGTAAACACCTAACCAAAGAATTTCAGAGTGGTTTAATGTGCCACGCTCCGTTCAAGGCAAACTTACAGACAGGATTTCTCACAATACTGGTGATAGGAACCAAACACCAAAACATATTATGCATCTAAAAGCTCACAGAAAGTTTTATTTGAAATGGTTAGGAATATGTTGCCTGATGACTGTTTAATGACAGTTTTCAGATAAAAACATATTTTATTCATAAAGATGCAGAGAAAATCAGAAAAAAAGTCCACAAAGAAACAGTTTTCAGATGTACCACTATTTTATGATGGTTAATATTACATATGAAACTATGAGAGAAGTTTCTTAAGTTTCTTATTCTTATTTCAGTTTATATTATATTATTATACTTACAATACTCATTTGTATGTATACGCATTGTTAATCCTTTGTGTTTAAAATTTTTTACTTGTGTCTAAGTGTTTCTGCTACCATATATGTTTGACCTTTAAAGAAGCACCCCGACCCCGAGCTGGCCCGCTTAGCTCAGCTCACCTGTAGATAAGCGAGGCTACGGAAGGGAATACGTTTAGACCACAGGAACTAACTAAAACTGTTTATGGGATAACCACTACCTAAATAACAACGACAAAAAACAAATGAAGCAAGAAATGATTCAAATTATTAGACCTAGGACGATTAAAACGTTTCAGATCAGCTTGGAATGTGTGATTTGGGTTACTGTTTTGCTGACAGATGTAATAGCAACCAAAAGTCTTCAAGGTCTCTCCCTTCCTTCGCCAAACAAACGCAACATCCGTCTGCCCCAACATCACGAGTAGTCTTATCAGACAAAAAGACTCATCCCCTGTTTCAAACGGTCATTGGTAAACTTAAGTCTTGCTTTGATGTGGTGCTGTGAAAGCATGAAGTTTTCCTTGGTTGCTGACATCAAATCCCACCATGAGAAAAAGCCTTGGAACCTCAAGTCTAGCAAAAGCCAGTTCAGCAACAATAGTTCTTCTTGACATTTCTGATTATTGTACTCTCAAAGGTGGTTGATATTTTGCACCTGTGACCAAAACCAGGCTTGTTTCTAACAGAATCCACTACCTTCTTTCTGAGATCCAGTCTTATTTCTTTGCTTTTTTTGGCATGATGAAATTGCTTGTTAGAATAAATGCAAGAGTGGTGCCTCTCAATCTAGCGTTTAAGTGCCACTGGCCCTGTTCACCAGACACCATTTAGTAAAGTTTAATGCTGATTGATTGCAGCAATTAAGTCAGACAGGGTTCATGTGTGGTCTGAAAGCTAAAAAATCTATTTGCTACATTTCCTTGAAAAATCCACATGGGGGCTAATAATTCTGACCACCCCAATTTTCAATACAATTGTTACATAGCAATTTTAAATATGTTTTTAGAAACTCCAACATGTTTTTTTATATAAATGATGTTATTGGAGACTCATAATTTATTAACTGTATATAATAAACGCAACAAAACTTTGTCACACCCTGCCTGTTCTCACCTGTTTGTCTCTTGTTTTGGTTGAAGCCATGTGCTAGTGTTTATGTTTTGCCCCATCACCTGCTCTGAATCTGTGGCTCCTCCTGTTCCCAGGTGTTCCATGTTTTCCTGTATTCTTATATATCCTCTGTGTTCCTCTTGTCTTTGTCCAACATTTTACTGTCTACTTCGTATCTCATGTTATGTGTTTTGTAGTAATCCTGTAGTTTGCTTGTTTGTTCTTCCCGGTTACCCTGGCTTTATTGTTTTATTTTTTCTTGTATCTTTCCTGGTTGTTTTTTTCCCGTTCGCTCATCAGTATTTCCGTTATGCTCACCACAGACTCTATTAAAACTCATCTGCACGTATATCTGCCTCTCCAGTCTCCTCACTCGTTATAATCTTAGAAATAAGGACTTTTACTACTTTTTAAAACTTTCATTTTTCCCCAATTAAAATTATTTTTCTTCTACTAAACCTGAAATGCTGGATATACTAATAAAGTCTGCTATAGTTCATAGTGCTTTTGACTGGATCTTTTTTTTTTTTTTTAATTCCTGCTCGAGGTGTTTTCTTTAAGGCTGCTTCTACTTTAGTAACTATTTAAAAAGTAATTCTTAAAAGATCATGGCGACCATGCAGACAGCCAAACAGGTTAATGCATAATGTAATATTGCTAGTAATAAACTTTACTGCTACTTATCGTTTGTGCTGTGTAAAACTTTATAATTAACATTATG
Organism: Megaleporinus macrocephalus; assembly: GCA_021613375.1. Classification (NCBI taxonomy): domain Eukaryota; kingdom Metazoa; phylum Chordata; class Actinopteri; order Characiformes; family Anostomidae; genus Megaleporinus; species Megaleporinus macrocephalus. Next base: position 19,552,631 of record CM038724.1, read on the forward strand.
TTTAACCAAATTATTGTGGGTATACCTTTTACCCACAATGCTCATCCCCAGCTCCTGTTCTTGTCCTAAGTGAAGCTCCACGGTGAAAAGATCCCACATGTCTTCAGGAGTATGTGCAGCCTGCTTGTGGAAGGTATGTGTAGAAGAGTGTCTATACACACAGAGACGCACACGTTGTGGACTCAAGCGAAGGACGCTCAAAGCCTCCTCATGGGTGGCCATTCTCAGATCTATTCCATTCACCTGGAGGAAACAGTGGGAGGCATGTGGGATTAGGGGAAAAATAAGTACACAAATTAATTTGTTTTACAATCATATTTCACCACAATGTAGTAAATTAGAGTCATTTTGGCCAGAAGTGAACTAGACCAGGGACTCGCAACAATGTCTATCAAAAGAATGAAGTGTTAAAATGTGAGAGAAGTGATAAATCTCTGATGATACTAGCATACTACTGTAATCTGGATTTGCTATAACAGTTATCACAAACTATTATTAAACACAGAAAACCAATACGTATTCATTCATATTCATTCATGATGCATGCTGATCAGCGATTTTTCCTATTTGCTCATCTTTGAAACATGGTGGAGGTAGTGTCATGCCTTACATCCTGCTGATGTTACCATAGCAATATCAGTTATTTCAGAAAAGTACATAAGGAACTTGTTTAGTTATAAATATAGTGTGTTAATGCCTATATTCTGGTACTCTGGTACAAAACTACTTGAGATCTTTAACAACATTGAGAAATCATATTTGTAATGGAAAAGAAGAGATTATAAGAACTGAAATCGCCAATTATGTATTAAAGAGATAAGAGATGTATTAAAGAGATAGCTGTGCTTTTGTTAGGAATTTTGATCTGTGTATGCTTGAAACTGGTACATGGGCCAGTTTGGTTTAAGACCCTTTCTTAATTAGTTATGTTACGTTAATGTTATAGCATATAGTTCACAGAAAATAACTGGAAAAATATGTTTATCATTTGTTATCCAGAAATGTAAAAATGTACAAGGTTCTGTTTGAAGAAGTCAAATACGCTGTTAGAAAATATACGCTGAAAAAAATAGACTGTACCTCGAGAATTTGATCTCCTGCAAGAAGTCTCCCATCCCTATGAGCCGCACCTCCCTCATTCACTTCATGAATTAGAATAACTCCCTGAAAGAGACAAGAGAGAATGAAGGTTAAAAGGCCAAAAAGACAATGCTTTATCATTTTTCAGTTTCTGACCTAAAAGCTCATAGCTGCTGGGAAAACACACAGCATAAATAGTCTGTATGCTAGCCAAACAATAAACAATAGATAGCATACTCTCAAAGACTTCACTGCATCTCAGTCACCTGGCATCGAGCAGGAACCACACAATTCAAAATCACATAAATTCCAAATACACTCAACACAAAACACACCTTCAGCTCAAACAACCGGCCAAGAATGAGGGTTGTAACAGAAAGTCAAAATAATTCCTTACAGTCTCCAAATAAGTAAAGTAATACTCAGTAATTCTTCATAATAAATAATAATAAAGTTGTACCTGTGTTCACCTCCACCTACAGTAAATCTCCCCCTTGGTGTATGTTTTTTTTTATCAGTAGGCTTAGTACGAGTGTACAGCACAGTACTCAAACTCAGCCTGTGCTATGCTCACCAGTAATGTGTTGCAGCCACCGACAATGCTAAGGCCCAGGCCAGAATGTCCTTTACAGATATCTATGGTGTTTACACAGCCAGGCATGATGGGGCACATCAGGGGGTCAGCGCTCACAGAGTGTGATGGACAGCAGGAGGAGCCAGGCAGCCCGGTGTCAGGATGGCTGGTGAGGGAGCAGCAGTGGGCAAAGCTATGATGAACACTCTGTGTAGGGCTGGTTAATGTGCTGTGAGGTGTGGGCAGAGCATGGCAGCCAGGAGGAACAGGACTGGCTGATGTGCTGCGTAAAGCAGAAGACGAGGCACTGAGAGGTTTATGGTTGGATAAGATGTTGAAAGGACTGAGGTGATTGATGCTGCTCCTTTCAGAGGAACAAGGCTTTTGTTTATTCTCTAGTATGCTGTTTCCGTCCTGAGAGAGAGAGAGAGAGACAGAGAGAGAGACAGAGACAGAGACAGAGAGGGACATTTTAGTTGACAGGTCAGTGTTTTCAGTGTTTTTGTTCATCTTTGTAGGCTACAGACTACAGCAAACAATGATAGAAACCATATAAGCAAGTCTGAAATCACTTTACAACAGATTTGAGTTAAATATAGTATGCACTTAGCATGATGCTAATTGGTACATTATAAACTTGTATTACTTCTTAACTACATCTTCTTACTTCTTAACTTTGTAGATCCAGTGAAAAACGAGTCTTGGGTAATGGATGTAAAGCAATGTTTAGCCAGCAGCTAACCAAGCAGTCAACAAACTCACCAAACATAAACAGTAAAATATAAAAAACAAAAAAAAAGACTTTTACAGACTCATGCAGTCTCTCTCTTATGTGTTTACTGTAAATGTGTGTTTTTTGTTTGTTTCTGTTTGTATTTGTAGTTTAAAAGGTTGCACTTAGACTATCCCTGCTAACTGTCAATTTAAAACACATGAAAAAAGTCCTACAAAAGACTTGGCAGCAGAGCAGGTCACATCCTGCATTGTGCTTGTTTTAACCAACATAGGGGACTGGCTGCTAATCACTAATCACTTTTACCACTTGATCCACTAGTTTTACAGAATACTGCTGTGTAGAACTCCACTAGAAGCTAACAGGCGTTAGGTAATTCCACAACATCAACACAAACATACCTTTAAGACACAACGTCACCCAGGGATTAAAAGCAGGGATGTGGTTAAGGGACTTGAATCATATAACGAGGGGATATGTAGGCTGATCTGATTTGTATAGGCATATTTAAGGTAGCTCCATGCACGCTACAAATAGTGCATCACTTATTCAGCCATCTATATATGATATATGATATATGTTAAAAGCAGCCATCTCTATCCCTCCAGAACTGGAGCGAGCCCAGGGATGTTTAGGGTCTGGCTACTGGACTGAAGCCATGTTTTTTTTTTTTTTTTAAGCCATGAGTCTTTTTTTACTGCCAAAACAAACCTTATCCCTTCCTCTTCCCTGCCTTAGCCATTAGACTTAACCCTACTTAATTAGTGACTTCATTTCTAGATGACGATGTGCAACAAAGTTTACGAGTGGAAAGCATTACATATAAAACTTCCATTAATATCTGGAATTATATTTTATTGAGTGTTCTGTATTTTACCATAGCTTCATTCTACCATCTGTCTAGGCTACCGTAGGATTTCCTGACATGGTTTATAGAGTTACTTAGGTAGTACCCAATGTTATCAGTCAGATAGAGTCAAATGACATGACTTTTTTATTTTATAGATTAAAAACACAGGATATTTTAATGATATACTGTATTTACCACCAAATTAAATCTGTCCTCAGTTTTCACTTCAGAATTCTGGTGACCTCAGATTAGATACTGCTTAAATAGGTGTTATCATTGTAGTTTCTTCATTTTGGGTCTTCAGTACTGCTATATGAAGCCCAGTCCCATCAGAGAGTGTTGCAATTTTGGTTTTCTTGTCACAAATGTCACTCAAAAAAAAAAGTGTCACCAGGCTGCTTGCCAATCCTTCTCCTGGTATACAAATGTCCTTGGTAAATGGGGGTAAACTGAGCTAAATAGTTAAAAATAAAAGTTTAAACACGCTTCAAGCTGTTATTCCAGGGAGTAGAAAGTAGAAGTATATATTACATTAAAATCAAAGAAAATGTTTATTTCCTATTTTTTAGTAAACAGTGTATTAGCATTGATCAGCGCATTGCTTAGTGTTGCATTTTTAATGATGTCATGAACAACATTAGAAAGTATTATAATTAGAGCACTCAAAAATATGACAGCAGTGTGTAATTTTATGGTGTTCTGTGTTGAGGATACAAGTGCATTTGTCTACATAAAATAAACAAATCATTTACAATTTATGGATTTGCACTAAAGCAAAACAAAAAAAGTTAGAACCTATTCAAGTTAGTTAGTAGTAGTGCCCTCTAGCAAACTGGACAGCATTATTTATTCTTCTCACTATAAATTCTCTGCTTTCAGATGTGGAAATGATTCATTCTCTGGAAGTCTGTAAACTTAAAATACCAACTGATTCAAATGGCATTGAAATGAAAGCATTTTTACTCACAAAATATTGCTTACAGAACACGAGTGGGCCAATTACATAAAAAAAAACTTCTGTTGATTTGTCTACATTTTGTGTGTCTTTCAGCATTTACCTGTCTTAAGACATCATGCTTGCCTAACATGCCGATATCCACAGCAGAGGGTGATAAGATGGGACAGCTGTCTATCTGCACACAAAGATTATGCAGGGATAATACAGATACAAAGTCTATAGAAGTTGTGTTCTATGAAGATGTACATTCAATTACGACGGTGGTTCAATACTCAAGCGCTTGTCCTCTGTACTGTACATCATAGTTCTGATAATTAACAACCTTTCTTCCAAAATTCCAGTCTCAAAGGTTAGAGACTAGTTTAAGTGTGAATGGTTTTTGGTTACCTCCATTACTGGTTCTGTTGCCATGTGTTTCAGTGCAGCTTCATGCCTGAGGATTCAATCAAATACCAGAATAAGAATGAAGATAAAGCAACTGAAATTCAGCTGAACTCAGGCTCAGGCCGAATGCAAGCTGGAGAATAGGATGAAAGCAACAAATAAGAATGCTCAGACAAATTGAAAAGCTACATTGCTGCTCGCGACCCAACCTTAGTTTGAAAAGGCTTTCAAGAAATCACGACTACATGGTAAAAAGATTCTCCTCAGTTTCTCCTGAAGAAGCAGCAGCTCACCAACGACCTGAACGAGTTCTGCTGCAGATTTACATGCACAAAGGAAAATCTTCAGTCTTTCTCCCCCACTTAAACCCCACTTCTCCCTCAGCCTGGCTCTCTCACCTCGACCTCTGACTTAGTCTCTCCATCCACCATAAAACACTGCTGTGACCAACGAGCACCAATTTCCACCAACAAATACTGCAAATGCTCAAGCACCTCTAAATTGAGTCCCAGCACCCCTAAAGATAACAGTACAAAACTTTCTTTAATGTTAATTTGTCTCTGACAAGCTGGAAATGTTAAAACTTGAGAGAGTACAGAATATGTTTAAACCAAGTATTTTCATAATGAACATACAGCAGCTAGGAGTGACTATCTGATGGTTTATTTTAGTTTAATGCTGCAGGTGGTCTGTTTACCGTTTATAAAGGAGAGAGAAGCTGTAGCTGCTGTGCTGTTGGTTAGTCAGTGTGTTATTAAAGCTAAGGTACTAGAGTAGTGCTGTCTGTATGTGTATTAGCTAATTAATGTTACAGAAATAAACGATATCAAGAGATGATGCTATAACATATCTCTGTGTGTGTGTGTGTGTGTGTGTGTGTGTGTGGTCAGCAGGTCAGCTATAGATATTCAATTCTTATATTTGAGTAAGGCCAACATAATCTCGATCGTATATTAGTATCTGTTGATAATGGTAATAATACTGATAACTGATTATTAGAATTAGCGTGTCTGATCTAAATTATTATAATTTTTCTGTCATTACACACTCACTCCAAGTCTCCTGCCCTGAATTTCCCTCCCTTTCTTTCCCTGTCATTCTCACTCTAGCCCACAGAAGCTCAATATTAATGAGTTGTGTTAAATTGATATGGATCCAGTTTATCATTTATCATGTTTTACTTTTAATAAAAACACATTTGTAAACTAAGCTTTGTGAACTAAGGTTTTTCTTAAGATTCCAGTCTTTCCAGTCACAGTGTTGCCCCAACACTGATTTCGGATTGATGGTCCGTAATGTCTTTAAAATGTAGTTTTTTATGAGCTGTTCTTATTTGGGCACCCCTAAACCTCTAAGCCTACAATCACCCCTGCTGTCTGACAGTAACTCGCATTGTTAATTCTTGCTACAGTAGCAATGTGTACTTGCACAATTCTCCAGATGTTTTTTAATAATATAATATAATAGTTTTTAGAATATATGTCTACTCAGACGTGCATATAGATATGCATCTATGCACAAGTATTCACATGGTTCCTTTGCATGGCTCTCTCTTACTATTTTCATTATTCTATGTATTGTATTTTATTTGATTATTTTAGTTAAAAGTTTGTGACTAGTCTTTGTGCTTGTGTGGTCTGTTCAGTATGTTACATGTCATGCATGTATGACTCACCAAGACAAACTCCTTGTTTGTATAATATACTTGCTGAAATGAAGTGATTCTGAAAAGAAGCATTACAGAAGTATCCCAAGTTACTAAACTGTCCTAAATACTCTCATAACTTTAGGATGGTCCCACCTGTGTCCTCTATAAGCTTTAAGCATTATCTGTTCTATTGAATGTTGTCATTAATAGACAACTGTAAGAGTCAGTATAACAATTCACAGTATTTTGATTTTTGTTAGTGGGTCATGAAGACTTGCTAAATAAACGTTTACAGCTATTGCAGTGAATAATGAGGAGACAGAGTTAAAGTTGTGGCTGCTTTATCTGCTAGCACAATGCCTTAATGTTTTGGAAAATGGAAACTGAAAGCTACAGTATTCTTAAGAAATCAAATGTTTTGCTGAACCTTTAAGTGAAGAAAGTACATCCAGAAAACTCCTGCAATGCACAATTACCATTCATTTGCTGGGTAAATATAAAATATGGCCTGTGCAAAAGTGATAACACATTTTGTATTGTTTATATTTATATTGTTTAGGGACGAAGCAAAATTTCAGTCACTGGAAATGGTCAAAAGTGGCACATATGTTTGGGTATCTGGAGTATCACCCTGTGAAATAAGACAGCCCAGACAGTGTTTGTGGGCATGCCTAGATCAGAAAACATGGGTTTCAACAATTGGTTCAAATTTGACTCGACCTCCTTCATCAAGTGGAGACTCTTTATAATAATAATGGCCCAGTTAGCATAGCTCTACCCACAGCTACAGAAACAAACTTTGCCAATGGGGCACATTTTTTTCCTCACTAGCACTGCTGCCACTAGAAACATGTGGAATCTAAGAGTCAATAAAAGGATCTGCTCTGTTATTGGCTGCACCTGAGTGGATAAAGATTAGTTTGATGGCTACTGTCTGCAAAAACTCTTACATAATGTGTGCTAACTTCTTTATGGCGGACACAAAGCTTCTTATTCACCAGTTCATTCAAATGTTTCCATCTTATATTGTACAGGAGCTCCATTATGTCGGCTTAGGCAACTACTGTACCATTTAAGCTGGAATGAGAAAATTCTAACAAAAAGCTGGCATATAAGAAGTCACCTTCAGTCTTGTGTGTCTGGCTGTATTTCCAACCTGGGTCAACGCAACACTGACTGCAAAACTTTACTGAAAGAAGGATCAGTAATAACTGTCTAAGGCAAAACTGCAGACGAGGGAAATGTGATTATTAAGAAAATGATTACGCTTTGTATTTTTATTTTAGCTTGTAAGCACTACCTAACAGCTAAGGCAATATAGTAAAGCAGATGTATTTCTCTACACATCACTTTATGTCTTACTCAGCAGATAAATGCCACTTAAGACTTTTCTGGGTGCATGTGGGTGTGCTTTACCTGTTCAGTACAATCTTAACTTCGGCTGGAGCGCTGTTGATAATCGCAGCAGCATTCTGGTGACTACGACCATATAACACCTGTCCGTTTATCTGCAACAGATAAAGACACCAGAGATCTGGATGAAACCTGTATTCACAAACCATAAAAAAATCCATGAACTACTTGTGAACAGTTTGGGGACAACCCAGACTTCCGGCATTTTAACCCCTTTGTTGCGATGTCAGCACTTTTCAGTAGTTAAACCTTTTAGGTTATTTTAATATATACATTTATTTAACAATCGTTCAAAAAAAGAAAACTTTCAAGATAAAAGAGACTCCTTATATGAAGGAATATGAAAACATTTTGTATCTCCATTTAAACAGAAACACCAACCTCAGACCTAGGTTTACAATTACAGACTATAGTCTATCCGTTGCCTCACAATTTGTCTGCTTTCCTCCACCTTGTCCATTAATGGTGGGCCGGAAGTTAGAAAACTAGCCTTATGATCAGAAGGTTGCTGGTTCAACACAGGACACAACTGAACAGGACATGACTGGAGCGATCTTGAGCAAGGCACCTACCCCCACAACTGCTCCCTAGATACTGTGAATAGGGATGCTCACTATCCCCTTACTACCCCCTAGTGTGTGTTGCACTGCAGAGAGGGGTTAAATGCACAGTAAAATTCCTCTGTGTGGCTTTCCATTAATAAACCACAGAAGTGTGATCTCCTGCACATTTGAGGGTTTTTTGCATTTTTAGCGTCTGCTCCAACAAAGTAGTTCATTAGCAGAGCCTTCTGGGGTTTATCTGGGTGTTTTATAGCAGGTGAACACAAAAACATGTGGGGCAGTGGACCAGGGCTCACAACCACTGGACTAGAGGATAGCTTATAGATTGTGCTGCGCTATAGTCAGTAACAGTTAACCTACATATAGTGTTGGAACGTGTATTAAGAAACTTTAGTTTTTGTTATTAAAAATTCTTCTAATTAATAACAGACTGTAGTACATATTTTTTGTAGAGGGCACAGAACCATGTCCAATACAATCTTCTCAAAGCTCATGAGCTAAGGCCTTGTCAAATTCATACTGATGAACTGGTGAAGATTCAATGTCCACCAAACTCTAATGTCTGGATTATAAAAAAGGCATAAAAAGACTAAAAATGTTTAGCATGTAAATAGAATTTAATTATTAAATACCAACATGTGTGGCGCACATGTATATGGATACAAAACATTAAATGTGAAAAAAATCTCTCACCGCCTCTGAATGTGGTTTGAGCGATCCAATCGTTAATCCACTCACAAAGCTTTTCATCAGTTTAAAGAAAATTTGAACATGATCTGATCAGTAGAAATGCATGTTAATGCAAGGTGTAAACTGGCTTCACATCTTATACGTCCTTCTTTACCCACAATTTTCTCATGTCCAGTTTCGACCATATGCACAATGACAACAACTGAACTTGCTCCAGACTGCATAAACTGTGCAGTGGGAGTACATTAAATAACAAAAACAGATGTCTTTGAATACTTGTTTTCCTTCACTGTACATGGTAGCAATGCCAAAAAAAGTCTGATGACTATAAATTCAATGTACATTTGCCTAAAAGAGTAGCAACTTATTGTGTTATCTCAATATAAGATTGTACTTTTTCTCTTACAAGTGTTTTTCTATTAAAAGGTTACAAATTTACCAAACGTACCATTTCAAAGAAAGAGTTAGTATCCTAACGTTTATCTCTCACCTCAAGTAGCTCGTCTCCTACTCTGATTCGGCCATCTGCAGCTGCCGCTCCATCAGGCAGGACCTCTGCAACATACACATTCATTCTCCCACGGGCTCCATCTCTGCTTCCCGTTACACACAGACCCAGACCAAAGGGGTGTTTGCTGCAGTCTAACTCAACCAGCTTCAGCTGTCCAGGCAGACTGCCATACCTCCGCAACATACGGCCTACAAAGACACACAGTCCAAATCACAATTTTCTCCTTTACCTCAAATGTAGTACATCAACCAAAACATGTTTGGTGGGTAAAATTTGCTTTCTTAGTTTGGTACTTGAGCTATAAATCTAATGTATAAATCTACTGTATCTTATTGTACCTTTCCCTTAGTGTGATATCGTTCTTGTTACATGTCATACACATGTGCCCCACCAAGATAAATTATTTGTATGTGTGAAACGCTTGGCAAAATAAACAATTCAGATCCTGATGTAGCTATCAAGATATAGAATCTTATAACAAAGTCTGTCTCCTCAGTGAAGCGTGAGACTTTCCTCATAAACAACATGTTGAGCATTATGAGCCATCTCATTTATTTTCTTACCAGTGACCAGTGACCAATGCCCCAAAGTGCTCCAAAGAGTTATAAAATCTCTAATAGACGTGTTTATGTATTCTATCAATAAAATACTATCAATAAAAGCAACTAAAATACAAACAAAGTCTCAATAACTATTATTTCTATCTGTGTGACAAGACCTTTGTCTAGTTGTTCACTGAATTTCTTTCTTCGCCAAATTAAACCCATTTAGCTTTAAATATTAAGTAGAATAACCAGTTAGTTTGGTGACATTTGCTTACTATTATAAAAAGAGAAAAAAATCTATGTTGCATAAGCTAAAAACAAGCATCTTGATTGTCTGAATTTTGTCTGTATGTTTATAGATACCTTTGTACCTCTTTGTAGATTACTTTAATAGATTTGAGGCAAATGGTTGATGATTTAGACATTATGTTCTTTCAATGCTGATAACGTTAGCTTTGTAGCTCGAGTGCCAAAAATAAATAAGCAATACATCAATTATATCTACTTTTGATTAAGTGGCAACAACTGGGCATCACATTAAGTGGGTCTACTGCTCTATAATAGTGTGACAACTCAAGAATAATGTAAAATAACAAAGAACTTGGGAATATCATTATATATGGTACACAAAATCTTTAAAAGATTAGAAAATCCAGAGAAACCAAGGAACAAAAACCAATACTAGATTGTCCTGATCTTAAACTGGGCTAAAGAGGAGAGGGACCATCCAGCTCGTTATCAGTTGAGTCAGTATCCATGGGAGTGGATTAGTACACATGGTATGGGTTACTTGCACATCTTTGATGGCTCCATTAATGCTGAACAGTATATCCAGATTATGGAGAAACATATTCTTCCATCCAGGCAACATCGATTTTAGGGAAGGTCTTGCTTATTACGCCAAACCACATTCTGCATGTATTACAACAGCCTGGCATAGTAGAAAAAGACGCCCAGTTCTAAACTCCAGACCTGTCAGCTATTGAAAACCTTTGGCAATGGAAAACATCGCACAACTATAGCAATAAGCCTCCTCAGTTCCCAAACACTTACATAGTGTTGCTAAAACAAGTTGATTCAGCACATCGGTAAACATGACCCTGTGCCAACTTTTTTTAATCGAGTTGAAATGTGGCATCAAATTCAAAATAGGCATTTTATTTTCAAGAAACAAGTAAATTTATATGTTTCAGCATTTGATATGTTATCATTGTAATATTTTCAATTAAACACAGAATTCGATTTGCACATCATTGTTTTCTGTTTTACTTACATCATGCACAGTGTTCCAAATTTTTAGAAATGGGGTAATTAAGAAGGGATGCATGATGAAATCAACACCGTATGGGTATTGGTGCATAATTAAAAAAAAATAAACTTAATAGTGTTAGACAGATGTTTAGATTTGACTGCTATTTTACTTTGCATCTGTGCTAAAATAGATGTTTTTAAATTAATCTGGTAACATTTGATATGCATAGCATGTCTTGAATTTAACCTACATACAACTAAATATCTATTAAATTCACCTTCAGAAATTCCCTAAATTTAAAACCGGCTCTTATCATATCCCTGATTTACCCACAGCCTAAAAGCTAAACTCCCACCTATTTGTTTTACACTTTTCTATTTAGCTAATAAACAGTGACTATTCATTAAAGCTGTCAAAAGTGTGTTCCGTGTAGAGGGCGTGCTAACTTATTTTGACTTAGAAAATCAACAAGATGTCATCTGACTGGGGTGCTCAAATTTAGCATACAACTGTATTCAAAAAATATTGGGAAACATCATCGACTTAAACGTTTCTAGCTCAAACTTTTGGGTGGTCTCAGTGTCTGTGCTGAGAAACTGACTGTAGATGAATGACTAGAGGGTGGATAACACAGATACACCACAGTTAGTAAAGGTAAGCCTACAAATGCAGTAGGTGTCTGTGAAATTAAAAGAGCAATCAGTATGAACACTACATGTGTGATCTACTCCTAATCTTCAAGCTCCAGTCCTTTTGGAAAATAATATGCAGGTACATATCAATAAATACTGATATTCACAGTAACTGAGCACATAGTACTGCACAGAAGCATTTACAGTACGTCCTTTCGTCCTTGCCTTAAACTGATATCTTAAGCAGAGCTCAGAGACCCTATACCTGAGCACTAGTTACAAACACTTTGAGATCACTTTGAAATCTTTGATGTCAGTTTTTAGGCACCAGCAGACAAACACACATACGTACTCCAGTATGAAGCTCGTTCCTCTTCGCTGTGCTGTGTAATCTCTGGAGGCCCGCACAGCCTTTCTAAAACATTCTTACTTGTCACTCCATCCGATACCGTGCTGGCAGGCCCTGAGGGCAGCCTTAGGGGAGGTGGCACAGGGTGGGGAGATTTTCTTAACAGCTTGTTACCTGTAAGCTAGCAAAAATGCGTAAAGTTACAATTTCCATACTGTCATTTCTTATATAATGTCATTTGTTTAATTACACCTAATGTCAATTTAGAGACACATACCCTCAGTTGCAGCAGTAAATATATGCATAGGTATAATTAACCTGAATAATTAACCATTTAGAGGTCACTGGTAGAACAAAGTAGAAAGCTAACTCTTAATTATAATCAGTTAAAATGATATTTGAAACTAATACACATAAATCCTAATAATTACGATTTACTTACTGAGTTAAATGAATGAAAGGTTTTACTGTCTTGCTGCTGTGTGCTGTGTTAACCATAAGTATGGTTAATATATGCTTTTTAATGACATTAATAATGTTTAATTGGACCCCTTATATATAAATATAGTTATAACATATAAATGTATTAATAATAATATATTATATATTTTCTATACATCATTGGTAACCTTTATTTTGATGGTCCACTGAAGATATTTGTAGATGCTCAATCTGTCTTTGACTAAAATCCATTTATTAAATGCATCTAAAGTTGTTGAACTGTGATTGTGAAAGATTCTGTTAAAAATGAAACCCTAAACCTAACTTTAACCCATCCTAAGGGGGGTCCTGACAAAGTATGCAGAGAAACAGAGGTCTACAAACTGTAACTGCCCAACTTTTTTTTTTTTTTGCCCAACTTTTCATATAGGTGCAGTTTCTACTGCGTCACAGCAGAAACTGCACCTATATGAAAAGTTGGGCTAATAAAGTGCACAATGAGTGTAGATACGTGTTTATAAGGTAGGTGTACTTAATGAAGTGGCTAGTCAGTATATTGTCCTTTGAGGTGTTACTGTTATGAATTGAGTTGAGGGTGACTGAAAATGCATAACAGATTGTATATAATTATTCTCCTATAATGTGGGGGGGCTGTAAAGTAGGTGGAGCTACACAAGCAGACAGAACTAATTGCAAACCTTAAATGGGGTGGGGGTGAAAGGGTTGGCTGGGGAGAGGCGTACATGTAGACTCGGATTCTCACACTTCTACAGGGGAAAGACAAAAAATAGCATGCTAACTTAACCACACACAGCTTTACAGCACATAAACACAGGCAAAATGGAGACGATTCACATACCAAGAGATTCTCATGGCTGGTTCGTGACAGATCTTGTTCGTCTTGCCTGACAACAGGGTCCAGCACCTGAATTTAAAGCATTAAGTGTTGGGTGTGAATAAAAAAAACCAAAAACAACAAAAGAAAACAATGCTTAAAGATTTCTCAATACACAATATATATATCACATTATTTTACTGTTCCAGAGATTTGAGTAGTTACAAGACCACAACCAGAGGTGCCACTATGAAACACTGCAATACAACTGTGAGTACATACCGTTTTTAAATCTGTATATCAACTACAGTGCTACATTACTTACAGTTAAGCAAGCCTACTAACTCTCTTCTTCTCGCATTTGGTCAGTCAGTTTACATCACTTAAGATATTCACAACAACTTGATTTTACAATTATGATGAATATTGTCATATTGCCTGGTTCTGAATAAATGTGCTGTCAAATTTGGTAGGAATGAAATTCCAGTTTTATTTGTTTTTAAATAAAATCCTTGTAGTTGGATGTAGTTATGAAAAAAAAGCTATGTTAGGTGTGACTGTAACTGTTGTTCTCGTTGCTATCTCCGTGACTGCAATGTTCATACATGCCAGTCTATTTGCTAATATGTCATAGTGTGTTACAGCCCTCTTTGCAAGACTCTACATATTCGTAGTAGTGCACTGTACTGCTGTATGTCATTTGTATTTATTGCACTTCTTTCAGCACATCATGTGTATATTGTATTGTTTTGCACTTGTACTGTGTTTTGTTGCACCATGGATCTGGAGGAATGTTGTTTTGTTGCACTATGTACTTTTCTATAGCTAAAATGACTATAAATCTTGAATCCTAAATCTTCTAACTGAAAATATGATTTTTCTCCAGCATTCAAGACCCATTTAAAGTCAACATTTATGGGAAACATGATCTGTTTCTGAGAGAAACATTTTATATTACATAAACTATATAATGTTATATATGAATTTTGAGGAGGGTATTGGGGCTAGCCAAGGGTTTTCTTTTGATATAGGTGGTGGTGGAGAAATGTGATAATATTGATTAACATTATTTTACCTGCCCACTGGTGCACAGTAACAATTAAAAGTCTAAGGTGAAAGTCATTACTCTTTAACCAAAGATAACAAGAAAACAAGAAATTTGTCTTTTAAATGATGTGTCCGGACTGTGTTGTGTTCAGACACCTTACCAGAGTAGATGAAGAGAATAGAGAAACATGCTTTCCGAAGATACACGTGAATCATCTACTATTGCCATCATATCTTCAAATGTTACAGTTTAGACCCAACATTGAATCTGATCTGTTTGAGCCAGTGTATGTAACATTAAACCTAAAGATGTGGCCAGAAAAAAACTCTGCATACTTTGTTTCCCCCTTTGTTAAATTATTACATACGTTTTGGTAGATCTGGGACAGCAGTGGTGCTAGAGTGTTTCAACACTGTGTCCACTCACTGTCCACGCTATTAGACAGACCTTACCCTTTAGTAGATGTGAGGTCAGAGACAGTAGACTTCTATGTTGTTACCTTGTTTGTGTTAGTCATCCTCTAATCCTTCATTATTGGCCACTGAACTTGACAGAACCCCACAGGCTGAATATTTTTGGTTGGCATTTAAAAACTTTAAAAACTTCAGCACCACTGCTGGGACTGATCCACTCAGCCCAACACACGCTAACACACCAACACGTCAGTGTCAGTGCAGGGCTGAGAATGATCCACCGCCCAAATAAACAAGCAAATGTAGGTCTGTAGTGATTCTGTGATGACTGAAGAACAAAGTATGCAGAGAAACAAATGGCCAACAATCTGTAATTGTAGAACTAAGCACCTACACAGTAAGAGGACCTGATCAAATAAACAGTCTGTAGAAACAAGGAGGTATACTTAATAAAGGGGTCTGTCATGTATGTGTGTTACCTGAGGATTCTGCACTAGTAGCTCCACTTTATCCCCTGCCCGGCGTATAGCCTCCACTGCTTCTTCATGCGTAAAATCACTCACATCCACACCGCAAACCTAACAGAACAAACCCAGTGATTAGATCTGTTTACCCAAAGGCAGCAAAAAAACAACAACTTTACTGTCCAAACTGGGATTTGGCAGTTACTGATGGTGCTATGTGGGGTTTATCTGTACATGTGCCTGATAGAATCCACTATGATAGAAACTAATTGCCTTAAATGTTTTTTTTTGTATTTCTTGTCCTGGTTTGTTTACAGCTGGGCACCATGGCAGGTGGTGGGAATCTAGAGTCGTCACCAGGCTGTTGTGCTGCAAAGCCAAACTTGTGCCTCTACTTTTATCCAGTTTTAGAAATGCTATGTCATACAATGCTAAAAAATCTCACATGTTTTATTTTTTTTTATTCTGATACCAAATAATACCATGGCTAATATCCTGATGCGGCCATTGATGTGGTCATTAAGAGTATATTTGAATGCCTTTTCATTAGTATTAAATAAACTGACACATAACTGTCTGTTTAGGGTAATAACTCCAAATGATCTGCTCTTATAGAGCTTTCACTGTGCTTAATGTAGCTTAATAATAACCCTTCAGTAACACTAAAGCCTATTAAGTGTCCTGCTGGAAGAAAACATCTAATATTGCTATTGTTATGTGAGGATGGATTTTGTAAAAGAAGCATCAGGATCTGAAGTATTATCATTTTTAGCATCAATCTGTTCATCCCTGTTAACAACTTGCTGTAGTTTGAGGCAAGTGTGTGATGATTTAGACAGACTATTGTCTAGTTATGTTAGCCAGAGATATTACGGCTTGCTGGTTGGCAAAGCAGCCATGGGGTGGGGGGTGGGTGGGGGGTGTGACTTGATCTGTAGCAGCACTGTAGACACTGAGCTCATGGATAGTTGTGTACATGCATCTGATGATGAGCTGAAGAACACAGATTCCGACTCCCCTTGGCATGCACGTGCATCATGCAGGCATATGGACAGTCCAGACAAAGACTGACCAAATGTTTTGGCATGAGATGAATTTAATTCTTAGCTTGCTATCCTGAAAGCATGACTTGGCATTTCATAGTTCTTGTAAGAGGTCTCACATGTTATTCTTGGGTTTGCCCACTGTTATTGCTGGTTTAGTGGAAGTAGCATAATCCAATAACAGCACGTTCAACATAAAACAGAAAGAGTCTATCAGTAGCTTTCCAGCTACGTTAGCTCTGGTGGCAACCAAGCTTCTCAAACACCAGACATGATTTGGCTGATTAAGTACATGTGATGTAAGCTTTCGTTTAATCTATGGTAGAGCACAGAGTAAGCTCAACTTCTTGTCATGTGAAACCAGTCATCCCAAAACAAATTCCTGGCAACTGTACATAGGTACACATGTACAGCACATAGTGCATCATGTGGCCACAAGATGGAGACAGTGCAGGTAATTAACCTTCTTACGTACTTGTAATATTCGGTCTCCAGGCTTGAGTGTACCGTCTCTTGCTGCCGGACTGTCTTCTGCGATGTGTTTAAGGAAGATTCCCCGCCTCATTTCTCCATTGCTTAGGCGACGGCCCATGCCACGCCCACCGATAACACTGATGCCAAGACTTTCCCCGTTTCTCCTGGTTAGCGTCACCCTGAGAAACATATGAATGAGTGCACAGCTGTGATGATACAGAGCTTTACGTTTCAATTCAGTTGAAAGGGCTGCAAACTGGCTGATGAGTTGAAACAGGTTTAATCAAACGTTTCACTGTGTCTGTGGTCGTCTTTGGGTCTACACCTTACCTTCTAGGCTGACTCCACGAATCGGGATCAATTCTCTGCAGCACCTCACTCTCTTTGTCTTTCTCTTTCAATTCCTCTTTCTGTCCGTTTGCTTGCCTTGAGCCAGCCATGTCTTTTGACACAATTTCCTCATTGTCCTCATTTCTCCCGTGATCACCTCTGCGTCCGCTCTGAGACGAGCTTTCTGCTTTTTTCTTCTCTTTCCAAACGTCTCCGTTCACACTCCCTGCATCCACTTCGGTTTTACTAAAACAAATAGATTGCTCATTAATACGTAGACACAGTTATTATTCCACTATGTTTGTTAATGGCACAGTTAGGGAGTAAGTAAGGTTTGTTTATTTCATCTTTGTTTACACCTTTAGAGGGGAACAGTGGGTAATGTTTGTTTATTTGTTTATTTGTTATTTACATCTTTCTTTGGCATAATGTGAGTAATATTTAAAGATTTTTGTTAGACCTTTGTTAATAGGCACATTAGTGTGTTTTTCTAAATAATTCTAATTAGTTGTAAAAAAATGTAATTGCTAATGCACGATACATTGCATTACTTAAGAAAACACTGTAACTCAATGGAATCATTGCGAGATGTACAGTCCTAGAAAGAGGTTGTTTACTTACAGCTTCCTCCAGTCCGTGTTGAGAGTGTGCTGCTGCTGCTGGGCTGACTGGCCAATATTAGCTTGGTCCTTTTTAATCATTTGCTTTGATTGGATGGTGGTGGCTTGGTTTGCATTCATCTCTTGTTTCAACTGGATGATGGTGGCCTGGTGCATATCAAGGAAAGCAGCAGGTACATACGTGACACTGTCAAAAAGAATATTAACGGATTAAGTAAAAACCAGCAGAAAACATCCAAAGTATAACAGTATGTGATATTGTTTAATGTAGGTAGTAACACATAGCAATTAAATGATTTTCTTCACAAGTTCCATTTCCAGGCACACATCCACCAACACCTCTGACTCAGGCTTAATCATTTTCTGTAGACTTGAATCACAATTGTTTGAGAAGAGAAAGCACTGAAGAGGCAAAGAGGCAAAATATCAAATTTCCTGACTTCTAACTAAAAACTGATTCTGTGACCTATAATAAACAAGAAAAAGGCTGCCTTTGTGCTTTTTGTTTCAGCACAGAACTTTCACTGCTTAAATATGGTGCACAATCATTATCCTGGCACGTTTGCCTTTGTTAGACAACATATCTTGAGTAAAGTGTTTGCCAAGAAGGGGATAAATAGATATAATATAATATAATAAAGGTGCTAAAAACAAAAATCTCTGAAGTTCCAAAGCTTGGCCAAATCTCCATGTATAGGCTTTTTTTTTTTAATTCCATGCCACTCCAGATTCCATGATCCTTTGGGAACCCTGAAGGGGTCCATATTCTGTATTGGAATATGTATTGGAGTTTTTTTTTTAAGCCCATTTTTAAAAACTTTCACTTTTTAAATTAGCTTTTTTTTCTGATTGGCTTCTCCATATCATGTCTTGTTAAAAACAGTCCAAACTAAAAAAAAAGTACAGAACCATCTTTTCAAACTTTTTAAAAAATCCTTTGCAAAACTGCAGTAAGGCCAACAGCTCATCTTTTGGTGATTTTCTAAGAAGATAAGGTGCAAGTCAAGATGTCTGTAACTCCTTATTACTTCAACATGAATGACTAAGCTAAACTGCTTCAGGCTAAACAACCATATTCTTATTTTTTTCGTTTGACAAAGTTGGCTTTGTGGCGAGGTATTTGGTATTTGTTGAGAATTCCAGGCGTCAAATTGGCACACAGCATTGTTAGTTTGCATTCAGCAATAGTTGTGTTTCAGCTTGTTAATAACCTTGTAATGCAAAGGAGTCCAGCAACATTTCAACAAAAATGGCTGTATGGCAAAAAATATGTAAATATACAATATATTAAATATGTAAATATAAAATAATGCTTCTAAGGTACAATTATGCACCAAAAAAAATTTTTTTAGGTCAAAAGTATGTATTTGTACATTTCTTAATATACATCTAGCATGGACCACGCTTGGAATGATCCAAGGGGGCGAACTCAGAAGGCTTGGGCTGGAGTTTGGTGCTTGTGCATGACCCTTCCCCCAGGTCTTTGGGATGTGAATGAAAAAAGGGGAGGTGATAGGGAGGTGGTGGATGCAATGTTGTTTGACACGGGAATGGAGTGAGAATGGGGATATATATATATAGGTGGTAGAGGTAATCGGGGTGTGGTCCAACTAGCATGGACCACTTTTGGAATGAGCCAAGGGGAGCAAACTCAGAAGTTCTAGGTGGCTTTGGTGCTTGTGCATGACCGTGCCCTCCAAAAGTAGAAGGATGCCTAACGTTGATGGGCTGCATGAAGATCGCAAGCATGGGTATAGAATTACCTGTGGAAAGCTTGGGAGGACCACAGGCCAAGAACTTTAACAGCCTGGTCAAGGATTCCTTGGTGGATTTGAAGTGTTATAGTTGGGTGGTCCTGTCGTACTGGTCAGTTTTACTGCGTTTGGTGGAGAAATTGAGTGGCGGTGTCGAGGATTTGGAGGTTGGATGGCATAAATGATTATAGGTGGATGAGGCTACGGTGAATACAGAGCAGCAGAGAAGTCCAAAGAAAGCGAGAAGGAACATGGCTTTGAATGTGTAAGATATAGCAAAATGTAACGTCTGGAGTACAGGGCGGAAAGACAGCAGACTAAGATGTGGGAGGTGAGGGGCAGGCACTGAGGCTGGAGGGCTGGTTGATTCCTTCTAATACCTCTGAGCAGCAGTGTGACCTGATGGGGGGAGGATGACTGATGGGGTGAACCACGAATGAGTTTATGGAAGAAGTTGATGGCTGAGTTGGTGGAAACATTTGAAAGGTAGCCAGCAGGTCCAGTAAGTTGAGAGGGTGTTGGGAACTATGGCTTGGAGGATACATTTTTACGAGAGGGCTGTGAGGTCGTGGAGACAGGATAAAGAAAGAAGATGATTTCTGAATAGGCAAGCGTCAGCGTGGGGTGTGGGTCCGATAGAGGCGCTGTATAGCACCTCTATAAGATAGCAAAACCACCATCCGGCATAGTAGCTGCTGAAACCGTTCATCAACGGAGTAGCGTCGGTAAAAATGGGGGCTACTGCCTCAGACAGAATAACATCTGAGGTCTATATAGGCTGGAGACCAATTTGTACATTGTACATCAGAAAAATTTACATACGTACAAATATGCTTTCTTAATGGGCATAACATAAAAAGTGCCTGTGATAAAGTCTACTAGGTGAGTACATCTGTAATAGTACCTGTGCTCTCCTTAAAAGTATGATTCCTTATGGTTATGTACCTTGGTTGGGTCAAATGAGGGGCTATCTCAAAAGCATAGATTTTGCCTGCTTGAGAATGTGTGTGTGTGTGTATGTGTGTGTATAAGTATTAGCAATGAAACACTGTAATGTGTGTCTGTGTGTGTGTGCATCAAAAAATATTGAGGTCCTCAAAATTAGTGCTGTGATTCACGTCTGTGTTTCTGTGTATTTGACCTTCAATACTTTTGAAGAGCACAACTTATTGTCTTCTTCGTCCTCTCAAGTAGAGCGCTACAACTTGTGTGTGTCTGCATGTGAACTTGGCCTTCACTTCTTTTGAGGACCAAAAAGTAATAGTTAAAGGTAAAAGTAAAAGTTAGGGTTGGGTTACGTGTAGCTATGTTAGTATTTAGTTCCATTAATGCAGTTGTCCGTGGAAAGATCAGAAGGTAGAATGTGTATGTTTGTGTGCACATGTACCTGAGGTCTGGTCCAAAAAGTGAATGTCTCCGTAACATGGCTCGAGCCTGTGCGGTGGTAAGATTGGTGGCAGGTTCTCCGTTGATGGCTACAATAGCATCTCCTACTGCCAGCCTGCCGTCTTTACTGATAGCACCTCCGTTAACCAGCGAACGGATGACCATACCTGAACCATCCCTTATAGCACTCACTGTCATACCTACACACACATACACACATATACACACACACACACACACACACACACACACACACACACACACACACACACACACACACACACACACACACACACACACACACACACACAGTGGAGCCTGTTATATGTGACAGTTCTATTCTTGGTGTTTTTGTGTGTGGTAGACTGTGTTGAATTTCCTACACCAACTAACCAATTGTGAATAAAACTACAGTGTATGTTCTCAGAATAAGGTGTTTGAAGCTGTATGTTTAAACTGTATATGTACATACAGAACTGTGCAAAAGTCAGAGGCGACCATTTACTTAGGAAAAGTTCTGTTCAACAGCAGAAAACATCATAAACAGAAAACTATAACTATAAAAGAAAATATCAATATCTGAGGTATAGAGAGAAGCCATCCTTTTTGGCTCTGGTGCAGCCAGTCCATTGTCCTGAGAAGCCCAGCAGGTTTTATTTTCATATTTCCTTCCTCTTTGTCTATTTCCTTATTCACAGCAATACATCTATTCAGACTCACAGCATTGATTTGTTCTTGTCACAGTGGAAGGATGGAACTCATAAGCTTTAAGTGCTGTTTAACTGATGGCGACGGTCATGGCTGTCTATTAGATTTGTGGTTGCTCAGAGTCATTTAATATACTTAAAAGGCACTTTTTAAAAACTTTTTCTTCTTTTGACTTTTATTTCACTGCTGAAAATGTATATAAATAAATAAATAAATAAATAAGTCAATGGTCTATTCCTATTGCACAGTATTGTATATGTTTACAGATGAGGGACAAAGAAAAAACAAATGAGTGAAAGGTAGATGAATATGGAACCACAACAATTGCAGATGCTTCCAGACAGGTGATTAACATCCTACCATGCTCCGTGTCATGTTTAAAAATGCTGAGCAGGCCCAGCTGACCTCAATTATGAATGAAGATGACAAAAAGAAAAGATCTAAGTGACTCTAAAAGAGGGTTCTTTATTGGGGCACAGGTGGCAGGAGCTTCAGTCACTGCTCAGCTGGCTGGTGTTTTAACAAGAACAGTGACTAAATCTACATTTAGATCTATGAAAAAAGTCAGCAGATGAGTATAAGCTGTTTGTGCGACATATAAACAAGAAAAACAGAAGCGCAACTGTTCCTTAATCAACAACCAGTTTCCCAACAGCCACACAGAGAAGGATATTATAGTAGGACTGCAACTACACAACTAACACACATTTCTGTACATTAGTGGTATACAAAACACAAACTACAAAGATGTGGAAAAAATGATAGGGTCAGACGAGTCATCTTCCACCATGAGAGTGCATTTGTGGCACACACTACGAGAACCATTCAGGCCCCTTCACTGAGGGGTCTAGTGGCTCTCTTATAAAGTTAGACTGACTGGAAATCAATCTGAGATCTCTAAAATGGCAAAAACGTTATTTATACTTTCAATGTAAGTTCATTTAAAGAAATTTTGTTAGAAACAATTCTGCAACACATCTCTTGGTCCAATCACCATGAAATTGTCACTAGGTGAAGGACACTACTATGGTTTAATGAGCATAAACATGTTGCAAATAACCCTTAGGTCACCGGATCTAAAGCCAGTTAAAAACCTATGAGAGATTCTGGACGTCTGTGCTAGACAGTGTTCTCCACAGACATAATCAAAACACCAATTAAGGGCATGTCTTTTGGACATGGTGTTTCACCCCTCCAGTACAGTTCCACACCTGTACAGTCCATGCCAAGGTGCACTGAAGCTGTTCTGGTGCTTTGCTGTGGCTCAAACATCCCTAAATTTGTCACTCATCTGTATTCTATGATATATATAGATGTAAGATCCCTTTCATGTATCACTATACGCAGGTTCAAATAATAGATAAACAAACTTGTCATCTCAAAGCTGTAACCTGACTTTGCACTGGATATATATGTCTAATATATGTCCACTAATAATAATAATAATAATAATAATAATAATAGACACACAACAGTGATTAGACATGCAAAAATGACAGACACATGCAAAAGCAAAAAAACTGACACAGGAAAGCAACACTATGGTCGTACATAATTTGAGAATAATCAATCTAGTGATTGCTGAAATCATTTATTACCATCACCAATGTCAACATTAAATTCAATGTTTATTTTCCTTTTGAGATACATTCAAATTACAATACAATCATAGTGCATTAGATACAATGGTTTGACAGGACAGTAACAGACAATGTGACACACACAAAGACATCACAGGACAATGTTGAAAAGACATTATAGAAGAATAAAAGACGTGACAAAGCTTATTATTTGGACTATCTAAACCTACTTGAGAAAAAACAAAATACAAATAATAATATTTGGTCTAGTATATTCTATCCTCTCAGCATGTCAATTCCTATTTATAATGTTAAATTAAAACTATTCATGTCCACAACGATGAATTAAACAGCTCTCAGCTGTCAAAACTTATCTCAAACCCAGTTAATATTCATTCTCATCAATAGTTGATCAAAAGGAATACTGAAGTGTTAAAAGACTGCTCTGGTTTAACTGTGGAAAGTGTCCATTTTTACAGATCATTAGATGAGTGGCTAGAAACTGATGGAGATTCTATACAAGATTTCTGTTTGTTGTTTTTTGGTGAGTTCTGTCTAAAAAAATGCAATGACTAACTTTTTAGTTGTATAAGGGAGGAGGGAAGAACCCTCCTTTATTCATAACTCTGGAAGGACTGACATAGGACTGTGGAACAGGGGACTGTGAAAATTGTGTCATGGCAACGGAAAGTAAGGATGTAAATTTATAGGACATTAGAATTGAAGAAGGAGGTGATTCAGGCATGTTGCTCTCTCTAAACTTCAGTTTTCACAGTGTACTGTGTATTCACCCAATTCATTGGTACATATATTGGTCATTGATGTTGATGATTTTGTCTTATGATCAGTAACAGACTACAAATATAATTAACATATTTCTCTCTGAACATATATGTGTACTAATAAAAAAGAAAAGTATATTTATGGCTATGGAACAACAAAAATATCTGACTTGTGGTTGGCAAAAACTACTAACAACTAACAAGTGAGGAACTGTTTTGGGTAATCCTTCCATTCTTTAGGATCTGGGATATTGCTATTGTCTTGCAGACAAATCTTGCAGCATGTTTTAAATGGTGCAGCAAAACCATTCTGCTAAGCTCAATTTGAAATATTCACTATTCCCACAGTTTCAGAATTATCCTTGATATCATATCTAGTAAACGTAATGTTAAGTTACCCATCCCTGCCCCGTACCCAGCACAAACCATATATACGTACAGAAACGATACACATACACTTAAAACACAAACACACAAATTCACAGACAAATGTTTATAGGTCTCTCAGATAGTCCACCCCACTAAGCACGGCCCTGCCGAGAATGTACACACAGAAGCACAGGCATACAGCGAGCGCCATGAACATACCCAAGCTGGTGTTGCCCCTGACCACAGTGATGTTTTTCTCAAGGCCACTGGCTTGACGAGAGCTCACTTTATTACCCGCCTCCATTCTGCTGCTCTGCAGTACAGAGTTCTCCTACAAAAGCAATCACAGCACACAAAATCAGTCACTCTGGCCTTTTGAGACTGTATAAAAGCAGAGGAAAGAAAAAGGACTGAAATGAATAAATCATATTCACAAAGGTTTCAGATATAGGTTTCAGATATAGGTTTCAGATATAGGTTTCAGATATGTCAAGACATCAACATGCACTCATCAAATATGATTAAATATATGTATTACTGAATTCCACAATTGTTACACTCAAAAGCTGAGTAAACTTATTTGATTGACAGTGACGCCGAACCCCAGGTTCTGTAGTTGGTTCTCATGGGCAAGCGGCTGTATTTGACACCTTAGAGAGAGCTGTAATCTCAGAGGCTGAGCTCGTACTTTCATACGTGCCCTGCTACACACCTGATCTAACTAATCCGTTAATTAACAAGCTTTTCCTGAATTCAAGCGGGTGTGTTGGAAGCAGGGCAAACACTAAAATGTGCAGAGCGAGGGTCATTCAGGATCGGGCCAAAAAAACGTTTCCTGACCTGCTTTTGATTAAGTCTGTTAGACAAAAATCAAACGGAATTGAGCTTCATTCTTGCCTCTCAGGTTTTAGTCTCGCCTATTATTTAGTTAACAGCTAGCATTCATTTACTTATTCCCAGTGAAGTGCTAGCTTGTTTAGTGAAATATATATTTTTTAAGCAGTTTTTTTACATTATGGAATTTAAAGAAATAATTCTTTAAGAAACAAACTCTAAAAGTAATTATATGCATTAATGTGTAATAATTGGACAATTGCTGAACTGTAGGCCTATGTGCAAATTTTTTCTCTCAACGTTTGTGCTTTCATTTAGAGTGCACTACAGCAGACATGTATAAGCCTTCAGGACACCTACTAGAATTTATCTCTATAATAAGAAATAAAGTGGGAGAAACTAGAATAACTGTTAAAAATAAATTGCATGTAACCTCCACACATTAACTGTCATACAGTTGCCTATAAAAAATTGCTCCTGATCAAAATTTCAGTTACTGTGAAAACTCTAAACGAGTAACAGATGATGTGAATGCCAGAAGGCATAACTTGTTCCTTTAATGTTCTAAATGAGATTACTTTACTTTTTACTTTATTTACAGAGGTCCATCCACAGATTTACAATGATGTTTAGGTCATGGGACTTCGGGGGCCATGGCAAAACCTTCAGCTTGCACCTCCTGAGTGGATTTTGAGGTGTGTTTAGGATCATTAATCTGTTATATAAGCCATCCTCGTTTCATCTTCAGCTTTATCACAGTCTATACCAGTGAAATGTCAAAACACAAGCAAAGCATGATCAATCCATCACTTCTGCACCCTTTTTATCCAAATGCAGCTTTGATCTTTGCAGAAAGTTTTATTTTAACTTAGTAAGTGCACAAGACTTGTTTTCCAAAAAGCATTAGCTTGGTTTAAATGTGCAAACTTATGATGCTAAATTTTGTGGTGAGGACACAGACAGGGTTTTCTTCTGAAAAGCCCTTCCTAAAGATCAGTCATATTTGTGCAGGCGTTGCTAAAGCAGTAGCAACAGGGCATCACCAAAGTCTTACTTCAGGTCTTTTACTGTCAACTGCTGGAAGATGTGTCTTTCTAGCAATCCTACAAGCTGTCCTCTAACAAGCTAAGGAAGGTATGAGACCTTGGTAAAAGTTATTCGACAGCTCAAATCTTTTGGGGTGCCCAGACTTTCGTGTGGTTCACCTTTCCTTTTTTTAAATGTGTAAATTTTCACTATTCAAAGCGGCTTTTGCATGCCTGACAATTTTGTTCTCATCTGTTCCAGCAACAAAAATCAACAGTGGTTGCTGCAGACTGTTCTGTACAGCAGGACGTGACATATTTTAATATATCCATTTATTTTGAAATGTCACTCTCTAGCTCAGAGTCTTTAGTAAACCTAAACCCGTATGTGTGTAAATAAGAGATGATGTCACGCGTATCCCGCGAACAAATATCCCACCATTTAAACCCTTGAGTCTAGAGTGACTGCAGTGAAGTAGGTCAGTGGAAAAAAGAAAACACTTTCCCTTTGAACAGTTGACTAGTTGTAAACAACATCGAAAACCACAATGATGGTTGAAAAAATGCAATGACTAGGTACATTTATGGAAATTTATATAATGTTCCATATAAGAGAAGAAAATAGAACAATCTAAATGTTTTTCCAACTCTACACATTTTATTTTACCATACATTCATTACAAGTTAATTAAAACAATTGATCAGCTTTCATTAATTTTTTATCATATTTCCAGTGAGTAAAAAGCTTACATATACAATGTTGACTGGCCTACTTCACAACCAGTGCCTTTTTACCCTAGATACTTTTTTAAAAATCCAAGAAACTTAGCCAAGACTTTAGCAAAACAATTGCAGAGCTCCATAAGCTGGAGTCCTTTATTGAGGCAATTTCTGAACAACTGAAGGCACCATGAGCATTAAAGGTAAAACTGTACACAAAAAATACTCACAAACACTGCATCATATAGAAAGAAGGCACAAAATTAGCTCTGAGGGCCTAAACACACTTCCAAAAAGGTACAACTGAACCCCAGGTCAACAGCGAAGCAACTTCCAAAAGAACCAATTTATCAACATTCATTAAGAGAGTCCTACATCGCCTCAGCCCGAAACGCTACTGTGCAGCGTAGACGTCCCTACTATAGCTGTAAGTAATCACTAGCACAAAGACCTAGCCTTCTGGAGGAATGTTCCCTGGTCAGATGTAACAAGTTTGTAAAACTGTTTGGCCATAATAATCAGCTCTATATTTCATGAAGAGGAAAATAGAAAACGACCCCAAGTGTAAAGCATGGGCCTGGCAGCATCACGCTGTACCTGATCTGAATGTTATAGAAAATCTGTGGGCTAAAGCGAAGACTTTGTCCAATGCCCACAAACCTGAATGAGTTATGCTACTTTTGTTCTGCCCAAGTACCATCAGAAGCTTTGGAAGACCACCCCACGTGTTTGATTCAGGTTTAGCAATTAAAAGGCAATATCACTAATACCACTAACACTAATTCTTATTGCACAAGACTTTCAGGAAGATTTAGCAGACTCTGGAAAGGTGATGCACATTTCTACTGTACACCAATACCTGCGCAAATACATCAGAAGAAAACCTCTCCAGCGTCCTCACCACAGATTTCAGTGTCAGAAGATTGGAAAGGAACATCTAAACAAGAGACAGGCATATACAAATACATATATTCTGTAGACCGATTAAGTAAAAATACAACTTTATGGCCACATTGAGCAAAAGGTATGTTTGGAGAAAACAGGGTGCAGAATTAAAGAAAATAAAATCTCTTCAAGTTTTAAGCACAGGGGTGGATAAATCAAGCCTTTGGCTTGTGTATCAGCCATTGGCATGCAGAACGTTTCAGTGGAAGAGGGAAGAATGGATTCAATTAAATATCAGTACATTCTGGAAGCAAACTGTCTATAAAAAATGATGAAAATTATGGCTTTCGCAACTAGATAATGATTCTAATCACACCTCAAAATCCACAATGGACTACCTCTAGAGGTGAAGGCTCTGCCAAGGCCCTCGCAGTCCCCAGACCTTAACATTATCAAAAATCTGTGGATGGACCTTAAAAGAGCAGTGCATGCAAGATGGCCCAAGAATCTAACTAGAAGCCTTTTGCAAGGTAGAATGGCTGAAAACCCCCAAAGCCACCAAGAACCAACAGGAGACTCTTACCTGGCTACAAACAAGTTGCCATACTTGCCAAATAGGTTGTTTCTAAGTACTGACCATGGATGGTGCAAAAACTTCAGGCTGTTTTTCTTTTTTTGTCATTTTGACAGCGTAAAAGACTTTTGCACACCACTGTTTTATGTTTTTAGCCAAGACGTATGTTAAGAATGGCTTTAACTGGACATTATATTATATAATAAAGAAAATGCCATTCTGCGCATTGGTGCCCTAACCT
Source organism: Megaleporinus macrocephalus (assembly GCA_021613375.1). NCBI lineage: Eukaryota > Metazoa > Chordata > Actinopteri > Characiformes > Anostomidae > Megaleporinus > Megaleporinus macrocephalus. Next base: position 19,581,339 of record CM038724.1, read on the forward strand.
TTAATGTACATTACTGTAACAAGATTTCATTCCAAGTAACTTTTCATTTTCATTAAATGGTTATAAACAAGGGCAGCTTATGTTTTTTGATATGTTCAATATTATTAGGATTTGATATGACAGCAACAAGATAACATTTCCACTGCAAGTTAAAGTAAAACGATTAAGAAATCTACCTGTACTGTGGAGAGCTGGTTGCCTTCTCTGGAATGACAGTTGCTGGTCAGAAAGGTTCCTGTGTCCTGAGAGTCATTTTCCTATAGACAACAAGGAAAAGTCTTTCTTGTGCATGGACCTGATCCAAATCCACAGACTTTTATTTGAAAAAGAAACAATGTAGACTGGTGTGTTTCCTCTAGAATGGTCTCAGTAGATTCTGAGCAGTGCACTTCAATACACATGTGTTGAATTTGGGGGGTCGGTGTTAGAATTCAAGCAGCATTAATTATTGAAATGTCTAGGTAACCAGAGACTACATGTGCCTGGGTTACTGGCTCACAACAAAGCCTCCAGGACAATGGCCAGAGTCATAGAAATGCACGCCAAGGCTTTGAGAACCATAAACGTTCAAATTAAATTAAACCAATATGATCTGGAAAAAGCAATCAATAGACCATACTGGGCAAAAGAACACCTGTCATTTATTTAATTTCCAAAAATAAATGATTCACTTATCAGGAGATTTCTGAGAAGATTAGGTATAAGCTATTAGCCTAAGGAAAGGGCAAGTTAATGGAAAACTGGGAGTTTCTAAAACAGTATTGAAAGATTGAAAGAAAATGGGCCTAATAACAACCGTTCAAGACCTGGTAGACCACGAACATGTTAACATTAGATAAACTCAAATCAAGCTCCACCCTTGCTACAGATCTGAAAACCTACACAGATGTTTGCCCACACTTCCAATGTGAGAAGACAATACTAGGAAGCACTCAAAGCACCAAGAACACCAAAAGCTGGTAGAAAGACTATGACTTGAACAGCATCTCCTAAGGTGATGCTGATGCTGTAATGAAACTTGATCCCAGTTCTGTTCTGGTGACCCTCATGCATTTGTTGGCTCAGAAAGGTGAAATTGGTGATAGCCATATATATTTCGTTGCTGTCCAATAAAAAAACATGCATCTCCTTTTTTGTCAATTTTCATTTTTCATTTGAACACGACAGTTGCTGTATACATGATGTGAAAATTTAATTATGAACAGACTAATAGAATATAGCTTGGAAATTCTTCTGGTTCCATTGACCTACATTGAAAGTAAAGACGGTCTCCTGTAAAGTTGCCATTTCGGAGATACTTGTTTTTTATTGGACAGCGATGAGATATAAATGCATTAACAAAGCACAACTGTATGTTTAATTTCAAAGAGAGCATAATTAGTCCTGATTTAGTACAGCGCAGCAGCTGAAACTTGATTCACGACACATTAATGACACTATTGCCCCAGGGGATTCCGCTCTATGCTTCCAAAGGTCCCTCTTACCACAGTTTTGAGAGCTTGTGGCTATGCATGACATTAATCGGTGTAATTAGCTCAGCAATCTGCTCAGTAACTCCCTGCCAGTGTTTTATGTTTATGTTTGAGTATTGGTTTGATCTGTGTCTATGTGTACGCTTTGTTTGCCACAAATACATTTTAGGTGTGTTTATTTTAATTCTTGGATTCATAATTAAAGAAATCCTAGCACGTATCCTGGTCATAACAGAAGACTATGTCTTTATTGGATTCAGCAGGTCTGGAAGAAAGACTGGCTCTGTTTTAATACAGCTCACTGTGTCCTTGCTTCAGAAAGCTGAACAGCAGCCCTAAACACCTGCACAACCTATGATGCCATCAGGTACAAGTACAGTATGACAGGCAGTGGCAAAGCACAGTTCAGTTTTATATTTTTAAATTTAGTTTTATGTTCAGAAACCTACACAGATATGAAGGCGGTCTTTGTTCATCACAGACCTGGATGGGACTTTAGGTCTATAGTATGTGGAATGTGTCTGGCTACTCAGTCTACAGCAGACTTTTGCACAGTGGCAGCAGGACGGAGTGAGCGAGCTCTAATTACTGTATAAACACAAACAAATGCTGTAAGTGTTGTACCCAGTTAACTACTAAAAAAGAAGATTGAGAAAAAGGTTCTTCCTGTACTGAGGTCAGGTAAGAAAGACCTAGAGCACTGAAGGTGAGTACTGTGATACCCCCAGAGGACTTTCATGCAACCAATTTATAGTTATAGAATGAGTTCATTTAGGCCTTGAGACCTTATACTAGTGTAAAAGCAAAGCAAGTGCGTAACCTCAAGCTGTCAAATCAGATAGTATATGTATTTTTTTCATGTAAAGTATTTTTTCTGTATGAGTAGCATTTTAATTCAACCACATTTGCAAGATTTACCAGCAGAGGGGAGAAAATGTTTCAATCAAAATGTATTCAAAAATTATTTTAAGCCATTTGTATTTGCAAAATACATAACACTGATTAATTCAGAATGACAGGACTGACTCATCCAGAAACTACAGGCCCAATTTCAGCCAACAACCACTGAATGGTCCAAAGCCCAGCTAAAGCTCCACATAGGACTTTCACATTTTAACCAACCAAACAGCCCTTAGCTGTCTGTCCACAGCCCTATACTGTCATGGAGCTCCAGAGAGATGATAAAATGGAGTTTTCACAAACTGCATGTCTTTGCCATGACACTCACATAACACCACTGACATTTCCACTTGTTATCAATATCTGTCATAGGTGTTTAGGCCTCCCAACGCTCTCCACAGGCCTCAGGAATGTGCTATTGACCTACCTCCTGGTGACTCTCTTACTAAGAACAGAATCTATCCACTACGCCTACCTGAGACTATATCCTGTAAAAGTGTATGCTGACAAGGCCCTTAAACTCTGGTATGCCCCTTAACCTCTTCAGCAGCTGCCAGCTTCTTTTTTTATTAAACCCATTAGACAAGTGCTCCAAAGACTGCTAGCACATAAACTGTGTGTCAGAAAAAGAAAAGAGTGGATTCCACAGATGACCTGTTTTCTTTTGGGGAAACTTTTTTTTTTACTGAAGAAGGGATGAGACAAGGCAGTGGTGGACCGGCCTCAGCTTAAGATATTTAAAGAACTGTAACGTCGGCAGTGGTGGACCGGCCTCAGCTTAAGATATTAAAGAACTGTAACGTTTTCTTGGCTTTACAAAGACTTATTTAAAGGTGCAGTTTCATTGCAGAAGCTTTCAACGTACTGCTCAGAAATCTCTGTTCTGAACTTAAGCTGCCACTTCTGCATCTGACATGCGAAAGCCTGCTTTGTTTCTGCCTCCATTCAAAAATGGCCCTTCCAGTAGATGTAGAAGCATCTGTGTTAGATATAAGAGCCAATCAATTTCATCGCTTTGGTAATCTCTCTAAATTAGACCTGTGTGCTTTCTGTTCCCATAAATACACACAGATCTGCATCCAAGAACATCAAGGCAAACTCGGACTGAGGAAAGAGGAAACAGTAACTCCTCTGGACATAATACAGAAACTCATACGAAGCCCACACCAACAATCCTGGACCCACTGAATGCCTACCAAAACATGACTTGCTCCACATCGTATTTGAAATAATTTGTTACAAATGATACCTGCCTCTCTTTGTTCTGACCATCCAGGTAAGAGGATAATGGCATAAGTCCAGAAGCAATTATAGTGGCCAACATTAGAAAGTGACGTATTCTTATTGTGCCCAGTTTAAATCCTTATAGCAGCTCCCTATCGATCTCCTTGAACCTCTTTGAAAAGTGCATCCACAGACTTTAGGATTTAGGAGAATCACATTCTTTGATTTCTCCAGTGCTTTTAACACCATACAGCCAGGGCTCCAGAAGAACAAGCTGGAACATAGTGGAGTGGACAGTCACCTGTCTAACTGGACTACCTCACCAACCCACCACAGTATGTGAGGGCAAGGGACTGTGTGTCTGATAAGGTGGTCAGCAGCACAGGGGCGCCTCAGGGAACGGACTGGTCAGTTAACACCCCTGCACTTTATAGAAAAGGCCAGAGCACACTCTACCTGCTGAGGAGACTGAGGTCATTCAGAGTGCAGGGAAAACTTATGAGGACCTTCTCTGACCCAGTGGTGGATCTGCCCTCTTTTACAAAGTGGTCTGTTGGGGCGGCAGCATCTCGACAAGAAGAGTCTGGACGAACTCATTAAGAGGGCCAGCTCTGTCCTGGGAAGCCCCTTAGACTCAGTGCAGGTGGTGGGAGACAGGTGGATGTTAGCCAAGCTGGCATCCATGCTGGAGGATGACTCCCACCCCATGTATAAGACTCTAGCAGCACTGGGCAGCTTCTTCAGTGACAGGCTGCTTCACCCCAAGTGTGTGAAGGAGCAGCATCGCAGGTCCTTCCTTCCTGCTGCTGTTAGACTCTACAACCAGCACTGCTCCCAGCAGACCACATACACACAGCAGACTATATACACACACTTAAACACTACACACTGCTCCCAGCAGACCACATACACACAGCAGACTATATACACACACACTTAAACACTA